>OY970833.1:39159888-39759888 GCA_963853835.1 Calendula officinalis
AGGCATAAATAATAAGATTTTATTATTATTATCTAAACAGTCTCATGACCGTTCAGCGTCATAATTGCCTTGAAAAAACAACTCACCTACGTGTTTCTCTAGTCACTTCTCCTTCACGAAATAACCTCTCGGCGTTGTGGGAGCGGTATTCCTATTATCTCCAAGTCGTGGAGGCCGTGGCACATCACCTCCCATGGTGCGAGATTGTGCCCATACCAAACAGCAGGCCCGGCCCAAGGGGAGTTCCAAGTGTGCCTTTGAAACAGGGCCCACAAAAATTAAGGGCCCAATATTTTTATTTCATGTTTATTAGCGTAGGTTCGGCCCAAACTTTATTAGGTTTTAATTTCATATGGAATCAACAGCCATCGTGAACAAGCATACACGAGCGTGAATCAGTAATGACATGGAGAAAACCAAACGCCTGAAAAAATGTTTCGGTTAGGCCTCTCCCAACCCTTACCCATCACTAAACCCATCACTAGCGCCACGTCATCGCATCCTTATTGACCCGCTACTGACACGTTCGTGCCAACCCTACCCATCACTAACCCATCACTAAACCAATCCTTTCCACATCATCATTTCCACATCACCATTTTAATTAATAAAAAAACACATTACATTAAATAAAAAAACATTACATTAATAATAAAAATAAAAATAAAAACATTACGATTAAAAAAACACGAATAAAAAAAAACACGAATAAAAAAAAACAATACGGAAAAAAAAACATTACGAAAAAAAAAAATTAACGTTGACGGTAGTTTGGCGGGAGGGTCCAAATCATGTTGTGTAATATCACACAAGTGTTCATGATCCGTCGTATTTTGTTCACACTGTATGGTCGTGCGGGGTTTTTAATGATTGCCCACCGTCCTTGAAGCACTCCGAAAGCTCGTTCGACATCCTTCCTAGCGGATTCTTGGAACCGCTTGAACTTCATGTTCTTTTCTTCAATTGGGCATTTAAACGACTTGACAAGCGTTGCCCATTCCGGATAAATCCCATCAGCTAGATAATAACCCTTCGTAAATTGCTCACCCGAAATAGTAAACGGAACTACGGGAGACCTGTCTTGCCTTATTTCATCAAATAAATCTGATTCGTTAAGGACGTTTATGTCGTTATTCGAACCCGCCGGGCCAAAGTACGCATGCCATATCCACAAATCGTATGACGCAATAGCTTCAAGCATTATTGTGGGACATCCTTGATCACCACGTGTGTATTGGCCTTGCCATGCTGTTGGACAATTTTTCAAAGGCCAATGCATACAATCAATGCTACCAAGCATCCCAGGAAAACCATGTATCTCTTGATGTTTGGCATGTAAACGTTGGACATCATGAGTTGTTGGTTTTCGCAAAAACTCAGTCGAGTATAGATGGAATATACATTTACAAAAGTTGTCCAAACAATCGTACGCTGTTTGTTGACCCATGTGTAGGTACTCATCAAACATATCAGCGGCACAACCGTACGCCAATTGACGTATGGCAGAGGTACACTTTTGAAATACATTAAAACTGGGGTAACCCGTAGCGTCTCTCCTTTGACGGAAATAATCAAAATACGACGGTAGTTGACCCGGTGGATTATAAAAATGTATAGCCTGGCATATACGGATGAACAATGGTTTCGACATGCGAAACCGTCTTCGGAAGTAGTCCGGAGGGAAAACGGCATTGTCGGCAAAGTAATCATTCCATAAACGTTCAGCAGCCGCAACGCGATCTCTTGGTATATATCTTCGTGGTGCTCTTGGCACGGTGGATTTTCAGCTTCTTCTTGATCCAGATAATCAAGCCTTTCAATAGTTTGGTTCAAATCGAAGACGGCTGTTACATTAACATAATCTTGCCAGTAATCATCGGCGTCATCGTATGGATCCATTGAATGAGAGAAAATATAGGGAAATTGGGAAGAGAGGAAGTATGTGATTGTGAGAAAATATAATGTGATTGTGTGTTTAAAATGGTAGAGTGTAGTGGGTTTTTATAGAGGTTGTGTGTAATATTAATTATTTGTATTAAAAAAAAAATTAAATTTGAATCTCAATTTGGACGCTCCACCGGACCCCACTCGCCCCTCGACGCCATCACCAGCCCGTCCTCACCACGACGCAGGCCACGACGGCTCGGTGCCAACGCCGTCGTGGCTCGACGAGGCTCGAAGCCCTCCCCCGACGTGCCGTTGGCACAGGTCTTACTACAAAAGCATGGAGGAAAACTAAAACTATGCCAGTGTTCGACAAAAGATTGTAGGTATATTAGGGTTCTAGGCTTTGAATCGTTCTTATTACTTCTTTTTATTCATCTTTAATTCTTTGAGTTCTTTTCCTCAATATTCAGGCTACTTTAAGAGTTTATCTAATTCCTTGGATCTAATTCGTTGGGAGCTAAATACTTTTTATGTAGTATATGTTTTTGAACTCCCTATTGCGTATTTGCTCAAATGATAACTCAGTTATGCACATTTACTACTGGTTTTTGCACAGATTATTGTATTGGTTTTTATAGTGACAAGTATTTTAGGATGATTTATTCTAATTAGTAATTTGTTTATCATTTATACAAATTTTTAAAGGTTACGGTCGTTTTGTGATTAGTCATAGAGGATTCTGCAAATTACAAATATTAGAAGGATTGCTTTTTTTCAAATAAAAGCAAATAAAATTATGTTATTATGAATCAAATGGGTGCTTAAGTATTCTCATTAAGATGAAAATTTATTTTTAACTTTCGACCGCTTAAGTTTTAGGGTCTATTATCCAGAAAATGAGCCATTAAGAGTTCCCAACCGGCCCTGCCAAACAGCCTTAAATATTATAACAATATTTATGCATATCTCAGTAATAACAATGTTTGATGTATAATCAACTACAGATTGATTTAAATGGATCATAACTTAGGTTACACCCCGATGTCAAGTGGCTTATTTCTGGGGATTTTAATGAGGTCCGTAACGCGGACGAAAGAAAAGGTTCTATATTCTCTTCTTCCGGCGCCTTGATATTTAATGATTTTATCAGAAGTGCTGGTTTATCTGAGATAAAGAGTGGTGGTAGGAGATACACCAGAATGAGCCCCGACGGTGCAAAACACAGCAAGCTTGACAGATTTTTTGTCACTAATAATTTTTTGAATGTTTGGCCCAAATCAAATGCAATCATCCTTCCCAGGATTCATTCAGATCATTATCCGATCATTTTTTGCTCCGAGACTGTTGATTTTGGCCCCACCTACTTCAAACTATACAACTCATGGCTTAATGAGCCGGGCTTCGGAAACCTTATTGAGTCTAGTTGGGCCCTGGCAAACCCGAACATAGTTGTTTCCCCTATTCTTAATTTCATGTTTAAACTCAAGCAGGTGAAAATTAATATTAAGAATTGGAGGAAAAATCGTATGACCAATCGTAAATCTCAACAGATCAATCTGGGAAAGCAGATTGATCATTTAGATTTAAAGGCTGAGACTAATACTTTATCAGCTTCTGAGATTTCTTCTAGAAATAATCACATTTTGGAAATTAAAGAAACTGAGCGAGCAGAAATTCTCGATCTTAAACAACGAGCTAGAATTAAATGGGCGGTGGAAGGGGATGAGAACTCCACTTTTTTCCATGGTATGCTAAACCAAAAGAGGAGATCTAATTTCATACACGGACTTAATATTAACGGGGTGTGGGTCGTTGACCCTAAGAGAATCTTTAATTATTCTCGGGATTTCTTCTTTTCTAAATTCAAGGATAACTTGAGTCCAAGGCCAACTTTCAGAAGTGATAACTTCAGGTGTCTTTCCCATTCTCAAGCTCAATTAATTGAACGCAGCATTAGTATGGAAGAAATCAAGAATGCTGTTTGGGACGCCGGCTCAAACAAAGCGTCGGGACCCGATGGTTTCAACATGGAGTTCTACAAAAAGCACTGGGAAATCATCAAAAATGATCTTTTCAGTGCAATCAAGCACTTCGAATCCACCGGTAAGATCGATCAGGGGTGTAACGCTTCTTTTTTTGCTTTAATTCCTAAAAAAAGCGATGCTATTACTTTATCTGATTACAGGCCTATAAGCCTAATCAACAGTTTTTACAAGGTTATGTCAAAGATTTTAGCTGCCAGACTCGCTTCGGTTATTGACTCGGTGGTTGGTCCGGAACAGTGCGCTTTTATTAAAAACAGAAGTATACTAGATGGTCCTATTATAATCAGTGAAATCATCTCTTGGGCTAGAAAAATTAAAAGAAAATGCCTAATCTTTAAAATCGATTTCTAGAAAGCGTTTGATTCAATTTATTGGAATTTCCTTGATAATATTCTTGATCAAATGCATTTCGGGGCGAAGTGGCGAGCTTGGATCAGAGGGTGTCTTGAATCAATTTCGGTGTCTGTTCTTATTAATGGATCGCCGACCCAAGAATTCTCCATGGGCAGAGTGGTTAGACAAGGGGATCCGCTTGGCCCGTTCCTTTTTATTCTTGTCGCTGAAGCCCTAAACATTGTTATGCTCGAAGCTGAAAATAAAGGGGCTTACCACTATATAAAATTACCCAACGCAGGCCCTAGTATTACCCACTTGCAGTTCACAGATGACATCATCTTTACAGGTGATTGGTGTACATCTAACGCTATCAACTTAATCAGAATCCTTCGATGCTTTCAGCTGGCCTCGGGATTGAAAATCAACCTTGGAAAAAGTAGCGTTATGGGTGTTTCAGTTGAGGAGGCTGCTATTTCGGACCTAGCCGTTCGCATTCATTGTCAGGCTGGAACTTTCCCGTTTACCTACCTGGGCCTTCCAATCGGGGTTTCAATGAACAAATCAGAATTTTGGTACCCGATTATTGAAAAATTCAACTTGAAGCTCTCTAAATGGAAATCTAATACTCTCTCTTCTGCAGGCAGATTACTTCTGGTGAAGTCTGTTCTTGGAAGCCTTGGCCTATATTATTTTTCGTTGTTTAAGGCTCCAAAAAAGATTATCGATAAACTGGAAAGTCTTAGACTTAATTTTTTTTGGGGTTCAATCGGTGGTAATAAAGAGATTTCTTGGATAAAGTGGAAAACCGCAATGGCGGAGAAAAGAAAAGGGGGGCTTGGAATCCGTAGTCTCGAGGCCAGAGTCTATCAGGCCCAAGTTCACAGGCGATTTTCTTAAACTTTCGGGCTTACATGCTCATGGGCTTGAGACCTCAATCTCTGAATCTGAGATAAAGGATGTTGTATGGGTTGTTGGGTCCGACAAAGCCCCTGGCCCTGATGGCTTCTCTGCTTCCTTTTTTAAAAAGTTCTGGACTATGATTAAAGTCGATCTGCTCTCTGCTGTCCAATGTTTCGAATCCACAGGGAACTTCGGCAGTGGCTGTAACTCTTCATTCCTTGCCCTTATTCCTAAGGTTAAGTCCCCTTTATCTCTAAATGGTTATCGTCCGATCAGCTTGCTTAACAGTTTATACAAAATTATTGCTAAAGTTGTTGGAATATGCTTCACGTATACAACATATAGTTATATGGCTAGTTGTTTGTGAGCCTAAAGGGTCACACACTTAAACACTAAACACCATTATATAATTAGTGTAATTAGTGTAATTACATTAATTATTAATATATATAAGCTATAAGCTTATCTATCATAAGTTTAATATTAAAAGTTAATATTGAAACTTTCTTGTGGGCAAACTAGAAGAATCAAAAGATAGGGACTTGTGGGCAAATAAGACTAATGATTTATGGAAATCATTAAAGGATTGTAATGGCACCATTAAGAGATATAATGGTCCATAAACTCCCTTTTGACCATCCATCTTGGCCGTCCCTATCTCTCACACTTGGTAGGTGTTTTGTTTTCTTTCTTTTGCTCTAAAAACTCTAGGACTAGCATCCATTACATTGGTGTTCTTGCAAGTGTTGTGTGGACTTGCTTTAGAGGTATTCCCCATTGGAATCCTTGGTTTCGGTTGCTCACAATATCCATCCGAATTCATCATTGATCAAAGGCAACTAGGGTATGATTCTTATACCATTCTCTTTGATTTTTCTTTTAGTTTAATTGTATGATTGATATCAAGATCCTTTCATGGTGATAAATACTTTCCGCTGCGTTTTGTTAATTGTTTTAACCGAAAATCACCATTAGTGGTATCACGAGTCATTATATTAATCATATAATTAGCTAGATTTTGTGAAAAGTGGCAAAAATCAACCGGTTTTGTGTTGTTAAAATTCCGATCGGACAAAAACAAAACCCTACGGGTTTTTTATTTTAATTTTCGGTTTTTTATAAAAATGTGGGTTAAAATATGGTATTTTTGGAACCCCATTGTCACTTGTTACAAAATCATATCAAAAAATTAATCTTGTTATTGTATTTTTTTGATTATTTGGCTTGGAATTTAATTTTTAATTCCATTTTGTTGATATGGCAAAACATGTATTTTTGCCATATCCCAAGCCAAAGCCTTGTCAATTGTTGCTTGTTTGTGCAAACCAATGAAAGCCTAGACCATTTGTGAATGAATGTGTTTGATGTTTGGTTGTTTGGGAAAAGCCTTGTTTTTTTTTTGGCTTAATTGTTGTAATTTGTTTCATTTATTTTTATTTTATTTTTGGTGCCATTTTTGGGGCAATTTGTAATGTAAAAGTAATAGAATAGATTGTATTTATTTTATCTTTTTATTGTAAATTGTTGACAAAAAATATTGAAGACTAATGAAGAAAACAACAAATTTCCGTCACAAAAGCGAGGGCTGTACGAAAACAGGTTTTCCAGAGGCATACAGACTCCTTTTTGGGCGATTCAAAAGCCTAAAATGCTTGCAAAGTCGTGGGCTACAACTTTCCAGAAGGCCGGGAAGACCAACGAAGACTCCTTCAGTGACTTTTCGGGCTTAAAAGTCTGCTGGAATTTTCTGGCAGATTACATTTTTTCACAATTTTGGGTTCTACTTGCTCAAGAATGTCTTGGAGCAAGTGGGAGCCCATTGGGTTTATGTAGGCCCGTTTGGGTTCATGTTGGCCCGTCCCCCAGTTTGACCCTTCGGTCCGTCGTGATGACTCACGTGACCGAACCTAGGATTTCATTGGTCGAGGTTTGCACAAAATTTTGTTGCATGTTTTATTCTTATGTTTGTGGTTGTTTTTCTTTTCTATTAGATACAAATAGTAAAACAAATTAAAAATGGTTTTTAGACACAAACATTAAAACATTCAAAACCTTAATCATCGATGATTACTAGTTAATCATTGATGATTAAACCTTTAATCTAACAATAGTTTTGAGATTAAACTAAGTTTAAATATGATTTGAAACTTATCACTTAATAATCGCTAAAAGTTTTTACCGTTTATTACAAGACTTATGAAGTGGTATGAATGAAGTACATGATTCATTCATATCTTAAATAAAATTTTATTAAATTAAAATTTAACATACCTAAAATTTAAGTCACGCCGTCCAATCGGTTGTAAATCACTTGCTTCTATTTTTGAATTCACGTGAGACGTGGTTTGAATTTAGATCCGAGGTCATTATTCTCTACGGTGAGACCTAGATCTATTTTGACATGATTTCACATTGGATGACTTAATCAAGTTAACGGTGAGACCTTGACTCGAGGCGAAGATGCGACAAACATGCCACTTGACCCTAGATGCTTGTTCACTAGGTGCCATGAAGTCCCATACCTCTAAGAGTTGCACTTGTAATGCAATTGTTGAACGTCACCTACCTATTGGATCTATCATCTCTAGCAGATCAACTGATGCGATGATAGAAGCTCAATGGGATCTTAGCTTTTAATTAAAATTAATTGGGTAGTTAATTTATTAAAAGAAATTATTATTAAAAATACTAATTAATGAACTTTGTAATTTTGTAGATGACTTCAAACAATCAAACCCTAACACATACCACCATTCGTTCCGTTCTCGAAAAAGAGAAACTTGATGGAACGAACTTTGTGGACTGGTCTCGAAACCTAAGGATTGTCCTTAGGGCCGAGCACAAGTACCACCATTTGGAGGAGGCGCTGCCCCCTGCCCCTGCTGCTACCGCCACTGCTGCTGTTCGTACAGCCTATACCAAAAGGTTTAACGAACAACAGGAAGTCGCCGCGCTTATGCTAGTGAGCATGATTCCCGAGATTCAAAAGAATCTCGAGGACCTCACTGCATTTGATATGATGCGTGAACTAACGGCCATGTATCAAAAGCAAGCCGAGCAGGAACTCTTTGACACTGTCAAAGCCTTCCACGCTTGCAAGCAGGAGGAGGGACAGTCTGTTAGCTCTTATCTCTTGAAGATGAAGAGCTACTTAGACCAAATGGAGAGGCTTGGTTACGCTATGCCGCACATCCTTGGGATTAGCTTGATTCTAACGTCCCTAAACAAGGATTTTGCACCGTTTGTCATGACTTATCATATGCATAGTATGGGGAAGACATTCGCCGAATTACATGCTATGCTGAAACAAACGGAGGCAAGCCTACCCAAGAAAACTCCGGCCCCTACTGTCCTTGCTATAAGGCAAGGAAAGATCCAAAAACCAAAACCGCAAGTAGTTGCGAAGGGCCAAGGCAAGGGAAAGCAAGTTTACAAGCCCAAGCCAAAGGTTCCCCCACCTACTCATAAGGAGCATCCCGCTAAGGATCTTGCTTGCCATCACTGCGGTGAAACAGGCCATTGGAGGAGGAATTGTCCTGCCTACCTGGCAGAGTTGATGAAGAACAAAGCCAACAAGGTTGGCACATCAGGTATCTTCACAATAGAACTATATGCTTTCCCTAAGAAATCATGGGTATATGACACTGGTTGTGGAACTCACATTTGTAATACCATGCAGGGTCTAAGGGGAAGTAGAAAGCTAAACCATGGAGCTTTGGACTTGTACGTGGGCAATGGCAATCGTGCACCGGTCGAAGCTATAGGAAGCTATGATTTAATCCTTCCTAGTGGTTTAATTATTGTATTAGACAATTGTCACTATGCGCCTAGTATTACTAGGGGTATAGTATCGCTTTCTTGTTTGTGGAATAATGGTTTTATTCATACGTTTACGGATTATGGTATTTCAGTTTCAAAGGATAATGTTTTTTACTTTAATGCTATTCCTCGTGATGGTATCTTTGAGATTGACATGCATAATCGTATCACAAACAGTAGTTCTATTTATACATGTAGCAATAAGAAATCCAAGAAGAATTTGGATTCTACTTACCTATGGCATTGTCGCCTTTGCCATGTTAACAAGAAACGCATTTTAAAATTACAAAAGGATGGACTTATAAAATCAGATGATTCTGAATCATTTGATAAATGTGTTTCTTGCATATCTGGTAAAATGGCGCGCAAGCCTTTCTCCCATGTAGGCGAAAGGGCCAATGATCTACTTGGACTCATACATACTGATGTATGTGGCCCTTTTAGAACTCGAACTAGGGAAGGTGCTACCTATTTCATTACCTTTACTGACGACTTTAGTCGTTATGGTTATGTTTACTTGATTAAACATAAACATGAAACCTTTGAAACGTTCAAAGCTTTCCAGAATGAAGTAGAAAATCAACTTGGCAAGAAGATTAAGGCTCTCCGTTCCGATCGAGGAGGAGAGTACATGAGCCATGAGTTTCAAGACCATCTAAAGAATTGTGGGATTGTCTCACAATTCACTCCCCCTTATACACCACAGCATAATGGTGTATCAGAGAGGAGAAATCGCACCTTGCTTGACATGGTCCGATCGATGATGAGTCCTACCACTCTGCCTCTATCCTTTTGGGGTTATGCACTCAAATCGGCTGCTCGCATACTGAATATGGTTCCCACCAAGAAG
Source organism: Calendula officinalis (assembly GCA_963853835.1). Taxonomy (NCBI): domain Eukaryota; kingdom Viridiplantae; phylum Streptophyta; class Magnoliopsida; order Asterales; family Asteraceae; genus Calendula; species Calendula officinalis. The sequence continues at coordinate 39,169,726 of OY970833.1, forward strand.
GTTGAAAAGACACCATATGAGATATGGCATGGGAAAGTCCCTAACTTGTCTTACTTGAAGGTCTGGGGTTGTGAGGCTCTCGTGAAACGAGACACGCCAAACAAACTTGAACCCAGAGCTGTCAAGTGCATCTTTATAGGATACCCTGAGGAAACGATGGGTTACTATTTCTATTACCCACCTGAGCAAAAAGTAATTATTGCTCGTTATGCTGAGTTTCTTGAGAGCAATCTCATTTCACAAGAAGCAAGTGGGAGTACCATCGACTTTGACGAGATTCCAAGCGATGAAGATGCACAACCTATTGTAGAGACTAGCGAACATCAAGATGAGGCTGAACACGAAACTGTTCCTGTTGCACCTCAAAATGATGTAATCCCTGTTCGAAGGTCCGCAAGGACACCTCATGCACCTGAACGATATGGCTTCCATGTCGATGCTGAGGAGCTAAGTTTAGGGGATCATAATGAACCCCCTAACTATCGAGCTGCATTATCAGATTCTGAATCTGACAAATGGCTTGATGCTATGAACGCGGAAATGCAATCCATGAAAGATAACCAAGTATGGACGTTGGTTGATCTTCCTCCTAACAGTAAGACTGTTGGTAGCAAGTGGCTCTTCAAGAAGAAGACCGACATGGATGGCAATGTACACACCTATAAAGCTCGATTGGTAGCAAAAGGTTACACTCAAACCTACGGGATTGACTATGATGAAACCTTCTCGCCTGTTGCCGACGTTAGAGCTATTAGGATTGTCATAGCCATAGCAGCGTACTATGACTATGAGATTTGGCAAATGGATGTTAAAACTGCTTTCTTAAATGGACATCTTGATGAAGATGTTTATATGGTTCAACCTGAGGGTTTTGTTAATCCAAAACACCCAAAGAAAGTATGTAAGCTTCAAAGGTCCATTTATGGACTAAAGCAAGCATCCAGGAGTTGGAACAAAAGATTCGATGAGGAAGTCAAATCGTTTGGCTTTACTCAGAATCCCGACGAGCCATGTGTATATGTAAGAGCTAGTGGGAGCATTGTCGTCTTTCTAATCCTATATGTCGATGACATACTACTCATAGGAAATAACATTCCAATGCTACAAGATGTAAAATCCTGGCTTGGGAAGTGCTTCGCTATGAAGGATCTTGGGGAAGCGGCATATATACTTGGTATAAAGATCTATCGAGATCGATCAAAGCGGTTAATCGGACTAAGTCAAAGTGCGTACATTGATAAGATTCTAAAACGGTTTAGAATGGATGCTTCCAAACGTGGAAGTCTCCCTATGCAACACAATGTACACTTGAGTAAGACTCAAGGACCGTCCTCACCTGATGAGATGAAACGTATGCGTGATGTCCCCTATGCCTCGGCAGTAGGATCTATCATGTATGCTGTGCGGTGCACAAGACCTGATGTAGCGTTCTCTCAGAACCTTACAAGCCGATATCAACAGAATCCAGGTGAGAGTCACTGGACTGCTGTTAAGAACACACTGAAGTATCTTAGGAATACTAAAGATATGTTTCTTGTCTATGGTGGTGAATCTCAAAATGAACTAAGCGTTACTTGTTATTCTGACGCTAGTTTTGAGACTGATAGAGATGATTCCAAATCTCAAACGGGGTATGTTTTCGTTTTGAACGGAGGCGCTGTTGATTGGAAAAGTGCGAAGCAGAGTACTATCGCCATGTCTTCTACAGAAGCTGAATACATTGCAACCACTGAAGCTGCAATGGAAGCTGTTTGGATGAGGAAATTCATTTCTGGGCTTGGAGTTGTCCCCAGTAATGAAAGACCTATGGATATGTACTGTGATAACACAGGTGCTATCATCATTGCCAACGAACCCGGTGTTCAGAAAGGCGCCAGACATTATCGGAGGAAGCTTCACTACATTAGAGATGCGATCCTAATGGGAGATGTACGCTTGCTCAAAGTTCATACAGATGACAACTTAGCTGACCCCTTTACGAAGCCAATGCCATGTACCAAACATATTGAGCATGCTAGAAACATTGGGCTTCGACCAGCTAGTAGTTTCATGTAATCTGTTTTAGTATTTGGATAATGGAACATTGAGCAGTTTTTATTGGAATAAATTGATATATTTGATATGATCGTTTTTATATGAATATCTACTGTGTTCTATATTTGCATGTTTATATCCATGAATATTTACTGCGTTTTATATTCTAAATTGTCCATTGTCATAATTAATAATATGGGAATATTATTAAGACAAATCTGAGGGCATTGATGACATTATCTTAGTATGACTAAGGATGATGAAATCAAACTCACATGTTGTTCATAATGATGCACAATTGGACTGACCCAACCTATGAGAAATCACTTCATGGATTTATGTCACAAGTGAATCTCACAAAGGCTTTGTCACTTATCCTCTGACTTGAGATGCAAGTTGGTTTGTGTATGTAGAGGGGCAAACTTTGATATGGTTAAACGCTGACCTGAATAAGGCTGCTATAACAACCATTATCGGGTTTGTCATTAAGCATATGACGGACACGTGCAGTCAATAAAGAATTTGTTCCTCCACACATGTGGATTAGATACTACTGGGCCCCTCGATGATTTGAATAGATGTATGTGTGGCCACACCCAAAAGGTAATCAAGATGAATCTTGATTGGTTTTGGTAATCAACTTCAATGTATAGATCGAGAAACAGAATCGTTGAAATTTTAGATTGACATTTATCCTTGTCTAAAATTCAACATAGTATCAGTAACAAAAGGATAACTGCTCGAAAACTTTGAACAAAGATTTTATGAAACTCCTCATGTACTTCTAGGGGCATTGGCGGGTTGCTAGACTCTAACCTTTGCTTGTATAACTACTTGATGTTATCACGTGCGCAAGTGGGAGCTGTTGGAATATGCTTCACGTATATAACATATAGTTATATGGCTAGTTGTTTGTGAGCCTAAAGGGTCACACACTTAAACACTAAACACCATTATATAATTAGTGTAATTAGTGTAATTACATTAATTATTAATATATATAAGCTATAAGCTTATCTATCATAAGTTTAATATTAAAAGTTAATATTGAAACTTTCTTGTGGGCAAACTAGAAGAATCAAAAGATAGGGACTTGTGGGCAAATAAGACTAATGATTTATGGAAATCATTAAAGGATTGTAATGGCACCATTAAGAGATATAATGGTCCATAAACTCCCTTTTGACCATCCATCTTGGCCGTCCCTATCTCTCACACTTGGTAGGTGTTTTGTTTTCTTTCTTTTGCTCTAAAAACTCTAGGACTAGCATCCATTACATTGGTGTTCTTGCAAGTGTTGTGTGGACTTGCTTTAGAGGTATTCCCCATTGGAATCCTTGGTTTCGGTTGCTCACAATATCCATCCGAATTCATCATTGATCAAAGGCAACTAGGGTATGATTCTTATACCATTCTCTTTGATTTTTCTTTTAGTTTAATTGTATGATTGATATCAAGATCCTTTCATGGTGATAAATACTTTCCGCTGCGTTTTGTTAATTGTTTTAACCGAAAATCACCATTAAAAGTCTTGGCGAATAGTTTGAAGTTGGTTATCAATAACGTTATTAGGGAAGAACAATCTGCGTTTATCCGGGACCGTAGCATTCTTGATGGCCCCTTTATCGTTAGTGAGATTATCTCATGGCTCAAAAAATCGAAAAGAAAGGGGATGTTTTTCAAAATTGATTTTGATAAAGCGTTTGACTCTGTTAGATGGGATTATCTGGATGAAGTTATGGAACAAATGAATTTTGGTGTAACTTGGCGAAATTGGATCAAGGGTTGCTTAAATTCAGCTCATGTCTCCGTGCTCATTAACGGCTCCCCTTCCAATGAATTTCCTATGGGTCGTGGTCTTAGACAAGGGGATCCTCTTGCTCCGTTCTTATTTATCATTGCCGCCGAGGGTTTTAACGTTGCCATGCGTAAAGCTCGGAATGTTGGGGTCTTCAACGGTATTCAACTTCCCAACAATGGTCCCATGATATCTCATCTTCAATATGCGGATGACACTATTATTGTCGGGGATTGGTCGGAATTCAATATTGTCAATTTTATTCGTCTAATGAGATGCTTCTATCTTTCCTCCGGCCTCAAGATTAATATGGGAAAGAGTAACATTTATGGTATTGGAGTGGATAAAATGGAGGTGGAGAGGTTGGCGGATAAGCATTTTTGTAGGTCGGGGGATTTACCTATCCCGTATCTTGGAATACCGATTGGAGTTTCGATGAATAGATGCGAATTTTGGGCTCCTATTTTGGACAAATTTCGTTCTAAATTGTCTAAATGGAAAACAAACTCGATGTCCATTGGGGGTCGTTTCACTCTTCTTAAGTCGGTATTGGGGAGCCTTGGGAATTACTTCTTTTCCCTATTTAAAGCTCCCAAAAAAGGTGTCAAACTCCCTTGAAAGTCATCGGGCCAAATTCTTTTGGGGTTACACCGGGAGCAACAACAAGATATCGTGGGTTGCTTGGAAGATCATTCTCAACCAAAAATCAAAAGGGGGTCTTGGGGTTGGAAGTCTTAGAGCTCTCAACCTTGGTCTTTTAACCAAATGGATTTGGTGGTTTAAGACGGATAATCATTCTATGTGGAAGAAGACTATTCAAGCCTTTCATGGTACTAATGGTGGGTTAAATGGCGTCAATTCTTTAGGTAAAATTCCGGGCCTTTGGAGAAATATTCTTAAAGTTAACAAAGAGTTTGATAAGCTTAATATATCACTGGATAGTTGGTTTGTCGAGCCCACTATCGCCTCGGATCAGGCCTGCCCGGTTAAATGGGCCCTGGAAGGTGACGGAATCTTCACTGTTTCTTCTATTAGGGCTGCCTACGACGATCTCAGCCTTCCGCAAGCTCCCATTGATCACTTCTCGTGGAATAATTGGGTTCCTTTGAAGGTGTGTATAAACGCGTGGAAGATTGCTCATTATCGTATGCCGACCAAGGTAAATCTCAGTAATAGGGGCATCTCTCTCGCTTCCCTCTACTGTCCGTTTTGCAACTGTATTGATGAAACGGAAGACCACATTTTTGTTAACTGCCCTTACGGTCGGAAAATTATCGACAAAATCGCGGCTTGGTGGGGGATTAATGTTCCTGGGTTAAACACTATCATGGATGTTTTCAGGTGGGGTAATTTAATTGGTTACACTGGGAAGATGTTGAAGGTTTTTCTTGGTGTTATTTACGTTTTCTTTTGGGTTGTCTGGAAGACCCGAAATGAACGAGCTTTCAATTGCTCGGTCCGCTCCTCCGATGATGTGATGTTTTCTGATGTGCAGACCTTCTCTTTTCTTTGGTTGAAGAACCGTTCCAAGCTCCCCTGTTTGAACAACGGTTGGGTAGTTTGGATGACAAACCCGATGGTCTATTTTTAGCTTAATTTGTTTTATTTTGGTTGTTATCTTTTTGTTTCCCTCGGTTGTTTTGGTTGGTTGTTTTGGTTGTACTCTTTTTGCTAGCTTCTTGCTAGCTTTTTTTTCTAATAATATTTGTTTGCGGGTTCCTCGTTGGTGATGACTTTACCGAAGCTTTCGAGGTTCCCCTGCCGTTCAAAAAAAAAATGACACCACTAACTCAGAATATTCGAATATATACAAAAATTTGGGTTATTCTAAAATTGGTGGTGTGAGGTATTTCCACGTGGGTAGGTGTTGCAGTTGCAGGAGACAGCCCCAAAATGGCCCCCATTCCCATTGCAAAGGACCACCTTTCACTTTGACTCTTCGGGCCCCTATCCTCCTCTAAGCCAATAATATTAATTAATTTAAAAGTCTCAAAAATAAAATTAATTAATACCTTTTGATTTTATTTAAACTCTTAAAAATTCTTTAACATAAATATTTATAATTTCATATATTACGAGTATCATTTACTACACACTTTTTTTTTTAAATTAAAGTACGTTATTAAAATCATGATTGTAGGTAATACGAGTAAAAGATGAATATAGTTTATAAAATTAAAAGATGAAGTACTAAAGATTTTTTTGGCTAATGTACACAATGCATTTTTAACATCAAATTATTTTTATTAATTTACATAAAACAACAAGTGAGTTATACTAAATTTGAAGTAATAATTTAACCACTGATTTGTTATTTTTTTTAACTAGTGTAGTGTTTACTGTTTAGTATACAGTATACATTGTAGAGAGTTTTAATACTTTATAATAATATTGTAAAAGTACTCTTAGTTTATTAATACAATAGAGATGCTTTTACAAGGTAAATTAGATAATTGTTATTTAAAAATTTAATAACTGTACTTTGCAAAGATTTTGTCCACTGCAATGTTTTTTTTTGTTGGAAATGGTGTCCAACGTCATCAAATAAACGGTTTGACTTGGTCAACGTAAATTAAAGTCCTACCGGGGTTGCTCTTGGGGCGCAACCGAAACGAGAATAAACGAACCGGGCTTTGATTAATTGTATAATCAAATGTGTAACATGCTAGATGGACTGAATAAGTTAATGGGTAATTAACTAGTTATTCAAGTGGGCTTTGGTTTAATTAATAGTTTAATTAAATAGAAACGCGCTTGGGCTATTTGAGTCCAACTCAAATAAGGAAACGTTTCCTTGTCGAAACCTATAAATAGGGAGCTAGAGGTATTGACCTAATACACTTTAAAAAACCTTCTCTTGGTTGCTCCCTAGTTTCGGCCGAGCCCCCCTCCCCTTCGTCCGATCGCCGCCGACCGGAACCACCGCCGGCCGCCGTAGTGCTGCCGCCGTACCGCCGCCGAAATAGTTTTCGGTGGTGTTTCGTTTGGGTTTTTCTCAAGGGTACTTTACACTACGTTGTGGTGTATCGTCTCGTTCGTTGTCAACCTCAAGTGTGATCAAGTAGAAGGGTTCTAGTTTGAATCCTAGTTCTTGAGGAAGTTCTGGCTCGTACAAGATCTCAAGGATTCGCATCACCAAGTGTTGCCAATGTAAGTGATTTATTTATTTTATTCATAGCTACCTTAGACTCGTAGATCTAAACGATCCTTTATCGTTTCGTCGTTTATCGTTATGATTTGTTCGTAAATTCCGCGACGAACAAAGTGTCGGTAAATTGGTACGAAACCCAACAGTGCTATCAGAGCGTTGGTCTACGAATCTAAGAGTGTTAGATCCGAAATTCGAATAAGAAAAAGCTTTTTTGTTTTTGTTTATTTCGGAATTTCCGAAATTCGGAAATTAATAAATAAATAAATATATTTTAATTTTGTAAAATTTGTTTTAAATTAAAATATGGTAAGTGGATAATTTTAAAAGGGTTTAAAATTAGCAAGATATTTTTCCATAATTATCTTGCCTATTATTTAAAATTAGATTAAATAAAAGAATGTATTTATATATTAAAATTTCGGTTTTATATATAAATATATATTTATTTAATGTTTTAAATAAATCAAAATTTATTATACATATATATATTTTCGGATATATATATAGATGTATTTGAATAAAAGATTTGAATAAGATAATATTTATATTTATATATATATATATATATATAAAATCGGTATATATATATATTTATATAAATCGATTTGGTAAATATATAGATAATTATTTAAAAGGAGTTTTAAATAAAGATATCAAATTTAAAATAGGGATATACACAAAGTGTGTATATTCGAATTTTTTTTAATAAACTTTTAGGGGTTTCAGATTTTCTATAATTATTTAGATTTGATTTTGTATTTATATAATGTAATATAAAACATCTCCAAAGAGATGAAAATCTTGAATCTAAAATATAATTATAATATATATTAGATATATATATATGTAAATTAATAGTGTAATTTAATATATGTATGTATATATTTTTCGAAATTCGAAATTCCCATATATATCAAAATAGTTTTGATATATTCCTCCGTTATAATATTATGTAAATAAAAGTATATTTAAATATTATAATAAGATATAATTAATTAATTATTATAAGGTGCGTCCTCGCATTTTAATGGAATTAAAAGAATTATATATATTACTTTAGTTGAGATAAATTAAAAGTTTAATTTGACATATTATAAAAGTTTATATATGTACATCTAAAGTAAATACATTAAACAAAACTTCTCGTTTGATGTTAAATGTGAAAGATTGTGCTCTCCATGAGAGACACACACTCATCTATAATCTGATTAACGAAGCGCGTGCAATTGAGCCGGTACGTTAAATTTTGAGATTATAATCGTGAGTGAATAGATTCTCGCGATACCCAAGCGAACTTGAGCCGGGGATCTTCGTGAGTGCTTTCATGGTAGATTCACCGTCAAATTCATGATCCACGGTATCCCTGTCATGAATTATGTGACGAGCATAGAATCGAGATTGACATGCCATTTTAAAAGTTTAAAATGAATCTAAAAGATCTAGGGATTTCATGGTGATTGAAATTAACAATAGTATGTTTCCATATGAAATTATTCGGTGTGAATTACGGCATCCCTCTTCACATCAAATAACGTAATGTTGGATCCTAGCCTTAATTTGATTATTGGGTAAATAATGTTAAGGATTATCTAATAAATAAACTAACAAAGAAATTGTTTCTTTTGTAGATGTCTAATCCAATCAATAACAACAACAATCAAAATCTTCCACCACCTCCCCCACTTCCACCACTTTTCTATGGATCGTCCATAACCAAAATTCCACGTCGTGGTAGAAACACGGACTTGGATTTTGTGGAGTATATGGACAATACTCGAGCTGTTAATAAAAACCTTAAACTCATTGAGACATGTAAAATGGAAAAATGGGAATCAGTATGTGACTTCATCGATAGGATGACAGGTTACGTAAATAATTCAGAAAGTCTGGGTTTGACTATCTCTAACAAGTCAGCTGTTGATATGATATTATACAAGCTGAATCCTGAATATTCCTCGTACGTATTAGATTACGAGAGGAATAAGAGAGATCTTACAATCATATAGTTATACAAAGAACTGATGGTTGTTGAAAAGAACCTGTTATTTGCTTGTAACTGTGATTTTAAAATTCCCGTCTTGAACATTGAATCAAATAAAGCTATAAGAGATGAACCTTCTCATTCTGAAAGAAAGAGAAAAGCTGAAGTTAGGAATGTCCAACAAAAGCTCAAAAGGATCTCTCTTATAACGCCAAAAGATTCAATATGTTTTTACTGCAATGAGAAAGGGCACTGGAAAGGAAGCTGCCCAAAGTACTTGGATGATCTGAAGAATCAGAAAGTCCAAAAGTCTGGACCATCAAGTACTTTTATGATCGAACTTCATAGTACTTCTATGTCTAGTTCTTGGGTTCTTGATACAGGGTGTGGTACTCACATTTGCACTGATATACAGGGACTAAAGAATAGCAGGAAGCTGAAGCATGGTGAGCTGAATCTAATCATGGGAAACAGAGTCTCGACTGCTGTCACCAAGATTGGAGATTTTGAGCTCATGCTTAGTAGTGATAGTTCGATTACTTTATTAGATGTTTGTTATTCGCCTTGCATGGCACGAAACATTATTTCATTTTATGCGTTGTTTAAGGATGGTTTTACTTTTAGTTTTGATAATAAAAATGGTTCTATTTTAGTTCATAAAAATGATGTTTTTATATTCAAAGCTATTCCTTGTCCTGGCATATATGAAAGTGTTGTTTGCGTTAACAATAGAAATCTAATATTGAATGTTGATTCGTCCAAAGGTGTATTGGATAAATCATGTCTATGGCATTGTCGCTTAGGCCACATAAACAAGAAGAGAATCGCCAAACTCCAAAAGGATGGAGTGTTGGAATCATTTGACCTCAAATCGAATGATGTGTGCGAATCTTATTTGCTTGGCAAGATGACAAAAGCGCCATTCACAAGGACTTGTGAAAGAGGCAAAGACTTATTGGATCTTGTACACACTGACGTGTGTGGACCATTCAAGTCAAGCACTAGACATGGTGAAAGATACTTCGTCACATTTACTGATGATTTCAGTAGATATGGTTATGTTTATTTGATTAAACATAAGTCAGAAACTTTTGAAACGTTCAAAGTGTTTCAAAACGAAGTAGAGAATCAATTGGGCAAAAGGATTAAGATGCTCCGCTCTGACAGGGGTGGAGAGTATCTTAGTCAAGAGTTCATGGATCATCTAAAGAGTTGTGGAATAGTATCCCAACTCTCACCTCCTAGAACTCCACAACTTAATGGAGTGTCTGAGAGGAGAAATCGAACATTGTTAGATATGGTTCGATCGATGATGAGTCGTGCAACTCTTCCAGTGAGCTTCTGGGGTTACGCCCTAGAAACAGCAGCTCATATCTTGAACCTTGTACCAACTAAGAAGGTTTCCAAGACACCCTCTGAAATGTGGACAGCGAATCCTCCCTCGCTCCGACATTTGAAAATCTGGGGTTGTGAGGTTTACGTGGGACACGAAACTCATGACAAACTGGAAAGAAAATCAGAGAAGTGTCATTTCATTGGCTACCCTCGCCAGTCTTTTGGATATCGGTTTTACAAACCGGCTGAGAACAAAGTGTTCATAGCTCGAAGAGGATTCTTTCTTGAGAGAGAGCTATTATCCAAAGAAGCTAGTGGGAGCAAAATTGATCTTGAAGAGTCTCAAGAGTCAACCAATAGAATTGAATCGGAACCTTTAGTTGACACTAGTACTCAACCTGAGGATGAGACTCCTGTTGAACAAAATGATTTAACTCCTACCATTCCACGTAGATCCTCTAGAGTTGTTCGCCCTCCTGAGCATCTTGGTGATTATTATGAATACCATATTGCTGAAGGCGATGCATCGACTGATAATGGTTTACCAGTTGATGATGATGAGCCATCAAACTATAAGGAAGCTATGGAAGGCCCTGAGGCCGATAAATGGAAAGAGGCTATGGAGAGCGAGATTCAGTCTATGTATGACAATCAAGTATGGAACTTGGTTGACGTTACACCTGACATTAAAACCGTTGGGTGTAAATGGATCTTCAAGAAGAAGACAGACATGGATGGGAATGTACACACTTATAAGGCTAGGCTGGTTGTAAAAGGTTATACTCAAACTCATGGGACTGATTATGATGAAACCTTTTCACCAGTAGCCAAGATAAAGTCTATAAGAATATTGCTTGCAATAGCTGCATTTCATGACTATGAAATTTGGCAGATGGATGTGAAAACTGCTTTCCTGAACGGAAAGTTAACTGAGGATGTCTATATGGCACAACCAGAAGGTTTTATCCACAAACAACATCCTAAGAGAGTGTGTAAGCTTGAGAAATCCATCTATGGATTGAAACAAGCATCTCGAAGTTGGAATCTTTGCTTTCACGAAAGAGTCAAACAGTTTGGATTTTCGAGAAGCGAAGATGAGTCCTGTGTTTATATCAAAACTAGTGGGAGCACTGTAGTCTTCCTAGTATTATATGTGGATGACATATTGCTCATTGGCAACCACATTCCTACACTGCAAGATGTGAAGTCTTGGTTGGGAAAGTGTTTTGCAATGAAGGATCTAGGAGATGCAGCGTACATACTTGGAATCAAGATATATAGAGATAGAGAAAAACGTCTAATAGGATTAAGCCAGAGTACATACTTAGACAAGATATTGAAGAGGTTTCATATGCTTGAGTCTAAGAAAGGTTATTTACCAATGAACCATGGCATAATTTTGACTAAGAGTCAATGTCCCAGCACTAAGTTAGAGCGGGATAAGATGAGTCGAATCCCATATGCTTCGGCTATAGGTTCGATCATGTATGCCATGATATGTACTCGTCCTGATGTTTCATATGCTTTGGGCATGGTGAGTCGATATCAGGACAACCCTGGCAATAATCATTGGATAGCGGTGAAATCGATTCTCAAGTACCTAAGGAGAACAAAGGATATGTTCTTAGTGTATGGTGGGAAAGACGAATTGAAAGTGGAAGGTTATTGTGACGCGAGTTTCCAAACGGATAGAGATGACTCGTGCTCACAATCTGGGTGGGTATTCTTATTGAATGGAGGAGCTGTCACTTGGAAGAGTTCCAAGCAGAAGTAAGTTGCTGATTCCACATGTGAATCTGAGTATATTGCTGCTAGTGAAGCAGCAAAAGAGGCCACATGGTTAAAGAATTTCATAGGTGACCTTGGTGTTGTAACAAGCATCAAGGACGCAGTGAAAATCTACTGTGATAATGAAGGTGCAGTCGCCCTGACTAAAGAATCCAAAGATCACAGTCGAACCAGGCATATACTCAGAAAGTATCACTATGTGCGAAACCGTGTTGAGGAAGGGGACATCATCGTGACTAGGGTATCATCGGATGAGAATCCGGCTGATCCATTCACAAAGCCACTAAGTCGATCCAAGCATGATGAACATGCTAGGACGATAGGAATTAGATTTCAAAGTGACTTGTACTAGTTTATTTATTGAAACTGTATTACAAATATTAAATTGTATGAATGGATGATTTATTTATGGTGATTAAATAATTTGCAAGTGTTCTATCATTCATATAGTATTTAAATTTGTGTTTCATTTTTGCATGTTTAAAACAAATTCCAAAGTGATCTAAGAGATCATTTAAACGTCCACAGTCGATCATTCTCATGGGAATGAGAAGTGAATTAAGATGTCATGGAGAGGTAGTAGACTGTTCATAGGGATTGAACATTGCATAGAGATTGCTGCTACTCTCATGAGCATTTAAATGGAGACTTTAAATGTTGGACCAACCCATGCTCAGAGTATTACCTCATGGACAAATTCAAAGGTAATAGTGAGACGGTAATATCATATAGGTCTTAAAACCTAGATACAGTGTAAGCCGAAGTTTATTCACTCCTTCTTTCAAAAGTATGAAAGAAGAGATATCTTTGGGCCCCCTGTTGATTTGATGTGACAAATTAAAACCTGCGCATGTCATGACTAAATTGAAAGTTCAATTAGTAGTCTTAATCAGTCATCATAAATCTCGATCAGGAAACATAGTCGTGACTAGAGATTGACGATTGTCCGTGTCTCTAGTTAACGGGATATCGCGAAGTGAAGGACATATGATCACTTATCTTAGGAACTGTATTCTGATAAGATTCAGAGTTCAGCAGCTGCATTATTTGCACACTTTAAAAGTATGCTTGACAGACGTTTATAGTTGATGAGATGTCCAAGTGGGAGACTGTTGGAAATGGTGTCCAACGTCATCAAATAAACGGTTTGACTTGGTCAACGTAAATTAAAGTCCTACTGGGGTTGCTCTTGGGGCGCAACCGAACACGAGAATAAACGAATCGGGCTTTGATTAATTTTATAATCAAATGTGTAACGGACTAGATGGACTGAATAAGTTAATGGGTAATTAACTAGTTATTCAAGTGGGCTTTGGTTTAATTAATAGTTTAATTAAATAGAAACGCGCTTGGGCTATTTGAGTCCAACTCAAATAAGGAAACGTTTCCTTGTCGAAACCTATAAATAGGGAGCTAGAGGTATTGACCTAATACACTTTAAAAAACCTTCTCTTGGTTGCTCCCTAGTTTCGGCCGAGCCCCCCTCCCCTTCGTCCGATCGCCGCCGACCGGAACCACCGCCGGCCGCCGTAGTGCTGCCGCCATACCGCCGCCGAAATAGTTTTCGGTGGTGTTTCGTTTGGGTTTTTCTCAAGGGTACTTTACACTACGTTGTGGTGTATCGTCTCGTTCGTTGTCAACCTCAAGTGTGATCAAGTAGAGGGGTTCTAGTTTGAATCCTAGTTCTTGAGGAAGTTCTGGCTCGTACAAGATCTCAAGGATTCGCATCACAAAGTGTTGCCAATGTAAGTGATTTATTTATTTTATTCATAGCTACCTTAGACTCGTAGATCTAAACGATCCTTTATCGTTTCGTCGTTTATCGTTATGATTTGTTCGTAAATTCCGCGACGAACAAAGTGTCGGTAAATTGGTACGAAACCCAACATTTTTAACACTATTTTTGGTTTCTATGTGTGTATTAGATCAACAAACATCTCATGGTATTATTTTAAAAGAAGTGGTGATATTGGGAAAAAGAAAAAGAATAAAAGAATAAGAAACAAATATAGCTACGAATTTAAAAGGAGTAACAATGAGGTTATTTTCATTTTAGGTAATCTTTTGATTAAAAAAACTTAAAAATTAGGATTACGAAGACAAAAAACCAGAAAGAAAAAATAAAAATAATAAAATGAAATTAAATAATGGTTTCCAAAACGACGTTTTTTTAACATCCAATCATAATTTACTCCTAAATTACATATGTCAAGACTTGAACCAGTGCTTTTTTATTGCAATTTATTTTTTAAGAAGTCAAATTAGTTAACGGCGCCGTTAATGCACCCCAAGAGGAAGACCAGTAAAACGCAGCATCTAAAAACCTCGTGGCCGCCGTCAGCGCGTCGATAAGACAAAGCAAAGTAAATGATGGCGTACAGAAAACGTATGACCACCATGACGACAATATAATCTCACGTGAATAATGTGGCCCCAGCTTATACGTGTCATGTTGTCACGTATGAAATACGCGGTCCCCTTGACTAGATATCATATTATTGCATCCTTGCTTTAAGGACAAAACTATAGAAATTATTCCAAAAGTTCCCCCGAACTAAATTATCTTCCAATATCATCATATTCATGTTTTGTGTGGACCAAATTAATCTTTTTATGATTTGTGTGCACTCTTAATTTTTTGTAACATGTGTTTGAAGTATGATGAAAAAGATACATATAAGATCACTCTCAGTTGTTACTGCAGCTGTGAAAACTAGATACGACACGATAAAAAGTATATGAAATAAAACTAGGACGTAATTGAAATTTGAATTCATATTCGTGTCGTGTAAAACAAATAAGAATTCGTATTCATAAATTAAAACGAAACTGACACAATAGTTATAATTTTCGTGTTTGTCGATTTTTATGCATTTAGTAAGCTAGCATTATAGTATTTTTGTTATTTATATCATATTGTCATGTTTGTCGTGTTTATAGAATTTTTTAATTTGGTCATGTCCGTGTAATAAAAAAACAACTTCATTTCGTGTCGTGTTTAGGTAGAAAATTATATACTGCCTATTGAAGTTGAAAACAAGTGGGTTCGATTTTGTATCCGAAACCGAATCATTAATGGCTAGAATCTGCTAAAATCCAAAACCGAAACCATTGAGTTTAAAAATACTAAACCCGAAACAAGCGGATTGGGTTCGGTTTGAGACTAAAACTGTACCAGACCGCTTCATGTATAAATGTAGTGTGAATGTAGACTTTTTTTTAAACGACAAACCATAATTTACACTAAATATCATTTATTTCTATTGTGAGACTTTTTTATAATAAAAGTGAGAGCAAACACTTTATCGTTATACAAAATACCATTTAGTTAGTTTGAATGTGTGTGAGAGGTAAAGTTAAAAGTGAAAGTAGAAGAATGGGTGTAAGGACACGAAACGTGGAGAGCATAATGGGATTGCACCCACTCCTATGGTCCCACCACCTGCTATGCCTTCAATCACCACACCCCTTCCTGGCAGCCGTCGTATTCCAACTACTTCTCTATCCATTTACTTCAAAGTTCAAATACATTCAATTATTAATATCCTGTATTTCAATTCACGTAGGCTTAAATACCTTCAATTAAATAACTTTAACAGTACCGTCACATTTAAAAGGGAACAATTAAAAACTCTTTGACAGGTCTCGTCATGTTTATATATTGATGTTTATCTTTGAAATAAAGTGTTATATTAATTATTTAAAGACGAGTTAACATAATTATATAATTGATTTTCATTCATTTGTTGGAGACATGTATTTGGTTCAGATTGATATCCTAATGATCAGCTTCGACAGTGATCCAAATGCTTCAATATAAGTGTATGACAAAATTAGCGTCATGCACAAATCTTGTTGTTTAGGGTACTTGTAATTTTGAATTGTAAGAAGAAAGATAATTTATGAGAATCAAATTAGATATTCTTTCGCCTTATAGATATCACGTTAGACTTATACAAGTGTTCATGTGTACTTTCAAACTTATACTTTAAAGATATAACGTACGTATTAAGAGAAAATAAAATGGCAACCATGCGGCCGTTTCACACGTGGGTAGTAACTAGTATGAGATCTGTAGTTATGTACTGTAGACAAAATATGAAAGTATGAAACTAACCCCAGTCAACAAAAAATACAAAAGTAGGTGGACATTTATTTCTACTTTTTGTGGTAAAAGTATATATCATCCTCGCCCTTCTACTTTTTTTAAGAGCCAATCTTATTAGAAGATAAGCAAGAACGTAGACTACTATCGGATCGGTTGCCTATCGATGTTGTCTTCTTCCTCCTAATTGGCACGTCTCGTCGGTTGGTACTCATCGGTTAGATTTTGCAGTAAGGCAACAAACAAAGATGATAAAAGGGGTGGGACCTATAGTATTTTAATAGGATATTTAGAAATTTGTGTGTGTATATTTTATAATTGTAGAGTTCAAAAAAACCGAAGAAATGAGTATTTTAATAGGGGTACCCAAATTGAGCTATGTTATAAATTTATAATTATATGTTTTTTTTTTTCATTTTTGTTTGAATAATAGTATATGTACAATTATAATTTATGTACAAAATTATCACTTTATATCACGCTTTAGGAAACACCATGATCTCGTCATGGCTTCATCATAGGTCGCAAAGGCTTGAGGCTTGACCATGCTGCCACGCCAAGTCTCATGTTATTTATAACCTTACTCTGTGTGTGTTGACAAAACAGTCCGACATATGCCCATTGACCAACTTGAGAAGTTGGATTGGTACACATGCATATGACATATGCCATGGACCAACTCGGGATGTTGGGTTGAAATACTGTCATTACGAGGTTATTATATTTCATGTTGAGTATGAGACCTTTATACACATGAATGGTAGGCGTATGACTGACTATCTTATCTATGCATTTTTTTTTAATTTGTGATTGTATTATAAATTATGCATCTTATAGTGATTACATGGATCTATTTACTAAATGTATTCTATTTGAGTAAATATCCTTTAAATATTATTATAGTTAAATTAGTAGTTAAAACCCAAAATACAAATATTGTCTTTGTTACTTCTTAGGTAGTATTAATTATCTAAATAGAAGTAAGTTAGTCCTTTTTTTGCTTAGACTACCCGTAATGGGTGACCAAATTAAGTTTGGTCACCCATGCCACCTCTGCGCCACATCGCCCGATCAAACACATAAAAAATCCCGACCAAACACACGTAATCAGGCGATCAAATCATTCCCCTTTGAAAAAACCTTCCCCCTTTGAAAATTGATCGGTCGTCTGGACGACCGATGGACACTTTCGACGCGTCGAGGGGTGACCCAAGTAAGGGGAGGGACGCGTCCCATGCTATGCCACGTCTGATCGACCATTGAGGCGACCACAGCGATACGAGTGGTCTTAGAGTTCGATATAAATTTCAGTCTGGCTATTAGTATATAGTATCACGTAGGTAGATTGCTCAGTATATATATGTATATATACTAATTGATACTATCATTAGGGTAAATTACAGAAATTATCCTTGTGGTATGTCCGATTCTGTATTTCTGGCTCTAAACTTTTTTTTATCAGTTTTATCCTTCAAAATTTTTGGATTTCACTTTTCTATTTTTCCGTCCAATTCCATTTAATTCTTGCCGTTAAAACCCCTCACGTGGTTAAAACGTGAGGGCATTGAACAACTTATCGTTAAAACCCCCCACGTATACCCTTATCATTAAAATTCTCGTATGAACAACTTGACAACCTGTCCCCTAAAATTGATATTCATTTAATTAAGCACGCCATTCATCATCTGTATTAATAAGAAAGAATACATAACAAAAAATTAGAAATAGTATATATGTGTTTAAAAACATGTGGCAATGAACACATTTGTGTGTGAACTCACTATCTTTTCAAGTAACAACCATGAACCATCAAGGAATAGACCACGAATGTGCAAATATACAAAACTGGAATGTGCCTTCGTGTCCATTCGTTATTCATGGACTTAAAATGGTTGTTCGCTAGTTGATATATGTGTAATTCTTGAAACTTATAATTTAAGAAGGTTTGTACACATATAGTATTGTCATATTTATTCGATTTTTCGTACAATGTCTATTAAGCAAATACCATTCGGCATACACTTATATATTTGTTAAAATTATTGATTGGCGATATTGTTAATTTAAAATGGTACTTCTCCGTATCAATATAAGTGAAATCACTTTTATTTTCGGGGTGTATTAAAATAAGTGAACCGCTTTAATATTTTATCTTATTTAATAAGTTTTTATATTTTAAATTATCCATTTACTCTTACTTATATTTCTTTAAACATCATTAAAGGTGTGAGGTCCCATTCATTTTTATCATCTTCCTATGTTTGACTTTTTCACCATTTATAAAAAGCAATAAAATAGTAAAAGGTGTGAGGTCCATCCATTCTAATTACTCCATTTAATTTCATTAATCTCTTATTATCTTATTTTGTCTCAAAGAACGTAAACTTCAAAGTGAATCACTTATTTTGATACGGAGGAAGTATTATGTTCTTCCTTAGACTAAGGTATATATGGGTCTGAAAATTTCTCATGCGGCTTTGAACCAGTGTAAAAGTGAGAAGGAACACCACATGAGTGGCTAACCATGGGGATTTTTTTTTATTGATTTTGAGGTATTTAAGTGGGGGCTTTTAGATGTGTGTATGTTGTGGTATGGTGATTATTTTCTATAAAGTGATGTGGTATGATTATTTATGTAAAATCTGATTTGATAAATATATTGATGTAACTGGTTGTATCCACATACATCAGTGTTATTGGTGCATGTAATTGTTAAGAACGAAGACACATTTTGTGAAATTGACACAAAATTGCTAAGGATGTTTGGTAAGCCTCTTAATGATTCAGTTAAGAGAACGACCTCTTAATCGGGCATATTCAGAGTGTTTGGTAACACCTCTTAATCAGGCTCTGGATCAAAAATTGAACATGTTCTGCATCTTAATCGGACAGATGTAAGGGCAAGTTTGAATCATTCAGACCTATGTATTATTCAGATATTAGTCATTTAGATGCTACCCAACAGTACCTAACTAAAGTATTAAACAGTACTTGCATTCGTATACTCCCTTTGTCCCAAAAAAAAGTTTTCATTTCTTCTTCAAATTTTATCCCGTAAAAAGATCACATTTCTCAAATTAAAGGGGCCCACTTAATAAAATAGTATTATTACCAATGATTCCATTAATAAAACATTTTTTCTCTCCAATCTAACATTTATTTTAATCAAAAGTATTATTAAGGAGTCTATCACTAACAATCTTTTAAAAGCTTATGCCCATTAGAAATGAGAATTTTTTTTAGAACTGATGAAGTATTATTCTTTATTTAATTTCGAAATAATAGATACACAATTAACTCCGGTCAAAAAATGGGGGTACAAGTAAGCCTAACTAAGGGTATTTTAGTCTTTCAAATAGTCCAAGTGAAACAAGAAACGCAGCCGTAAGTGGGCTACAATAACATACGTGTCAATCATGCCGACACGAACAACTCAAATCTCGTGTACCATTCGTACCCAATGGACCACATATATCCGCCGGCGTTTACGCCGGAAAAAATGAACCATCATATATAAACATGCATATATTCATAAGACGCGCGACCAAATAATTAACAAATAACTGAATATCGGAAAAAGCTACCGGAAATTCGATTGAACAAAAAATACATATTAAGTACGGCAACTGTTAACCGAACAACAACTCGAGACTTTACACTGCAAAGTTTCTCTACATGTTGCAAAAAACGGAGATCGGATTTTGTATTTACTGCCGATGGTAACATTAGTCCATCGGCGACACATCATCGTACCGGTAAACTACGTTGCCGTATAGTAAAAAAGTAATATTACTAATACTGTTTGAAATTTACGATATCAGGATAAATTTCGGAATCAAGACTATTCGGCCGGCGGCGGAAAGTTGAGATCGATTTTGATGCGTCTCGGTGGCGGCGACGGTGATAGTTTCAAGTCAACCACCGTTGACGAGTTAGAGTCATCGCTTTTTGAAACACAAGTGGTCTGCCTGAAGTATACCATTTGGTTCGCCGGAGGGGAGTAAAACCCAGCGCCGGGGACGTGGATGGTGGAGTAACGGTGTTGAGTTTGGTGGGGGTGGTGGTAAGGGAAGTCGACCGCGAACGGCGGAGGGGCCGCGTACGAGAGGTTAAGATCTAAAAGCGGAAGCGGTTCCGGGTCACGACTCGATGACTCGACAGTACTGGTTTGACTCGGACTGCGTTGACTCGGACAACCTTTTATTTTCACGAAATTAACATCGTCATGTGTTGGAAAATTAGTCTTGGCTTTAACACCGCGAAACTCACGCGCCGCCGCGTCGTAAGCCCTAGCCGCGTCCTCCGCCGTATCAAAAGTTCCCAACCAGACACGGCTTTTTTTGCCTGGATCACGGATCTCCGCCGCATATCTCCCCCATGGCCTCTTCCTAACTCCTCTAAAATGCGGCTCCTTCGTACTCACACCACCGATGACGTTGCCGATAGGTTTGCCGGCAACGGCGGATCTATCTTTCGGCGCCATGATGAAGAAAAAAAGATAGGGGTAAAAGTGTAATTTCAGATGTCGGAAGAAGTTGGGGAGAAACTAAAGGAGAGTGGAGGGTTGATTATATAGGAGAAATGGTCAGCGGAGGGTTGGACTCAAAGGTGGGCGGCAGCACCAAAAGGCGTGTGGGGTTACGTGGCGCAAATGAGAATGGGAATATTTTAATTTAATTTAAATAATTAAATACGGCGGTGTTAATTAATTGATATTTTATACGATATACGACATTGTTATGATCCGATAGCGGCTTGAACGAAATCGACGCACAACCGCACATGAGCGACTTTTTATCCCACGCGCTGTGTGAGACTTGCATAGTTGAGTTGTTGACAACCATCGTAAAAGTTGACTTGTTATAAATTTAGATCCTAAAAAAGTAAATTTAGCAAAAATATTTGATTGAGAAATGATGTTTAATCTGATTTTTCTATCTACAAAAAAGATAATAACCCTACGGAAAATTCAAAAAAAGGTAGATAAGGGAGAATCCATGCTGGGCCGTATCGGGTAGGTTTGTTTTCATTTTTACCGTTTCTTGCAGATTATTTTGTGTCCAAATAATTTGGGCCTTTTGGCTATTTAAATGAAGTAATTGTGAACTTTTTGATTAGATTCACATCAAAACCGGTTGACATGTGTATGTTGATTTAATCGTAGTTTTTCCTTTCGTGAGTTTGATACATTTGATTTCCTTGCATCTGAGAATGTGAAACTCCTCAATAGATACCAACTTGTTATAATAACCTGGGGCAGACTGATATTGCTTGATTTAATTGGTTGGGCGGACTTGTACAGTTATCTTGTTAATTCACATAGCTAACCAATTACAATTTACTGAAAAACAAAACAAAACCAAAAATAAAATCTATAACTAAACGCAATAGTGATGGCAGATTAACCTTTGGTGCAGATAACGATATCCTATGGGCAGGATTATAACGAGTCGATTCCCGATACTTTAATATGTGGAAACATATTCGAGTAGTGGAGGTGATATAAATATATACTCCCTCCGTCCCACAAAAAACTTCTCATTTCACCATATATTTTTGTCCCACAAAAAACTTCCTATTTCACATTTGATGGGCTCCACATAATAAAATACTATTATTATTAATAACTCCACCACTAACTATCCAATAACTATCTTTCTCTCTCCAAACCAATCTTATATTTTAATCAAAATTATTACCAATGACCTCACCACTAACTATCACCTTAAATCTAGTGCCCAAATGAAATGGGAAGTTTTTTGTGGGACGGAGGGAGTACTTTTTAATTAATGTACATAAGATGAAATTATAGATTATCCGTGCAATACGGCGGCGACACCCTATGAAACTTTATTTTGCGGGGAACAAAAGTTGTTATGTTGCACATTTTCTCTAATAATAGTAGGGCACACTATAGGCCGGTAACTAAGATGAAGAATATGGAGGTGGCAGTGGGTAGCGAGGTTGGTGGTAGGTATGACTTATTGAATATTAAAAATAATGCATTTAATCAATCTTGACATTAAACCAGCTTGACTTTTAATGACAAAAAATTTAAACTTTCAAAACTTAAATTTAGAATGAACAATAGCTTTTATAAAGTCAAAAACCAAACAACTATTAAGCTAGTTAGACTAATTTTATGAAATCAACCTTAAATTTATTAATTAGCTCAGGTAATTAAAATGAAGCAAAAGAGAAACGCTGGCTATTGGTATCAAACATTCTGGAAATCAATCTTAAATTTAGTAATTAGCTTAAATCAAGTTTAATAGTCAGTGAGAAAGGTGCATAAGAGGAACGTTGAGGGTTTAAAAGCTAAGAAACCATGTAGGCAAGTTGTGGTTAAGGTTGTTGCCGGACTGCAAACAATTAATGGATTCGAATCTCACGCTGCTATATTTTATTTTGAGTGGCAAATTCTACTTATAATACAATTGCCATAGGCATTGTACTGTTCATAATAGTTTTCTACGGAACGGGATTCAATATGCTTGCAAATAATGAATTAAAATATAGACGATTTATTAAAGGTTTATGGACTTTTTAGTTTTAGTCCCTTAATTATTTAGTTTATTTCTTTTCTGACCTATAATAAAGAGAATTGCATATATAGTACAAGATAAATACGTAAATTTAGGACGCTCAAATTTTGTTGTCGTACACTCATATTTTTTGTATAGGTTTTGCTAAATATTATCCTTATGATAATAGTTAAAAGTAATTAAAGTGTTCAATGTATAAATATTTATATTTCCTCCGTATCAAAATAACTGACACAAATTGGCTTACACGTTTTTTGAGGTAAAAGATTAAAGTAGAGATTAAAAGTATATAGTACAATTGCTTTATATATACTTAAAGTACATAATTAGTAGAGAATGAGTCCCACTTTTCTTGAATAAAGTGATATTGATGAGTTTTAAAAGTAAACAGTAAGGGTATAAACGTAATTTCACTTTATTAAAGTGGATAGTTAGTGAGTATGAGTCCCACTATTTTTACCAAATAAGGAAAGTTTTCAAAGTGTGTCACTTATTTTGATACACCCCAAAATGGAAAATGTGTCACTTATTTTGATACGAATGAAGTATATAACCATTTATAAGTGGTATTAGTGAATTTTAGTAGGTAGTTTTTTTTAGTTAATTTATACAACTTTTAAGCATTCAAATTATTTTTAACCATTTGCCCTAAGAGCAGGGTAACAAAATCTATATTTTTAAGGGAATTAATTACTGCACCGTATTTTTTAATGTTTGTACCATATTGTACAAGTATTATTGCAGACTATATAAGTATATATAAAGCAATTGTTGTGATGTATATTTTAAAATACGTGGTATAAAATCATCACCTATTTTTTAATTATGGTTTTGATGTTAAGTCTCTCAAATTTACAAAATAGCTATTACGTGTACTCTTACACATTAACAAGTACATTCATCGTTAGAAAGACCAAAATTCATTTTATGTACTCCGTACAAACTTAATTAAATTAATTAACTCTAAAAAATCAAAGTTTTAAATCTACAGTTATAAAAAGTAAAGTTTTAGATATCGCAGCAACGCGCGAGGTGACAACATCCTCGTATCAAAACATTCCTAAAGCTGAAATTCCAACATGCGTAAAATAAAATATCCTAAATCCTAAAATAAAGATACTTTCAAAAATGTAATATAATTAAGGGTTTTGATAATGATTAACATGCATAAAACAATTGTATATTCATTAAAAGAGTAGTCATCCTAAAATTCAGGGGGCGGTTTTTAGATTCATTTTGCCTTCTTATTGACAACCTTTAGCACTGTCATTATCATTTTCCTATAATTAATCATACAGTATTTTTATAAGTATGAACAAAAACTAATAGATATATAGGGAAAATTAAATAAATGCATAATGTATCAATATTAATCGTGATATGTATCTTAATCAAGTGACATGATATCAAATAGGTTATAAACTAAAGACTTATCAGAAAAAAAAATCTAATCTATACAATAATAAATGTACATAAACCTTCTATAACTATACATTTTCAAGAATTGCACAACACCTTTAAGCTAGCAACAATTTTAATTAAGTCCGTGAATAATGAATGGACGCGAAGGCATATCCCAAATTTGTATTTGTATTTTTGCACATTCGTGGTTGTTACTTGAAAAGATATTGAGTTCACACACACATGTGTTCATTGCCACATGTTTTTAAACACAAATATTTTCTAATTTATTATTATGTCTCCTTTGTTACTATCATGAAAATGAAGCCAAATCACTATGTGTTCTGCAATCATAATGTTTAGTTTGCTAAACAGGTAAACAATAAAAAAAATTGTCTAAAATATAATTGATCATGTAATTTGCTGTTCATTTTTTTTTTTTTTTGATAACGAACGGTTTTATCATGATCGATTATGCTAAGTCTCTTCCAACCGTGACGTGTTTTTTAACTCGTCAGTAGTCTCTTCCCTACCAACGAGTTACTGACTAAGTCATGTCAATAACAACCCATCAATAAATTCATCTCCACTTAAAAAAATATTAAAAAATTTAACCCATCAAAATGTTAATTAAAGGATGATTATTAAAATATTTTTTTAGTATAAACATATAGGGGTGATTTTTACACCATAACTTTTGTGGTATCTAAAATCTACCACAACTATAGCTTAATATATTTATACAGTCAGCTGTAAAACTTATACTTTATGGTATATGAGTTAAAAGTTATGGTACAGAAATGAATTCCCTAAACAAATACTTTATTGTTTATTTTTATAGGTTTTTGATAATGTTAGGGCTGTCAATAACAATATATAATATTTACAATTTGCCCCCTTTTAACTTAGTTAGTCAAATTGTCTTCCATATTTCTAGTAATATTCAAACTCATCCACCAATCAAAATCAAAATTGCTCATTCTTATCCAATTTATCATTATCAAAATCCATTTTTATATACTATTTTTTAGTGTACAACCATCAAAATAAGTCAGTTAAGTATTCTCAATGGACAATCGATTTTCTTCCTTAAATTAAGAGATCCCATCAAAATTAAAATTATATATATTCTCTAATAATTAAAGTTATCAGATATCAGATATAATATAATACTAGGATTAGTGGGGCATTGTTTTGTGTTTATGCTCCCAAATTGACAAATAAATAAATGGAGGCACACACAAATTATGCATTGGAATATCCTAACATACACAAGTGTCATTGCATCGGTAACGAATGGCATCTTCAAATATTTTGTTGTCTATTGAAAAGAAGTTCCTTTATCGGACTACATATGAAAATAAGATTAAAATAATCATAGTGGAAAAGAATTTGGTGGGCATGACCAAGTCTAATCCATTAGTGTCTATTGATGATTTAACTAATTAAAAGATTCTTCGAAAGACTAGTTGGTATAGATATCACCAGTCACACTATATGTTTTGGCACATCAGATGTCATATATATACCGAGAGCTTTTTGACCCGTGCCAACGAGTACTTCCTCAAACTCGTTGGGGACTTCAAACTCGTCGGGGAACTCATCACCATTGGCACGCCCCTATTCCTTGAACTTATCAATAGTAACTCATCAGTGTGGTGACGAGTTTCTCAAACTCTTCAGTGGCTGTGTGAGGAGTTGGGGTTGGGTAATTTTTTAATATTTTTTTAAGTGAGAATGAGTTGTTGTTGACACGACCTTGTCAGTAACTCGTTGATAGGGAAGAAGCTACTTACGAGTTACGAGTTAGAAAATACGTCACGAATGGAAGAGACATTAGGTCAAATACTCATTCTATGCAATATAGCTTTTTAATGCGAACTTAAATTTTCAGTCACTTCTACTAAGGCATGAACATTACACCTAACTTTATAATCATATTATGAAAAATACAATAGTTAACTTACAATAATAATTACCAATTGATTAAAACTTAAAGTATGTTGTTATGTTGATAAACGTGATTAAAATTAACATAATAAAATTAAGAAAAGTTAAAGTAGGCCGTCGTCGTATAAAATAAAGTTGCCCATGCTCACTTTTCTATTTTGTAGATTTAACTCCACTTTAACAACATCGTCTCATGGACACCTTTTCCAATCTTTTGAAAGAAACCGTGTTTTCATTTTCTTTCTTGTCATAATTTATTACTACAAATAAAGACGGATATAGTAAAAAAAACTGAGTGGCATCACAAAAAATACATTTTTTGCTTAATCAGGCGTATCACAAATTTTTTAAACATTATTCAGTAAGATTTGAAAAGTTACACATATTAACCGTGCTACACGCTAGGTCTACCCGTACAAAATGATGAAGTTAACTAATGCTATGGTAGTCTTTTTTTTTTTTTTTTTTTTGAACGCCAAAAAGGAGAAGGGGAAAACAAGCTTTGGCAAAGTCATCCCAAAAACAAATATATAAGACCACTCCCAACAGTAAGGGAAACCGATGCCGTCAGTTGTTGTCAAATCAGCGTCACGTCAGCTCACCCTTCAACCGACATTAAACTGATATACCCATGCCAACAATACATCTTCCCTTCAATCTTTTAGACTATAATTATTCAACATGTTTTGCTCTTTGTAGAATTAAATATTGTAAATTATTCAAAGTCGATAAATATAACAAGAAATAGTCCCAAGGATCTTAGATTGCAATCTTTGAACTTGTCGAATGTAATAAGATCAGATCCTAGCCATCAAATTTATGGAAAATGGAGTTTCGTTGAAAATGTTATTGTTTTAAGGGTCAAGTTAGTCTAAAGTGTAGTCTTTATTAAAAAACTTGATTTGTTATTAATGACATAATTTTATAATCAACGTACACATAATTTTAAAAAACGCGAGTTTCCAGTTAAAATGTAATTGTTTTGCTATTGATGCTTCTACACTTTGGGTCATTTGGATGTATATTCTCTTTCACATTTTACTCGAACACAGAGCGGAACTAGAAACTTCCATCAGCAGTAGCACCTTTGTAGGGATAAAAAGGCGGAGGTCATGGGGGTTGCGCTCTCTTACATGGTTCTAGAAGCAACGCCCCTAGTGGCGTCCAAGTGCATTGCGTCGAAACAAAAACGAATTTTACATAAATGACTGTTACGTAAACACCAAGTCTTCAATAACTAATTATTAAATTCATAATTTTACAAGACAATTACTAATTATATATACCTAAAACTAAAAAACTACAAGACACACTTTGAATTCTTTTTTACTTGGTTTAGATTTTTGTTTGGGCTTTGAGTTTGGACTATTGGTTAATAGTTTAGTTTTTTTTTTTTTTTAAGATTCATTTGGGCTATTGATAAGTTTTTTAATTCGGTAAAAGCATTGCACCATATTACCAAAAAAAAAAAAATCTAAAAAATTTACCTTGTGGAAAAAAATTTGAGTAGTATCCCGTGCCACTGCGGGACCTATATTGGTTGAGCCCCTGCTTGAACAATATATGATATTCTCGATTCTATTTGTTTAGTTTCTTTTTCTTTGTTAAAATTTAGAGGTAGAAAAGTTGATAATTGGTTTAATTGGTTTAGTAATCCTTTAAGTTTCTAATTTTTTACTAGCTTTTTATTTATAATTTTGGTGTTGGAATAAAAATTACAATCTTGAAGAACATGAAATTTAAGATAAACCCAAATGATACGTTATGCATTACGCAAGTATATAATGTGTTTATGTGTACTCACTTCTCATTTGGGCCTTAAGTGCTGTTGTTGGACAAAAATCATAACATGGATGTGGGCTCGGGCTCGGCTCCAAAGCTGTAAATGAATATAAGGGGTCTAAATTGAATAAATGGAATTAAGATGGAAAAAAACTGCCACATTTAAAATCTCAAGGTACTCAAAATGTCAAAAGCACAAAACCCTGTAGCCCCAAAATGCAACAACAAAAAGTGGCTCAATTGTCGCTCTTCTGTTTAGGATTTTAGGGTTAGGGTTTATCGATTAGGAGGCAAAAGCACCAACAAACTGAGCTTCGATTTCTTCAATTCAACGGCGGAGATGGCGACTGTCAATGAAACGAAGGCTGGGGAGCTAGAAAACCAACCATCGCAACAAGGAGGAAGAGGAGTCGTGAAGAGGAAGCCGGTGTTCGTGAAGGTGGGTGAGCTGAAACCTGGAACCAACGGCCATACCCTCGCTGTCAAGGTCATGACATCAACGACGGTTCTGGATAAGAAATCACGCAGTACGTCGTCGTTCAGTAGCCGTCCTGGCGCTGCTAACACTCGCATCGCTGAGTGTCTTATTGGTGATGAAACTGGCACCATTCTCTTTACTGCTCGTAACGATCAAGGTCTATCTCTCTCTGTCTCTCGCACACACACTCATTCATTGTTATCATCTTTGAATTGATTGTGATATATGTTAGGTTAAACTTATTCATATTATTTCTTCATTTCAATCAATTTAATGTTTGAGCTTCTGATTTTGTTGAGTTTCTTATTGCTAGGTCACGTGAGTTCATTTTGCTCTTTTTGAGTCTTCAAACTTTTGAACACCTTTTTTTCTTATGCTTCGGGGCTGCATGAAAATGCTTAAAAGAAAAGGGCTTTTGAAAATACAATACAATTTCTTAAAAGGAAGTGCATATTTCAGTATAATTGTGTAAAATAATCCAAATAGCTACTTATTTTGCTTTCATCCAAACACTTGAAAAGTGCATATTATAAAACACTCCTTTTATTATTATGTGATTTCATTGCTTGTTTGTATTGTGGTGTTGAATTTAGAATTTGAAATTGAATGTGGGCTGTAAATCAGAATCCTAATGCGGATGGTTAGATTGCTTCCATTTTGTGTATGCCAAATTTAACATTTTCTTTTTGAGTTTTTGTTTGATTGTAGTCATTGTACTATGAATTTGATACTAATGATGATTAAATATATATGTTCACAGTTGACTTAATGAAGGCTGGAAATACTGTGATAATCCGAAATGCAAAGATTGATATGTTCAAAGGTTCAATGAGACTAGCTGTTGATAAATGGGGTCGAATTGAGGTAACTGATCCTGCAAGTTTCACTGTTAAGGAGGATAACAATTTGTCTCTTGTTGAGTACGAATTGGTTAATGTTGCTGAATGATGTTGACTTTTTCTACCTGCTGTTGGTGTTGGTGTGAGGTATAAATTTTCTGGTGGTTTTGGTATACAGCTACTAAAAGGGCCGGTTTAGTCTTTCTTGTTGATATTAATTTAACATGTAATAGAACTAAAGTCTAATGGCCCCTTGTTAGTGCTTAATCTTTTGTAAAAAGATCATCTTTTGAACTATCTTGATTCCTCACTTCTCTTTTGGGATTATGTCAGTTGGTTTATTTTATCCGATGGTCTTATTATTAACCCGTTAAGTATTGGCGTTTTACTTGTTTCGTGCTTTAGTTTAAATGTTTTTGGTTGTTTGTATTTGATTGATAAATCAGAAATGTGAATTGTAATCAGGTTTTCGCTTTGCCCTTTACAGTAGCTAGATGGGTAGTTGGATGGGTTGGGTTATGGGTCAAAACATGTTTGGGTTGAACATATGTTTGTTGACCAGGTTGAAACAGGACAGCCTGGGGTTAGCTATGACTTGGGATTCTTTTCAAAATCTTAAAAAAATATCCACTGTGTTAACATCATTTTTAGAACTACTGTCTCATAATAAAGTTACTATTTAAATTTTACGTAAGTTTTTATGAGATAGTGTCATTTGTATTATTTTTGATTAAAATATAATGTTATTTTAGAGAAAAAATTTTTATTAGCACACATAAAACATACATATTTATAAGGGGAAATGAAACTTTATTTCAAGTGGATTTTAACAAGTTTGAAAAATGAAAAGTTGAGAACTTTATTTGAAATAAAAATTGAGAAATGAAAAGTTGAGAACTTTATTTGAAATAAAAATAAAAGGGAAATAAGAACTATGTGATGGAGGGAGTATGAAATATCTAAATCCTTTGAATATCACAGGGTTGTAGCACAATATTCATCTTTTGAGCTTTTCAGAAGATTTATAATTTTATACTATTAAACTCGCTAAATCAATGACAAGAAGCTTTCTTTTTGGAGTTAGTGACCGAACTTTACCATTAATTTAGTTGGTATAATGACCTACAATAGCAAAGTATTTTGATAAATATACCATTTAAGTCATAAACTTGTAGAATATGTTCCACCTTTTGAGATTACGATGCAGAAAAATCAAGTTCGATCATCTGGTGGAACACATTCTACAACTTTAATGACTTAAATTGTACAATGAGATACAATGCATAAAACTGTATATTTCTGAAAGAAAGTACGTTGATATCCAACCTCATCATCCCTAATTTGACTCTGTCTAATATCTAACATGCACGGTCAAAACTAGCATCAATGACAAAATAAAAAAAATGTCTAAATGGAATTATGAGATGTGAAGTTACAAAAAGTAGAAACGATAAGAATCATCATGATTACATTATCCAGCAACAATAACTTGAGATCAAAAGCACAGCATCTCAACATAAACACAATCATCCATCTACAATCAACAAACAATTTACTCGAATGAAGACCTTATCATGAGAAGGAAACATGCAAATTCTTCACCCCCAGAAGTGAGCAAATCACAGCCCTAAACAAATAAACCTCCCATGTCAAACAATATATGTTTGCTACAATCTAGCTTAAATCAAATTGTATAATACTCAAGTCAATATTACATTATCATCAACATCCTAAAAGGTTCAGATTCAGGTAGGGACATAGTTAAAATTAAAAAAAAATGAAAGCGAATCCAGACAGATTATTCAGCAAGTCAAAATCCTTCCAACAAATCATCATACATCGTCGTTCATATCTGATTAAAAGTACTGAATCAGCAACATTCTTGTATAACTTAACTTGATGAATTCTTTCAATATTATTTGTAAACAAACAAGGACATTCAAGAGTCTGTAAAGATGACATTATAGCTAAAACATTTGTGGACAGCTAAATATATTAATAAATTAAGTAAAACAAATATAAGTACCTTCAAGAGTCCAACCACAGGTTCGTGGAGCAGCTGAAAGCATTGATGTCAGCAGTGCGGAGGCAGTAGCTGTGTGGAATGGTAGCATTGATTCAACAGACACACAGCTCATCTCAACTGGTGACCTATTTCAAACAATTTCACATTTTTTATATCAATTTTGCATTTTAAATAGTAAAAAATGTAGCTATATAATCTAAAAACCTAGGTAGTTTAAACAAAAAAAATGGCGAAGAAATCATCAATATGCTAGCAGCTATCAACAATATGTATCCTCGAATTGGAGATATAAATTCACATTTCTATCTTATAATCAATACGAATAACAAATCACAAAAATACAATAAGCGTAGATGATGTATCCTAGTAATAACCTGAAAATGCGATGGGAAAGGGGTTTTTGTGAGGGGATACGGAAGGAAGAGCGTGCAGCTGAGGCACTAGGCTTAGCACCGGCGGAGATTCTAGATGCAGCCGTCCGGACGGAGGTGAAGGCGGAGGCGGAGCGAATGACGGACCTAGCTGCTGCCATGGGGGTTTTGGATCTGTACGCCGGGGGTTTTGGGGATGGACTTAAATACATATATGGTCCCTTGGTTTTCAATATTTCCCTAATCAAGTCCTTCGACTGTTCTTTATTTCATATCCCCTCCTACTTCGATTAATACGAGTAATTTATTATATGATGATGATGTTCAATCTTGTTTTTAAGATGAAAATACTTAGGTTGTGATTTTAAATCGATCCTTAAAATTAAAAATAATAATATAAGTAGAAGTAAAGTCAGCTACAAAAGTTGTCAAAAGAATCTTGGTATTTTCATGGTACTTGGTATTTTTCGTGATATCTTGTATCTTTAAACATATATGACACAATATTAACTAGTAACGTTACAAAATTAAAAATTACAAATATAATACTCGAAAGCCAACAAGGCAATAACTTTAAGTTAAGGGCAAACACCCTCGGCTGTCAATTTGCATATACTAAAACGAAAAAAAAAAATAGTATTTAAAATTAAAAAATACAATTCATAGTATTAATAGAAAAACAAGCTAAAGCTAAAATATTATGAATAACTCATTTTAAGAATCTTAGACAAATGGACTATGGAGTAATAAAATAACATTTATTGTGAACTTGGGATTTATTAGGGGTGTATCATGGGTCATTTTTATATGGATCCCAAAACAACCCAAAAGACAACAAGATAAGATTAGGCAACAAGATTGGAATCCAAGGGCTGATATCATTCCCCAACTTTTTCCTTCTAAGCCTCTTCTTCACATATTCTCTCTTATCTTCATCACCCCATTTTGCTTCTTCAACACCTTTAGCAAGCACCAATGGTGGAGGTTGTTGAAAAGGGCACTGTGATCTCCAAGAAGCTTGGTTAATTACACCTAATTTGGACACCCTTTTAAAGAAAAGTGAAAGAGCCCATTGGAATTGGTTGTGTTTAGGGCATAAAATTGGAGGGTAGTCCCAATTGAGGTAACATGGGATTTGGGTTGAGATGAAGAATTGAGAGTGGAGAGATGGGGTGGTTGTAGGGTGGGTTAGGATGTGAGTTAGGGCATGGTGTCTTTGTTCCCATGTGGTTTCTTCCATTTTTTAAAGGGTTGGTTAGTTGTTTGGATTGGAGTGATGATCTATTATGGCTTTTGGTGGTTGTGAAATTACCATTATGGACATGGATGGAGAATAAAATTATATTACTAAAAAAAAAAAATTACTCAATATTTTTGGAAATAAAGGTTAAACAATTTATAAACTAGTTATCTTATATCCACCGTTATTTATTCAAGTGTCATAAATTCATAATTACTCAAAAGGCCAAAGTTGGACAATTGATACCGACATTAGGCCCATATTTTCGCAAACCACAGCCCAATACGCATATAAATAAGTTGGACCCCTTTTATTTTGCCGGCAAACACAGAACTTGAAAAACGGGGCATATTTTAGCAACTTGATCGCACTCTGGCTGTAACAATAATCGATTGTGGTGGTTTCTTCATCAAATTTAGCATTCTTCTGATATCAATCAGGTAATAATCCCATTGTTGGTTTAATTGGGTGTCTCTAAATGACTGTTTGATAAATGCCCACCACCTGTTTGATAAAATGTCTGAAAGAAAGAATATATTTACCCAGGTCATAACATTACCCAATTTTCACCAAGTACTCTGATTATTTATTCGTGCACATCTGATATGCTCATGGGGTAGTTTATTGCGAGTAAAAAAGTGAGTTTATGTTATGGCAATGAGAAGCAAATCAATAATCAAATGGCCAAAACAAGTGACAACATCTTTAGTTGAACAACTGATTAAATCGGAAAGAAACATAGAAAAAGCTGTTATCATATTCGATTCTGCATCTGCAGAGTATGCTAACGGTTTCCAACATGATCACAACACATACGGGCTCATTATCTCAAAATTATTATCCTCAAATCGATTTAAAACAGCAGAAGATTTCATCGAAAGAATGAAAAAAGACAACTGTAAAGTAACTGAAGAAATACTTTTATCAATATGCAGAGCGTACGGACGGGTACACAAGCCTCATGATGTAATGAGAATTTTTGAAAAAATGAAGGAATACGAATGTGAACCAACATTAAAAGCATACGTTACAGTATTCTCAATACTTGTTGATGAAAACCAATTAAAAGTAGCTTTAAAGTTTTATAAATACATGCGACAATTAGGGTTTCCACCAAATGTTCCTTCACTTAATGTCTTGATTAAAGCTCTTTCCAAGAACATTGGAACTATGGATTCAGCAATTCGGATTTTTCATGAAATGCCTAAACACGATTGTACACCAGATACGTATACATACGGTACTTTGATTAACGGGTTGTGTAAATTTGGGAAGATTAATGAAGCAAAAGAGCTTTTAAATGAAATGGAGAATAAAGGTTGTTCACCGAGTGTTATTACCTACACTAGTTTAATTAACGGATTATGCCAATTAAACAATCTTGATCAAGCTATGAGCTTTTTTCAAGAAATGGAGACTAAAGATATTAAACCTAATGTGTACACGTATAGCTCTCTTATAAACGGTTTATGCAAAAACGGGCGTAGTTCTGAAGCGGTTGAGCTTTTGGAAGTTATGGTTGAAAAACATCATATGCCAAATATGATAACTTATAGCACTTTACTTCATGGATTATGTAAAGAAAAGAAGCTTCTAGAAGCTTTAAAGATATTCGATAGAATGAAGGTTCAAGGGTTAAAACCAGATGCGGGATTATATTGGAAAATTATTGAAATTTTTTGTGACGGTTTTAAATTTCAAGAAGCTGCAAATTTTCTTGATGAGATGGTTTTTGAGGGAATTCCTATCAAAAGAGTGACTTGGAGTGTTCATGTTAAGATTCATAATAATGTTGTTAGAGGTCTTTGTAGTGTGAATGATTCAAATCGGGCATTTCGGTTGTATAATGGTATGAGGAGTAAGGGGATTTGTGTTGATTGTGAAACTTTTGAGTGTCTTGTTGCGGTTTTTTGTAAGAAATGTGATTGGTTGAAGGCGATTAGGGTTTTTGATGAAATGGTGGTTGATGGATGCATTCCTGGTGAAGAAACATGGGGTGATTTGGTTTCTAGGGTTTTGAGGAAACAAGAAGTTGGTGATTTGATGAGTGAAATTTTGTTTGGAAATCGAATTTGATAAGAGTTTTGTATTAGTAATTTGTAATCGTTTGTTCTTTTTCGTGCTATGAAAACATATTTTGAATTATTGATGTTGCCTTAATTTTGGATGCAGAAATAATAATGTGATCATGTCATTTTATAAACCTACAATCAGCAAATCTCATTTTTTTTGATTTTATTGGCTTAAAACAAGTACAATACTTCATGATTAAGAAAGATTGTAGTCAATGATGTATTTCCTCCATTTCAAAATAAGTGACACACCATAAATTCTACGGTCAAAATAAGTGATGCAATTATGTGGCATGGCTCAAATTCACCGCCACCACCTCATGTGAGCGAGGTGCAGTGCCATTGCACTGGCGCAAGTCACACATGAGAGAGACAGTATTTGAGGTGTTTTTTTGGTATTTTGTGAGTGAGGTATTTTGATGGGTCCCAAAAAAATATTTAAGATTGAGTTATAAGTGAAGATGTATTTGAGGATCTAAATGTGAAATATTAATGTGGCGTTGATTCAATGAAGTGACTTTGGACGATACATGATACTCTTAAGTTGGGTAATTATAGTCTTAGAACCTTGACCATAAGTCAACAAGTTGATAACACCGCTAAAAAGCGGTGCAAATATGAATAGGGTGGCACATTGGGACTATATAGTTAATAAATTGCAAAAGAAAAATATCTTCTTGGAAGGCATCAACACTATCTATTGGCAGTCGGTTAACCCTAGTCATCGTTGGTGCGCTTGAGATTTTTTACTTTTCAATTTTCAAAGTGCCGGAAACAATTCTTAAAAAACTAGAATCAATAAGGGCAAACTTTTTTTAGGGTGCAAAAAGTTCGGATAGAAAGATTCATTGGATTAGTTAGTAACAAACACAAGCAAGTCAAGAGAAAGGAGGTTTGAATGTGCCAAGTCTTAAAGCACAAAATCTAGCATTGTTATGTAAATGGTGGTGGTAGTTTAAAATTGAGAATACATCATTATGGAAGAACGTAATCCTTGCTATTCATCAAATTCCCGAGGGTGGTGGTTTTCGTAGCAGATCTTCCGGTGTATGGGCGAATATTGCTAAGGTACGTGATATACTAACAAAAATAAATATTCCATTTGATTATGGGTTTCGGGCACCGCATCTGAATAGAAACACCACGGTTAGATGCATTTGGGGTACGTTCAGCTAGGAGGGATTTCGATGATAGGCTGGCTCGAGCTTTCAAAGAGTTGCTAAATGGGTGAATTCAGTTTCGAGAAGAGTTAATATTTTCTTTTGGAGATTATGGCACAGACGGCTACCTACTGTTTTTAATTTACTAAAACAGGGGATAAACATTCAAACTGCGGTTTGCTATTTATGCTAGAGGGAAATTGAAGACGAAGATCATCTTTTTTGGAAATGTCAGGTAACTAGACAAGTATGGGTTGAATTTTTTTAATTGGTGGAAATCGGACATAGGTCAAATTAATAGTTTAGATCATCTTGTTGATTGGGAGAATAGAACTACAATGGCATTTTCGAAGAAAAATCAGTTTTGTACAGCTCTGTATGCGGTTTTATGGATGATTTGAAAGTTTAGGAATAATCAAATATTCAAAAATTCGAAAGGGAGTCAATATGGAATTATAGCGAGCGGTCAAGCACAATTATTCTCTTGGCTTAAACTCAGATCACATAAGAAGTGGAGTAGTTTAGATTAATATATTTGGTGCTCTAATCCATTAGATCTTTAAATTGTGGTGTTCTCAATAGTTAGTTAGGTGGAGGTGTTTTCTTTGTTACTATTGGTGTATATCGTTGTAATTTTGGTTGCTAGCCTTTTCTAGCTTTTGTATTTTTATTTTTCTTGTGGGTGTCTTCGGGGGTGATGACATTATCGAAGCTCTTTCCCGTGGTCCCCATTTGCTTTTAAAAAAAAACACTGCTAAAAAGCATTTATCTCGATTAGATACCATAAAATAACAAACTTATGCTTCTTTTGTCAAGCATTGGAATGTGATTGACATTTAAAGATTGATGTGATATGCCTTCTTTCTTTTAGGGTTGTATTTCTTGGTTATAAATAAATGCAAAAAAAAATGTATTCACAAACTATAAATGGTTTGAGGAAGCCATTGCCCACAATGAAAAAGACAACACAAATAACCAGTTATTATGACTGTCTTAAAACTAGGATATACAATTATCCGAATTTGGATAGATTTCAACCGAACAAAAGTTTTTTTAACGGGGAAATAACATTTAATTAAAAGTTTAACAAGTAAGTTTTAAACTTATTTTTACCTAAAAATTGTAGCCTAGTGATATTGGTGTGTTGATGTTGCTCATGACCTAAGGTCATGGGTTCGTTCAATACCCGCTATGGACAAAAATTAAGGTAGATTTATGAGATGTTCCAAAAATAAATAAATAATTACTCTTAATTTTAATACCTCTTTTTACTTTGTACACAACAACACGGGTACATAATCTTCAAAAAATCGAGCTATGGGAGGTGGGTAAATATTCTTTCATTTACCTGAAGGTAGTGAGATTGCTTTTAAAGAATCTACAGCTTATATGTGAGATAACATATTTGTGTACACAAATAAGAAAAACACAAAAGAATTTGCTAGTCAAGATTCATACTAACCCGGCACAAGAATTAAGGTTTGGAATGAAAGCAATGTTGAAGAGGTTTAAATGTAAAAGAAGACATGACAAGTTGACAACGTGGTTAAAAGCAACGGCTCATGGTGATTAACTGGATCTGAGAATCAGACATGCTCCAATACCATGTAAAATAATAAAATTTTGTGTAAATTTTTCTATATTGTCAACAAGCTATATATTTCATAGCCCGCCCGACTGAACGGGCATGCCTCAAGAGAGACATTAAAGAAAAATAACATGCATATTAATACTTTTTAAATGACATAACAATCCATAGTTGTAATGATAAGTTTGTACAAATTTTGATGCATGAATAAATGTTACAGAATATTTATAGACGAAATAAGACTTCTTTGTAAACGACATTTGTTGTTGAATTAGTGTAATTGTCATCTTTGTCGCAACAAATAACCTTCAATCCGTTCTTGTTCTTAACTCGTGATACAACGACATAAAGTTGGCTATGTAAGAATACTGGTTTTTGAATAAACAAACCAACTTACGACAACGTTTAACCTTGACTTATATTAATAGTTCTAGCAAAGCAAACTTGAACAGAAAATTATATCATGTTCAGTTTTCAAATCATTTTAAAACACTCCCAAAAATAAATTTAATGTTATTGTGATTCAGTGATTTATGGGTTGAAAAAGTAAACAAATCATTTTAAAACATTCTCAAAAATAAATTCGTTGATATATCTTTGCTGATTTTGTTTGAAAGTTTGGAAAGTTGGAAACAGAGTACCGAAAAAATTGCCATAACTATTTGGAATTTAATTTATTTCCAAAATCGCAGCTAGATAGGAATCAAAGACAGCTGGCATTGTTTGAGAATTACATGTCAGCATTGTTGGCCAATAAGAGAGCTCAATAATGACAAGTTGTCAAACTAAATTCAAAATTAGGCCTCATATATAGAGGTAAATTCAAAATCGCAGGTAGATAGATAACTACATTA
Organism: Calendula officinalis; assembly: GCA_963853835.1. Taxonomy (NCBI): domain Eukaryota; kingdom Viridiplantae; phylum Streptophyta; class Magnoliopsida; order Asterales; family Asteraceae; genus Calendula; species Calendula officinalis. Next base: position 39,208,224 of record OY970833.1, read on the forward strand.
ATCTTAAATGAAACCCTAACAAACCTAAGCTTGCAAATAAACTAGAACCTAACATGATCTTTAAACAAACAAAAATTATGGTACATTTCCATGGAAAGCAATGCTACCAAAACTATATTAAGACGGTTGATGACAATTAATTTTGCCAACAAGTCATGTGGAAATTTATAATAAAAATAAAAATATGTAATAAAAAACTAGTCAAAGTTGAGACTTTTAACAAAGGGCCCATTTCAGGTTAAATAGCTGTCACAATTGAGTATGCCACCATGAACAGAGACCCATCACCTACTTTCCAAAATTGCATCTTTTCACTCTCAACCCCGCAATCTTCTGCATATGTTATATATACACTATACTTTAAACCCTTAGACAAAGTCCCCATATTTGTTAATTTTTGGTCATCAAAAACTGAAAATCATAAAACAAATGTGTAAACTTTAAAGAACTAGTCTTTTAGGGTATGTTATTTACAAAATTAAAAACATTCTCTTAATAACATAGTGTTATTAGTTACAATTATATTATTTTACTGAAATATTTTTATAAAATTATGACATTCTAATTGATTTTCAATCTTTAATGCCAAATTAAAAAGTAATTTTGATAGTGAGTACCTTACGTACCATATATGTACTAGTGTGGTTCGGTTTTATGAATTTACGGGTTTGTCTTATTTTTTGTACATTTTTGTATCAAAATGAACATACTAGGAACATTTCGAACATTTTCTTATACAAAAGTTAATCTGATCACTATTATCCCATTTTTTAGATCAAGGTATACCAAAGTCAGTTTAAGACCAAAAAAAACTAATATGTGTCTATGTAGATGGGCCGCACCCCCACGTGACCATTGCATGCATGAAAACGACGTAGCATCATGACTTTCTGATCTTCCATGAACCAATATTTCTATTTAAGCAAATTTCCATTTTATCACTTAAACTTACACCCCCAAAAATGGATTTTCCACAACCCAAAAAACACCCACACAAGAGCAACAAGAAGAGGCTCACAAATGAACAAGTAAAGCTCCTAGAAACAAGTTTTAACTTCAACAACAAGCTAGATTCGACCCGAAAGAGTCAATTAGCTCAAGAACTCGGTGTCCCGGCTAGACAGATCGCAATTTGGTATCAGAACAAACGGGCCCGTTGGAGGAACCAAAGCCTAGAGATGGAACACAAGGTGCTTCAACATCGACTTGAACGTGTGTCAAGTGACAAAAACCGGCTCGAAAGAGAGGTTGAGAGACTCAAAGGTGAGTTAGAAAAGGCTAAAGAATTGTTGGTATCATCAAAGACAATGAATTATTCATCTTTAGCGTCTTTTTTCTAGTTCTTGTGATGAAGTTGGAAGCTCAAGCTTGCTTGGTGATCATGGAGATTTCTATGTTTGTTTTGATGATCATCAATTTGATCACAAATCAATTGGTCATGACTTTTTTGCTAGGTCAATGTCTTGATCAATTTATGTCATTGTACGTGTAATTAAGTTTACGCTCTTTGGAACAAATAAAAGTCTTCTGTTAATTGGTTACTTCGTTTTTCTTTTTGATTAATGGTTGTGTCATGGTCTAATTTTGTGAAATCGCCAAACGAACGGTGAAGTATAGGGGCGGCAATTTCTTTTAAAGTATAATATGGTCACTAATCTTATTCCCAAATATTTATCGTATACATCTAAAACCATACCCTCTAGCTTCTGATTCTAGTTTGGGTCATTAACGGGTTGACCCGCTAACCCTTCAATACACGTTTTAGGTTTCAAGTTCAACTTTTCACATGACTACTAATGTGTCAGATTAGGGTTACAAAAGACACAACTCAATGTGGCCACCGAGGTTCACTCGCGATGATTTCAGGCAACCCGCCTGGAATTAGTCTTATCATAAAGCGATTCGAAACTTATTAAAAAAAAATGTCAATGTTGATTGACTTTAATCACCTTCTATGAAATCGATCAAGGAAACACGATTGAAGATAAAGAGAAGAAGAAGAAGAAACGAACTTTCTTTATCAATTTCATTAATGAACTCAAGACATCATTATGCCTAATTTACAAGCCGTAATACACTCATACATCAACAATAAACCTAACGGAATGAGCTTGTTAACCTCTAATTTAACAGAATAAACCTATTTATAAATCTACCCTTGGAGATGCCCTAATAGTAATACTTATTTTTTTGTCAACCAACATAATTTAACTGTCATTGTCCCCATCTACACCATCATGTCCACACAATCAGGGCAGCCTTGCAAATTTTCATTTATTTCCACCTAATATTATATTATATGGTCAATTTATGTCTCCATATAACACTATTTACGAAGGGTAAATGTGTAAAATAAATTGAAAGCTATATGTGATATGACAACTCAAAATGCTGGATGCAAAGAATCTTGATCACTTCCAAAAATGGGTTATATCAACCGTAGATGTTCATACGGACCCACACTTTAAAAGACATATTAACACGTTATTTAGATTGGATGTTTGAAATAAAGGAAAATGGCATATGATAGATTAATAGACAAAATATATGGCAATATAAACAAGCGGAAATGAAGGCGCCGCAAACAATTCATATTTATACTTGTAGCACAAAGGTAAAAATAATTTTTAGAGTAAATTACAAGGATGGTCCTTAAGGTTTACAATACATTTTACTTACGGTCCCTTAGTTTAAAAAAAACTACATAGAGTCCTTTTACCAAACTCCAGGAGTTTCTTTAAAAAAATCCATTAAAAATAATAATAATCGTAATAATTAATGAAATGTGGTTACCTGAACCAGGATAAGATGAAGAAGCAGTTTTGGAGTATTGAACCAGAAGCTTGGATTAACCACTAATGTTCTCTAACAACTAATGATTCCACCCAAGATTCCCATTCTTAAATCTGAATGGGTCAACAAAAGCTACTGCCCATGTTGGTGTTACTTCAAGACTTCTGCTCTCATATCCTGTCAAATTTTATTATTTTCTTCAATTGTGTAAATTCGGGTGTCACAAAGTTGTGAATTTTGTTTTATACATGTTTCTATAATATATTAGTAGTTAAACGATAATTATACTCTTAAGAATTCATTTTGGGTTGTATACCATATTAAAGCACCATTCGTGTGATTTAATAAAACACTATAATATCATGTGAGAATTCGTCGTGTTTATCACTTTATTCCTTTTGTCCCATAAAAAATAAACAGATTTCTTTTTTGTGTAAACCTTTAACTTTTTATCTGAAATTATTGCTTGAAGTCCACAAGTCTCCTTATACTTGTAAATGAAAAGGCCCAAACATTTCAAACTATAGTGTCAAAGAACAATAAAAATTCACAACAACATAGTTTTACAAATTAAAACACGACAAGATTTTAGCAACCGAACGTTTTTAGGCTGCCCACACCTACAACATTTTCTAAAATTCAATCACAACACCAACCACTGAAATCTTGGTTCTCAAGAGGCCTTCTTAACGTATGTTGACTAGTACCCTCGGTCAACGAAAAACCAAACAGTCTGCAACTACTTTTAGGAACAGGAAATATCTCTTGTTGGTTGTTGTTATTGTGCTGCATCTTGGTCACATTTACAGGATGAGTGTAAGGTGGTTGACCAATTGCATTTTGGAAACTTAAAACAGAAGAAGGCGAGTGTATGAAGGGTTGTGAAAAGTTGTAATTATAAGTTTGCGGTTTCATAACTATTTCTTGACCTTGCAAGACCTCATTGGATCTAAAAGTTTCACCATGGTTTATACCAATGAGGTTTCTTAAAATGGTGTTTTTTGACTCCCACTGAGACTTCATCGGGTGATGATTTTGGGCACCGTAAAAATGGTTGTAACCGTAAATTTCTTGACCTTGCAAGACCTTCTGAAATCTCACTGATTTCTCCATGTCTAATGCTCCTCTTTCTGACCCATCTGCAAAAATTATCAACAAGTTAGCCCATGGGTCCCTTTGGAATGTGTTTTTAACTCAAACGCGTTTGAAAGTAATACGGTTTTTGTGATCAGAATTTTAAAAAGTTTAAGAATGAACAAGAAAATAGCCAAGAAATGATTCTGAAACTGACCTTTTGGCACTTGAAAATCAGGCCCAATGGTTGGAAAACCATTTCTTATCCTTTTAGCAATTGGAGACAAAATGTTGGTAGATCCCGAGTTACACCGCTTAATCTCCCATGGAGATACTCTGTTTTGTCTTGTAACTTCCATACCATCCCACCTTACCTGCAAATCATAATTCATTCAACAAAAAACAATCACCAAAAAGAACATTAATAGTTTTAAAAACACACACACACATACCATGATGGACCTCCACTTTGATCCAGGCCAATTAACAGGATCCACATCACTAATCCCAGTTATAAACCCTGTGCACTTTCTCTCCCCAGCATCCTCTGTTTCAAAACGAAGATTAAACCTCATTCCTGGCAACAAATTATTAGCGACACTCTTCATAAACTGACGGTACGGTACAATGAAATCAGATAAACCACCCCTACAAGATAAAATTCAAATTTAGAGACCATAAACAAATGATTTGGTAATTTAATGAACCTAAATACCTTGGATTGTAGCAGACATTGAAGACAGTTTTTCGAGATATTGAATTGACCACCAAATTGAAGTCAAAATCATTTGGCGGTTGGACAGAGGTGGCCGGAAAACCAGGGGCGGTTTTCAGATGAACTACTCTCCGGACACCTAATCTTAGTACTCCGTCATCGCCCCTGAGAAAAAGAACAGCATCTCCACATACGAGCTTCTTTTTGTTTATGAAAGCACTCCAACCGGTGGTCAGTAAATGTCGTCGCGGCTGCCCTCTGTAAATATGCCGGAATTTCCATTCGGTTCCGTGGAGATCTTTAGCTACAATTTCTTGTGACGGTCGCTGTTGATTATAATCCTACAAGATCAAAAATTAAAAACATTATTAAAATTATAATAATATTAACTGTCTAATGGATTTTTAAAATACCAGAGGAGGGAAGCAATCCTCTGCTGCTCTACGGGGAACAGAGAATCCGCCGTGGGTGCTGGTATCGGAAGCAGTTAGGGTTTTGCAGAACATGTGTGGTGTTGATGATTTTTCATCTAGGCCGCCATTGTCGTCTTCTTCAACCTCTGCTTCACACCATTTCTTCACCAGCTGCTAATTCGATTTAACACTAGTTAAAAACCAGAAGGGTTTTGTAGTTGTTTAGTTTGAGCTGAATTGAAGCGAAAACTGACCTGAGAATCTGGAACCAGTGACACTTGAGCAAACACATCGTCAGTTCCTGTTTCGGCCTAATTTAACAAAAAATACAAAATTTATCAGGATAATTCAAAACCCTAGCCATTCAGTTTCTTAAGTAAACTAGTTACATGAAGCTTAACGTCCACAACACGGCAGAAGACGTGGGGAGGGAGACGAGCTCCGGCGATAGCCGGAGAATAGTTCAACCGTTGTTGTTCAAGGTGACCTTGCGGAAGGTAAACCACGGCGTTTCCTTTCTTCGGCAACGAAATCAGAGGACCTGCACACGCATGCCATAGCTCCAAGCTACACACAACAGGAGAACACGACGTCGCCGGAGATGCATACGAGTCCGACAATGAAGGTGATTGCGACGGCGATTCGAGAACCAACGACGTCGTAACATCGTCGGAATCATCGTTAATGGTGTTCAGATCAATCAAACCACACATCATCACAAAAAATCAACAAAATTTAGAAATTGAAGGTGATAATCGTTAACAAGTGTTCACCACATTATAAAATAAAAATAAAAAATAAGTTAATTTGTGTGTCTGTGTTAGAAATGAAGGTGTGTCTGTATTAGGTGAATGAAAGTGAGCTGTAAAGCAAAGAGGAGGTAGAGTGGGCAAAGAGACTGCAAAATCTGCAGGTGGCGGTGCTGCCGGTGAGAGAGAGCCCTGTAATTGCGGGAGGATGTGGCTTTGTCCCCTCTTTATTCTACAATTTTTCACTAATTCAAATCTTATTATATTACTACCATCCACTGTAAAAATGTTTGAGTTCATTCGATCTTATATGTTATATTAGCGTAATTTTATACCAATGCATATGATTAAAATGCATTCACGGGTTTTATGAATGAGAAATAATATTCCTTTCTACCTTTTCTTTTTACACATATTTCTACCTATTTATAAATTTAACAAATGTAATCTATTAATTCTTTTTTCTTATATCATCTCTTGATTTTAACATTTATTATAATCAAATTGATAGATAAACACAAACTATAGAAACTAATACAGAGTACTGTTTTTCTTTATGAATAGCAACTAATGGTAGCATTTTATTTTAAGAAATAATAATGAATACAGTTAGCAATATTTAACAAGAATTAATATAATTATTCATTTATTATAATATTTTTTAAGTTTGTTATTGCTTTATTTATGTCTCTTTTTTTTTTGAACGGCAAGTTAGTAAGTTAGTGGTTCGACATATGCAGTGACATCCAAATGGGCAGTATGCATTTCTCGAACATATCTCCTTTTGTGGGGAATAAACCCCACCACCTTTTCATTCTCCTAAAGAATGCCTCCAACAAGTCTTGAACCCAAGACCTCTTGAAGATAAACTCCCCAAGGCAACCCTTGGTGGCCAATTGATCTAGATCAATTGGTTTTAGACAAGTTGTGTAACATACTTTTAATTAGTCGTTTTTATTGTTAAATTGGACATTATTTTTAGAATTGAATTAGTCGTTTTTAACGACTAACGTTGTATATATGCTGAATTGTTTATTATTTTGTGACAACTTTTGTTTAACAATTTTGTATCATAAAGATGAAGTAGTACGTAGTATAGGGCAGGCTATGGGCGAAAATGATAATGAAATGATATAATGACAGGCAACCCGGACAAATTGGGTTGCCCTTCTACATCCAATCTTCAGCTTTGACTTTTACTAGCTTCACTTCTTATCCACGCGCCTTCAAAACACGCTCCCAATTTCAAATTCGATATTCTTGTTAGTCGTTTTTGTTGTTAAATTTATAGATAGGAAATATAACTTTTAACATTAAAAATAAAAGTATGTGTCTCTAGTTTTATATATAGATGTGTTTTAATCTAAAAGCATATAATAAATCTATATGAAAAAGTTGGATAATAAAACTTTGTGTTAAAATTTAATGTATACATTGTAAATTAAATAAATTTGGTGTAGAGAGATTCTTTAAACATACCTTTTTTGCACCATACTTCGTGCAATATTTGATGCTTATATTGGAGATGCCATGAGTCTTAACACTAGAGAGGTATGGCCAGTGTTAAAAAAACAGTTCGGATATTTTTACGTTTGGAAGATGGAGACAAAGATTCAAAGTTTGAGTTACTGGTATTATCTTTTGTTGTAGGCTATATGAAATTGTTAATAGAAAATAGAAAAAGGTATGTTACTGTACCCTAAAAGGAAAAGAGTGAACTGTGTTTTGTGCATAGAGGTTACTATTATGTACCCACCCCTATGCCCCCTATCATTAACATGTGCTTTTTAAGTCTTATCCAAAGTCCATAATGTACACAATTGAAGTTAACTTGTTGAAAATACAAGTAAAATAAAGCAATCTTGACCCTTGATCACTTGATCTAAAGGCTGAGATTGATTCATCCGCTTTTCAAATAAGGATGTTGTCATCAAATACAACTAAAACATGAAGAAGAAAAAATGTTTCCGAAGTTAAATGGCGACTAATTATAATTTGAACAAAGTTAAAAATAAACAAGTTATTTTTATTTATAATAATTACAATTAACATTTTTAAATTAGTAAATTTACTCTAGATTAGTTTATCCTGTAATAGAATCGAGACTTTAAAAAGATAAATATTTAAAACTAGATATTAATATGTTTTTTACAGATAAATATTCCTAAATACTCTTATCGACTCCAAGTTACAAGCCTACAAACTCTTGATTGATACATTATTCACATATCGTTTGACAAATGATACTCCCTCCGTCCCACAAAAAAGTACTCATTTCTCTCTAAACTTTTGTCCTACAAAAAAGTTCTCATTTCTCAAATTGATGGGGGTCCACTCAATAAAATAATATAATTTTCAAAGACCCCACCACTAACTATCCAATAACTATCTTTCTCTCTCCAATCAAAATTATATTTTAATCAAAAGTAATATCAATTACCCCACCACTAACTATTTTCTTAAGACTTGTGCCCATGAGAAATGGGTATTTTTTTGTGGGACGGAGGGAGTAATAACTAATTCTTAGAAGTCAAAAATTAATTTATCAGGGCTATGTTTTAGTGTTTAGCACAACCTAAAAATCCTTACTAGTAATATTATGTAGCAAGTAAAATAAGCGGTCAAAGATTGTATAGTTCTTTTAGTACAACCTTCTATTTTATTTTATTTTTCGTTACAAAAAAACTAGAACCCATGTTTCATAACTTATTAACAAATTTGTCCCATTATTAATTAACAACATATGGATATTATTATACTAATAAAAAATGATTTAAGGGTAAGTAGTGAAACCTAATTATGAAAAGCAAGATAAAAAGTGAAGTCTCTTTTGTCTTGATTGTTGTTTAAAGAGAGTTGAATGTTGATGATGACATAAAAATGTTAGTGCATTGCTCACGTGTACAACACAATCTTATTATTGTTAATCTTCTTTTACTTTGCGGTCAAAGATGCATCAAATTTCAAATGTTAAATTCTTTATCAAAAAGTATGAGTTGGTAATTTCAAAACCGCAACAAGGAAATCAAGCAAATAAAGTTTCAACAAAATTATCACTTCAAATGACTTAAAAACTATATAAAAACTTGTAAAATTCTAGAAAAAGTGTACATTATAGGGAACTCATATATAAATATGTGATACTTCGTTTAAAGTACGAGTGTATTTTACTATTTTTCTTTCTTTAACGTCATACTCTATCATATCATTTGTCTCAATCTCCTTATTAGACATATTTAACTTTGACACAAAATATTTAAAAAAAATACAGATGATGACATCTATGTTTAAAACATGTACAAAATAAAAAAAAGAAATGATATTTAGTAATATCATTTGTTTTTATTCATAATTCTACACACATGATAAGATAACATGTGTAATCTAAAACTCTCCCTCCTTATATCATTTATTTATTTTAACACGTTGATTCATCTAATGAATATGATTATAAGTTTTTTTTTTGAACGGAAAATCCTAATTACTCCTAATTACCACTTATGCCCACGACGGCACTTGAACCCCTGACCACAAGGTTGAGAGCAAACACCATACCGCTAGGCCAAAGGCCCTTTGGTTATTATAAGTATGACTAAATGGTAAGACACTAAGACTAGGGGTGAGCTCGGGTCAAAAACCAAACCGATAGAACCGAAATAGAAAATGATGAATTTTCAAAACCGAAACCGAACCAATAACATGTTATCGGTTTTGGTTCGGTTCGGTATCGGTCCGGTTCGGGTTTTTTAGGCCGAATGTTCATCCTTATCCCAAAATCGAACCGAAAACGAAAACGATGAATTTTCAAAACCGAACCGGTTTCGGTTCGGTCCGTTTTGTTGATTTTCGGTTCGATTCGGTTTTTTCGATCCAAATGCTCACCCCTAGATAATTAAAAGAAAATTAGAAGCACGTGAAAAGGACGCGCACGAGGAGAAAACGTGAAGGTTAAAACAAAATGTGAGCAGAGTGTGATTGTACACAAGAGTACAAGTGAGTAAAAGGATAGGTCGCAGTCACTTTAGTTAATCTTGCAGAAGAAACCCTCGACTTTTGCGCGGGGTTGTAGGACCCCCTCACTTTTGCATCTCTGACAATATAATTACTGGGAATGTGTAGGTCCATTTTTCACGCTCACGTCACTGTTGATTCAGTAAATAATGTCTTTCCTTTCTTTACTTTGAACTTTTTTAATTATAAGTATTTGAGTTATTAACTGGTTTGTGCAAAAAGGTTTGGATATGATTCTTGTTGAGAATTTTTGTTTCAGTGAGAAAAAAGTAGAGTTTATTCTGCTTATGTACAAAACTGACCTGTTTATAAAGAAGAATGCATACATAATTGCTATGTATAAGGTATTGTAGCCCTGTAATACTTGCGTTATTAACGGTGGAAACATCATAAGGCCATGATTCACAGATAGCAACCAGTCCTAGATATTGAAATTTAAGATGTTGGGTCAAAACCCAACAATTGGAGTTAATGTGTGTACTTTTGCATTTACCTTTTTGTTGTAGCAAAATGCTTATCAAAATCTACTAAAAAACAAAGTACTGATTTCAAATTTATCATTACTAAAGTTTATTATGTAACTTTCATAAAACAGAGTTCGTAACACACCCAATATCCTTTTTTTTTATTTGAATTATTGTTTTGAGCGTAAAAAAGAGAAAAACAAAGTGGTAAAAAGCATAAAACTGAAAAGGGAAAGATGACATGAGTTAAGAGTGACCCAAAGTTGGTTCAAGTAAAGCAATGCACTTTTGAGTTTTTACACGTTGAGGGGAACTATATGTAACTCAAAGCAAATTTATATGACTCATTAGATTTTCATTTGTACATAATGCATATAAACTTATACACTATACTGACTGTTGAAATTGACTAGAGGATGTTCAAATTGACACACCATTTACTTTTTTACCTCTCATATATATGAGGAATTTTAGCCTTGGAAAAAATAATGAATAAGCAAGAATAGTTTTTTACCCAATTTACCTTTTTACCATGGACCAAGTCCTTTGACCAACAATGAACACCCTCTTCAATGGAATATTTGCTTTAAAAGAATTAAAATAGGTGTTTTGAGCATTGTTTTATTAGAAAATTCGCAGATACATTCTGATATTACCGGTCAGATTGTAAATCAAATTTAAAAATAAAAGTTAGTTAGAACTTTAATGTATATTTAAGGTTTCTGTAAAGTACGAACAATTTTTGCTGTACCAAAAAAAAGAGGCTGGCTCAAGTTTAGTGTGAAGACTATGGTACAGCCTAAAGCCTACTAGTTCATTTAGCTGTGCTTAGCTACGATGGTTTGTACATTTTTTTTATATTTTTGTTTTTTTAGAAATCAATTACGGTAAACATATCAATAGGACCCCCTTATTTTTTGGGTGATCACAGTGTTATCGTATAATGCTAAAATCATAGTAAAAGTATTTTTATATTTTTAATATAATTTTAACATTAATCTTAAAATTACACTAACTCGTTTAATATTCTTATAACATCAATTTTAGATCCATAAAAAAATCTACAAACCAATCGCAATCTAGAAATAAAAAAAAGAAAAGAAAACGAAATATCCTTTTAACGCACCGTTAGAGCATGGGGTGTGACAGTATTATACACTCGCCAAACACCCAAAAACCGCAATAACCTCGCTATTCCACACCCCTTTACTCGTTATACACCTCTTCGCCAGGGACACAACGAACGTTATCCATTTCTTTATTTTCTTTCTTTGTAAATTGTGATTGGTTGGAGGTATTTTTTGTGGGTCCCAAAGAGATGTTATTGCTATAACACCAAGGAGCCATAAATTTGTGTTTTAGTTATAGTCATGTTATAGAGCAAAAAAAAAAGCTATAACTAAGCTATAACACCACCACCACACCTTGTGCTCTTATAGGTTTGATAATTCCCTTTTGACATGTGTTTAACACAAGGAACGATGTGGTGTTAATGCATGTTAAATGGGTTTTACGAGTTTAGTCGTCTAATGGTTAAAAAATGAACCAAATAAAATAAGGGTTTTGATAATGACAGCCCTAAGGGCTGTAATAAGACATGTATAAAAAACTTGCACATTCATCCGTAACCGACTCCTGCATTTAAGGAACTACTTCCTCATAAACTAATGTATAACTTTTTATGCACTTAATGACAGCCCTAAGAGCTGTCATTATCAAAACCCATAAATAATACTAAATCGTGCGATGTGATTCAGTTTAGTTTGAGAAGTTCGAAATTCGATGATTCACAATTTTTTTTCATATACTCACGATTCCAGATTTCATAATTATACAAGTCTTATGCTTAATGTTGTATTTACTTAATTACTTCAAATAAGTTTACATATAATAACTTTACATTCATGAATGAAATGGTTTACTTGAGATTATATCGTACGGTATAGAGTTAGAAAGGTCAACAAACCATAACCGAAAATGCAAGATTGGTTTATTACAGATATTTTCTTCCATAAATCATCAAAAATAATTGCTTCTAAAAGAAAATAAAAATCCTTTCCAAATTATTCAAACACCCAAAAATTCAAAACATCATGTCGTGCCAATAAATCTATAACAGAAACAACTACAAAATTAAAATTAACAGTGAAGGTAAGATTACAAAACAAGCAATCATATCGAAATCTCTTGAACCGATTTAGTCAATTTCTTAACTCCATCACGATTAATGGGAGTGTGCATACGTGTCACGATCCTGTCAACAGCATCACGTGACATCACCAATGTGTCATGCAGAAGTATATCATAAACATTCAAACCCTGCAACAAACACACATTATTTATTTACATGCATGAAAATAAAAAAAATAAAAAATAATAATAATAAAAGATGGTAACTTACAATAGAGGGAAGAACATTGACATAATGTAGATTTTGAGTAGCAAGTTTTAGGTTTTCATCAATGGGACCCCCATCAACCAACAGAACCTTTTTAGTTTCTTCCATTTCATTAACATAACTCACAATATTCTTTGTTTTGTGAGTTGGGACCTTTAAATCATCAAATACTAAAAGCTGCACATTCCCATTTTCTCACAACTTATTTCACATATTACATTTATAATAATATTATAATAATCATTTAGTGTGAAAAAAGACTTGCCTTCCCTTCGGCTGCACGAGCAGAAAGTGCAATTTTGAGCCCTAATCGCCTGACCTTTTTGTTGAGTTTAAATGCATGGCTCCGTGGTTTTGGCCCGTGCATAACAGCACCAGTCCTAAACTGTTGTCCATAATTCCCAAAAATTAACATAAACAAACCATGTACAGCTGGCAAAATGGTACAAAAATTTTCTTGTCCCATTCTTATTTTTTATTAAATATTTAAAGCTTTAATTATAAGGGGTTACAAAAACAAGGCAAAATTTCATATAGGTCCTTGTGGAAGTTCCAATTTACATATACATATCCCGGTAAAATTCATAATTTCAAATATGACCTTCCAATATTTCAAAATTTCGTATAAGTCCTTCCAAATTTCATAAATCATATTTGGTGAATTGACCCGTTAGAGGTAAATTCACAACCCAAATCGACCCATTCATAAGTAAAATAGACGCATGCAAATGATACATCATAAATCAAAAAATAAAAAAATAAAAAAACTACAAAAGACAATATATGAGACAATAAATTACCTGGGGCCCACGCAATGTTCCATGTCTTGCTCTACCAGTACCCTTTTGACGCCATGGTTTTCTCCCGGTACCACTAACCTCACTGATGGTTTTTGTTGAATGTGTTCCCTGTAAAATAATTTTATAAATTAAAAAAAAAAACAAAAACAAAAACAAAAAAGGTAGTTATTTTTTGCAGGGTTAATAGCGGATTAGGGGGTCATGCATAAATCCAATTTTAATGACATATTGATAAGTTCATGGATTAAGTTATAATATATAGAAAAAGTTAATATAATATAATATAATACCTGTTGTCGTTTTGCTAGCTGCCATCTTACAACACGGTGAATAATATCCTTCCTAATTGGTAGATCAAAAACATCACCTGCTAATACCATCATTCCTTTATCTTCGTTTTTAAAATTTGTCACTGGGATCACTAGGTCTTGTAATTGCCCTGTGTATGCAGTTACATGAATTTTAGTTAATATTTTATAATTAAATTGAATATATTTGACTTGTTAACAAAGTAAACAGGTAAGAATTCAAGAATACCTATAACACGTTCGGGAGTTTTAATCTGTTTTTTGGATAGTAATTCAGATGGGAATGAACCTTCATTTGAATCTGCACTTATCATGGAAGTACAAAACCTTGGAAACCCTAACTGCATTAAATCAAGAACAAAACTTGCTGATATACCGAAAAGATTAACCTTTCTACACTGAACTAAACTAATAATTAAAAGTAATGTCTAATGAAAGATGACAGAAACGATTTACCCTTTTAAAGATTGAATATTCCATAGGAGATTGTGTTTCACCAATGTTATGATCATGTAAGGCTATATGCAGAATAAAAATCATAAAAAATGAGTTAAACAATTAAGTGATCAATAAAAAGAGAGTTTAGCTGATGAAATATGTATTTCTTACCATTTGAAAGAATGTGGAAAGATCGAGGTATAATCTTCTTATTATTGAGTTTATAACTTGAACCCACAAAACGTAACAGCCTCCTAGAACATGGTAAGGCCATGCTAGTAATAGTGAATTAGAAAAATTATTCTAGTTTTAGAGACCTGCAAATATAATTTTCAAATTGTATTATTACTTATTAGGAGCTTGTATCTGATTATTCCCAATAAATAGCTTTGACTAGTAAAAAATCATACGGCCAGTTCAAAATTGCTAGGTTAAAGTTTAAACTGAGAATTTGATAACTAACAGGTATGGCAAAATAGAAGAGGTAAATTAATAACAAAATATATATGAATTATTATTTGAAAAGTACTATGTTAGCTCATATTTTGAAGGATTCATGTAATTCTGATATAGTTGGATACTTGGATCACAAATAAAGGAAGCAAACAAGACATAGCAGCTCAATCAGATTACCAATTACTGTCCCGAACATAAAAGTTCTATAATTTCAAAAGAAATTACTCAATTCTGATAACTAAAAGAAGAGAAATCACACACGAACTGAAATGGTGTAGACTAAAACCTAACAGAAACAACAAACTATAACGAATGAAAATTTAGCATTTTTAATTGTGATGGAAATGAGACTACAGCTAAGAAATTAATGAAATCTATAATACCTAGGTCGGAAAACCCCTATCGACCGGGCGAGGTTTATCGGTTAGGGTTTAATGAGATTTCAGCGTTGAAAAGTCAAATGGAAGTGTGGAAAAATGGAGAGAATATAAGATAGGAGAGATAGAGGTACCTGGTCCGGCAATGGCGGAACCCCGAGCTGCCGCTATGGACGAGTAAAGAGACGGAGGTGGAAGTGTGGCGAGGGTAGTCTTTGTAGGAGAGGGTGTTTGTTGTAACTGTCGAATAGAATAGGGGTATAACCGAACATATGTCAACCACAATATTATGTGTTTATGTCAATTATATACGCTAACTTTCATTCGGTTTATCCGACGAATGTAAGAATTTCTAATTTGATATCCGACTTGATAACAAATCCGGTTAGTCGGACCGGATTTAGAAAATCAGATATTAACATAACATCTGAATACATCCGATTCGAATAGCATAATCGGATTTAGATTTAGGTCGCCTACTCCAATAATTACATGTTTTTTTAGCATAATACATAATTGATACAATAAAACTAAACCAAGTATGTGTTAGTGTACATTTATACAAACTTAAAACTAGAAATTAGCATTTTCTTTTAAACTTCGACTACAACGATCCAAAAATGAAAATGATATTGTACATATACTTGTGACTACACAAATAAGATGAAAAGATGAGAGGAGAAAGGAGAAAATATAGTTGCACATGTTATAATCTCTTTAAGAAGCATAAAATTAGACATATAATGTACATATAAATAACATCACTCATCTACATAATCGTTTTTAACTTAGACTTGTGACAATGGTAGATTTCGGTTGAAAGTAAAGAGCTTCAGTTTATTGGCACCATTGATACGGTGGTGTCAGTGAAATAGCTTGTAAAGACCGAAACCAAAAACGACCTTTTTTATAGCATCAATACAACCAAACCATCTAAATTAACCAAAATACAAATTTTAACATAAACCACCAAAAGAAATTAGACATGCTAAGAACCGACTATCTATACCGGATACAAACCGACTAACCAACCCATGACAAAATGTACAAAAAAAAACTACATGTCTATACCAAAAGAGAAGCTTTTCCAAGCTTCAAGCAACTCCAACTTCAATCACCTACTCACACTTGTTCTTGCCTTTATCTATACCTGAAAATGGTGACAACTAAAAGTGTAAGCTATAAAAGCTTAGTGAGTTCCACAATGTATAATGTTATACTAAATAATTATATAAATGACCAAATAAACAAACTATTAGAAACGGGTCAAAGTACCGGGTTAACATATCAACATCCTCACGAAGTATCACATATCCATAACGGGTCAACAATGATCAAAGTGTAATATCCAGATTTAACAAAGTGCGTCATTCCCCCTTAGGCCATTAGGGAATGAGGCCGATGAAGGTGACCATGGCACCCCTAACCGAGTCCATGATCCAGCTTCACCACCACGGTCCATACCACTCCTCCGCCAGGTACTCCCGCGTCCACCGCCCAACATATTACACACAGTAATACTCGAGCCGCCATGGGTCCTCACGAAATGAAATGTCACTCAAAGCAATCCACTCAAATGGGTCAAGGCAATGTTACGAATCAACAAGATGGTCTCAATGTCAAAGGGCAACGTATAGGACTATCAATCGAAATGGATTCCAACTAACCACATTTACATATATATAATTATAAGTATACACGTTACACATAGTGAACTCACCTGGGATTAAGCAACTTCAATGTCAAACCGAGCAATTCCGACGTCACCGATCAATGGAGTTATCACAACCTCCCAATGGTTTACCTAATATAATCACACATACTTCAATCAACATTCTAGTCCATAACATAACTAAAATTGATCCTAATCACCAATTTTCCCCAAAAGTGATGATGAACTCAAACCCTAATTATCAACTTATTCATACTTGCACATGATCACATGCTAACTACAATTCTCATAGCTAAATACTCAGTTACACAAGAGTACCATCTCAATTTCCAGATTTATAACTTAACATTCAACTAGGGTTCTTGACCTAACATCTAAATATCTCAATTTCTACTCATGCATGAAGAAAGGGATGGTAAATTACCTTAATAATCAACACTAGAGATGATAACCCTTTGATTCCCAGCTAAAATATGCCCAAGAACATCCAAAATCACCAAAAATCGTCCACAACCGAGAGGAGAAAGCTCTAGAACTGAAATGAGCTGAAATGGGTCAAAATCCCGTTTTTATGCCTAATCTGCACAAGATAGCGCCGCTATCTTCAAGATAGCGCCGCTATCTTGCCACCCCTTGCTTTTTAGCGCCTCTATCTCCAGAGATAGCTGCTATCTCCCAAATTTTTCGCGTTTTGCCCAATGCTATAATGAGTGGCTGTTCTAATTGCACAAGATAGCGCCGCTATCTCTAAGATAGCGCCGCTATCTTCCCAAAAGGCTGCAATTTCGCATTTTTCTTCCTTTTTAACTTATACCACTTAATCCAATACACAAAACACAGATTTTTCATCGAAAATTTAACTACCAAGACTTAATTCCTTATCACTTATCAACTAATACCGAACTTAACAATTAAAATGCATGGATTTAAAACACGTATGTTACAATTACCTCCTCCTTTTGAGAATTTCGTCCCGAAATTATGTTGACTTGAACAAGAACGGATACTTCTCAATCATATCATCTCTTCTTTCCCATGTGCAATTCGGACCTCTATGGTGTTTCCATTTCACCAATACTAACTGAATTTCCTTATTTTTGAGATTGACCGACTTTTGGTCAACTATTTCTTCCGGTTCCTCTACGTACCTCAATTTCTCGTTGACTTTGACTTCGGTCAACGGTACCGTTTCCTCATGTTCTCTAAGGCTCTTTCTTAAATAACAAACATGAAACACGTTATGGATACCCGCTAGCTCTTCCGGTAACTCAAGGCGATAAGCTTGCTTTCCGACCCGTTCTATGATCTTAAATGGGCCGATAAATCGAGGACTTAACTTACCTTTCTTCCCAAATCTCATGACACCCTTCCATGGGGAAACTTTTAACATCACAAAGTCATTT
The DNA here is from genome assembly GCA_963853835.1 of Calendula officinalis. Lineage (NCBI taxonomy): Eukaryota > Viridiplantae > Streptophyta > Magnoliopsida > Asterales > Asteraceae > Calendula > Calendula officinalis. Next base: position 39,226,295 of record OY970833.1, read on the forward strand.
ACCGCAAACTCTATCGGTTTTCTTCTTTTATCCGCATACGATTTTTGACGATCTTGGGCCGTCTTCATTCTTTCCCGAACTATTTGAATCTTATCATTAGTATCTTGAATCAATTCGGGTCCCACCAAAAGTTTCTCTCTGGTCTCTCTCCAACACAAAGGTGTTCTACACTTTCTTCCGTACAATGCTTCATATGGTACCATATTGATTGAAGAGTGATAACTGTTATTGTAAGAAAATTCGGCCAATGATAAATACTTATCCCAACTTCCACCAAATTCTAATATACAAGATCTAAGCATGTCTTCTAAAGTCTGAATCGTCCTCTCGGTTTGACCGTCAGTCTGCGGATGATAAGCAGTACTAAGGGCTACTTTCGATCCTAACTCTTTTTGCATACTTCTCCAAAAATTAGAAGTAAACCGAGAATCCCTATCCGATACAATCTTCAAAGGGACACCATGTCTAGCAACTATCTCGTCTAGATATACTTGTGCCCATGAATCCATCGGTGCCGATTCCCTCATAGCAAGGAAATGTGCACTTTTGGTCAAACGGTCAACAATCACCCAAATACAATCGTGTTGACGAGCGGTTCTCGGAAGTTTGGTGATTAAATCCATGGAAATTTCTTCCCATTTCCAAACAGGAATGCTAAGTGGTTGCAAACTCCCGTAGGGTTTCTGATGTTCGGCTTTAACTTGTGCACAAACATTACATTCTTGTACAAACTTCCCGATGTCCTTCTTCATTCCCGGCCACCAATAATCCAATCTCATATCATGGTATATTTTATTCATACCCGGGTGAATTGAGAATTTTGAACTATGAGCCTCTTTTAACACATCAATTCTCAAATCTCCGATTCTCGGTATCCATAATCGATTATTAAAAACTTTGACACCCCGACCATCTACTTCCAAGAATTTCTCGTAATTCACCATTCTTTCCTTCTTAATATTTTCGGGTTTTAACGCCTCATCTTGCCACTTCTTAAGATCTTCGAGTAAAATAAACTTCAACGTAGTGGTGGATATTGCATAACACATACTCGAATGATAAGGCTTACGACTTAAAGCATCCGCGACTACGTTAGCTTTACCGGGATGATACAAAATCTCACAATTGTAGTCTTTTATGAGTTCCATGGCAAGTTGTTGTCGCATATTCAACGATTGTTGGCTAAATATATATTTGAGACTCTTATGATCGGTAAAGAGTTGGAACTTAGTCCCATACAAATAATGTCGCCAAATTTTTAGTGCAAACACTACCGCGGATAACTCAAGATCATGAGTCGGGTAATTCTTTTCATACCCTTTCAATTGACGGGAAGCATAAGCAATGACTTTTCCCCGTTGCATGAGAACACACCCGAGCCCCATTTTCGATGCATCACTATATACAACGAAGTCTTCTTCGCCCTCGGGTAATGACAAAATTGGAGCATTTGTCAAACAATCTTTTAACATGCTAAAAGCTTTTTCTTGTGTCTCACCCCATTCATAGTTCACATCTTTTCGAGTAAGACTTGTGAGAGGCACGGCAATACGAGAGAAATCTTTAATGAATCGACGGTAATAACCCGCAAGACCTAAGAAACTTCGGATCTCGGAAGCATTTCGAGGCACTTCCCAATTCTTAATCGCCTCGATCTTGGAAGGATCGACCGATATACCTTCACCTGATACCACATGCCCAAGGAATTGTACTTGGCGCAACCAAAATTCACATTTGGAAAACTTGGCATACAATTTCTCTCTTCGTAATAAATCAAGAATTTCACGAAGGTGCGTTGCATGATCACTTTCGGATTTAGAATATACCAAAATGTCGTCGATAAAAACAATAACCGACTTATCCAACATAGGACGACATACTCGATTCATCATATCCATAAAAGCGGCCGGAGCATTCGTTAAACCGAAGGGCATGACTAAGAATTCATAATGCCCATATCTAGTTCGGAATGCGGTTTTTGATACATCTTCTTTATAAACCTTCAACTGGTGATAACCGGACCTCAAGTCAATCTTGGAAAAATAACTTGCACCTTGCAATTGATCAAAAAGATCATCAATTCTAGGCAAAGGATATTTGTTCTTGATTGTCACCTTATTAAGTTCTCTATAATCAATACACATCTGCATCGTCCCGTCTTTCTTTTTAACGAATAAAACTGGTGCACCCCAAGGTGACACACTCGGTTGAATAAACCCTTTATCAAGCAACTCTTGCAATTGACTCATGATTTCTTTCATTTCTGCCGGGGCTAAACGATAAGGAGTTTTGGCTATCGGAGCCGCACCCGGCACAAGATCAATTCGGAATTCAACTTCCCGATCAGGCGGCAATCCGGGTAAATCCTCGGGAAATACATCCGGGAATTCATTAACGATGGGAACATCTTTCACTGATTTCTTAACATCTACAACAGGATTTAGAACATAAGCTAAATAAGAATAACATCCATGGGACATCAATTTTCTAGCTTTCAAGAAAGAAATCACCCGCCTTTTCTTCATTTTTCTATCACCATACACATACAAAGGTTCTTTTCCTTGTACAGGAATTCTAATCATTTTCTCATAACACATGATGTCAGCATGGTACTTAGACATCCAATCCATTCCAATAATAATATCAAAATTGGGCAAATTTATCATCACTAGATCTACTAGGAACTTATGATCATCTATCTCTAACGAGCAATCCTTATATACACGATCGGCCACCAGGATCTCACTACCCGCAGTATCAACACAGAATGGATTCAACAAAGGAGATGGAAGCACATATAACAATTTAGCAAATTTCACAGATACGAAGGAGTCAGAAGCTCCAGAATCAAATAATATATGGGCGGGTTGGGAATTAACAAGAAATATACCAGAAACGACATTTGGATCCTCCCGGGCTTCCTCCGGGGTCAACTGAAAGGCACGACTTCTTGCCCTGGGAACCTCCTCCTTTTGACTTGATGCCCCCACTCGCGGAGGTTGTTGTACCGAACCTCGACTTTCAGTAGCTCGATTTGAAGGATTTGGGCATTGACGCCTCCGATGACCCACTAATCCACAACCATAACAAACAACATCTTTATTCGGACACCTCGATTTTATGTGACCTTCCTCATAACAACCAAAACACTTCACGGGCCCACGATCACTAGTACACCGTCCTCGGTGGTTCTTGCCACAAGATTGGCAATCTCGGTTAGCATCCGACTAAAATACTTCAAACGGTTAAACACATTTCACAAAATATACATAACATGATAATGAATTTAACTACAATCTTACTTGAATAGAGAATGATTGCGATTGGCCACGAGGCCGAAATGACCCTTGAGATTGGGTTCTACGGTTAGAGGGAAATCGATTAGGACGACCGGATGGAGACGAAGTAGTTTGTTCGACCTTTTGACGTTTAGATTCGGGAGTCAATTCCCCACGAAGACTCAAATCATGCTCTCTTCTTTGAGCATATTCAACCGCCTTAGCAAACGACGGAATATCACGGTTGCTCACAAAGTCTTGGATTTCATACCGCAAACCTTCCACAAACATTTGGATTTTCTCAACCTCAGTCGGAATGTACTTCGTGGCAAACTGTGCCTTTTGATTAAACAATGTTTCATACTCGTCTACCGATAAAGTTCCTTGTCTAAGTTCTAGGAACTCCTTCTCCAACCTTCTTCTCATATCATTCGGGCAATATTGTTCGAGGAAACGAGTCTTAAAGGCATCCCATGCCATATGATCCTTTTCTTCCTCATCAAGGATTTTGAAGGTGTTGTTCCACCAAGTTAAGGCTTTACCGGTAAACATGGCGGTGGCATAAACGGTTTGATCATTCTTGTCTACACGAGAGATACGGAACACCTTCTCCGTATTTTCAACCCATAACAACGCCTCTAAGGGGTTTGACACACCCGAGAATTCCGTGGCCCCACTACTTCGAAAAGTTTTGAACGAAACTGTTCCCGACTTCTTACTCGGGGATTCATCTACTACCTTCTCCTTTTCTTTCAACTTCTCTTTCTCCTCACGCCTAAATTGTTCAAAGGTGGCCCGGACCATGTCCGCCATCCTATTCATCAACCTTTCCTCCCTCGGAGATACCACTTCTTCTTCTTCTTCACGATTACTAGGGTTTGTTCCTTGGGTTCGAGGACCCGAAGGAGTTAATTCAGGGTGTTCCGCACCTCCAGAACCATCATTATCATTATTACTACTTCCTTGATCCATCCCTGGCTGAGATTTATAAGAATAAAATGAAAGTATTAAATAACACTCGCCCTAACATTCCTATTGACCCACCATTATATATCCAACCTATGATTTGTATCCGACCTAAACTCTTAGCCTATACATTATTCTATCAACGCCTAAGTTTGAGTCTAGTACCACAATGATACCTAGTTCACTCAAACCTGGCTCTGATACCATATTGTAAAGACCGAAACCAAAAACGACCTTTTTTATAGCATCAATACAACCAAACCATCTAAATTAACCAAAATACAAATTTTAACATAAACCACCAAAAGAAATTAGACATGCTAAGAACCGACTATCTATACCGGATACAAACCGACTAACCAACCCATGACAAAATGTACAAAAAAAAAACTACATGTCTATACCAAAAGAGAAGCTTTTCCAAGCTTCAAGCAACTCCAACTTCAATCACCTACTCACACTTGTTCTTGCCTTTATCTATACCTGAAAATGGTGACAACTAAAAGTGTAAGCTATAAAAGCTTAGTGAGTTCCACAATGTATAATGTTATACTAAATAATTATATAAATGATCAAAATAAACAAACTATTAGAAACGGGTCAAAGTACCGGGTTAACATATCAACATCCTCACGAAGTATCACATATCCATAACGGGTCAACAATGATCAAAGTGTAATATCCAGATTTAACAAAGTGCGTCATTCCCCCTTAGGCCATTAGGGAATGAGGCCGATGAAGGTGACCATGGCACCCCTAACCGAGTCCATGATCCAGCTTCACCACCACGGTCCATACCACTCCTCCGCCAGGTACTCCCGCGTCCACCGCCCAACATATTACACACAGTAATACTCGAGCCGCCATGGGTCCTCACGAAATGAAATGTCACTCAAAGCAATCCACTCAAATGGGTCAAGGCAATGTTACGAATCAACAAGATGGTCTCAATGTCAAAGGGCAACGTATAGGACTATCAATCGAAATGGATTCCAACTAACCACATTTACATATATATAATTATAAGTATACACGTTACACATAGTGAACTCACCTGGGATTAAGCAACTTCAATGTCAAACCGAGCAATTCCGACGTCACCGATCAATGGAGTTATCACAACCTCCCAATGGTTTACCTAATATAATCACACATACTTCAATCAACATTCTAGTCCATAACATAACTAAAATTGATCCTAATCACCAATTTTCCCCAAAAGTGATGATGAACTCAAACCCTAATTATCAACTTATTCATACTTGCACATGATCACATGCTAACTACAATTCTCATAGCTAAATACTCAGTTACACAAGAGTACCATCTCAATTTTCAGATTTATAACTCAACATTCAACTAGGGTTCTTGACCTAACATCTAAATATCTCAATTTCTACTCATGCATGAAGAAAGGGATGGTAAATTACCTTAATAATCAACACTAGAGATGATAACCCTTTGATTCCCAGCTAAAATATGCCCAAGAACATCCAAAATCACCAAAAATCGTCCACAACCGAGAGGAGAAAGCTCTAGAACTGAAATGAGCTGAAATGGGTCAAAATCCCGTTTTTATGCCTAATCTGCACAAGATAGCGCCGCTATCTTCAAGATAGCGCCGCTATCTTGCCACCCCTTGCTTTTTAGCGCCTCTATCTCCAGAGATAGCTGCTATCTCCCAAATTTTTCGCGTTTTGCCCAATGCTATAATGAGTGGCTGTTCTAATTGCACAAGATAGCCGCCGCTATCTCTAAGATAGCGCCGCTATCTTCCCAAAAGGCTGCAATTTCGCATTTTTCTTCCTTTTTAACTTATACCACTTAATCCAATACACAAAACACAGATTTTTCATCGAAAATTTAACTACCAAGACTTAATTCCTTATCACTTATCAACTAATACCGAACTTAACAATTAAAATGCATGGATTTAAAACACGTATGTTACACTTCGGTCTGGCAACGTCTCAATAGAAGAGAGAAAATGAATATTTTGTGGATATTGATATTTTATGAATAAAATATTAAATGAAGAAATATTATTGACATGAATATGTCAGTTGAAGTGCTAGCTGGGGTAACGCTAATTTTTATTTTTATATCATTTATCTAAAATAAAAATTAGATGTTCTTCATAGAATTGAAAAGTCAACATATATAAAAGTCAACCAATCGCTGGTCATTACTATAACGATAGAAAACGCAAAGTTTTATTCCGCAACAGCCCCCACACCTTCTTCCCAGTGACTTCTATATCTTCCTTCCCAAGGAAATAATTCAATAATACGATTCAAACGATCAATCGTCATTGCAATGAAGCATACGATATATAAACCTTCTTCTTGATCTTAATTTTCAGTTAGTCATTTCATCAAACAAGAGCAAATTATCAGATCGGAGTAATGGTTCTCCCGCTAGTGAAGCTTGGCACGCTTATATTGAAAACCGTAAGTAAACCCCTTGCTAGCAGGCTCAAACAGCAGGCTGCAATTCACCCCAAATTTCGAACATCGATCATCAATTTCGCGCAGGTACTCAACTCTTTTACTACTTCACATTTGCACCGATTCTTCATTTTCTTTTTCTGCGTTGTAATTGATTGTTTGATGACGGGACCTTTTGTTTTTTCTATCTAAGATTGAAACGGTAAGAGTGTAGATCGTAGAACTATGTGTTAGCATTAGGTGTTAGGGTTTATTTGCGCGTTTTACTGTTTATTGGTTAGATTGAAGTGTAATGATACCAAATTCGTAGAATGTAGAGATAGTTCTTACATTATATTGGTGGCAACATTACTCTTTTGATATATTCTAGGTGGCTAATTGCTTTATTAACAAGATAACTAGTTCTGTTAATCCTTCTGTAGTCAAATACTCAGTATTCTTCTGTTTTGACGATTGTAAGCTGCATAATCTTTAAACTTCATCCGTAGAGAAATCCGAATGCTATATATCAGCTGAATTACTATGAAGTATAGCAATGTGATACCTAATGAAATAAATTTGTGCCAGATATACACATTTTTGTGTCTTCATAATTCTGATTTTAGAATGAAAAACTTGTTTAGCTTTCAAACGTGTGGATGATTCACAAAGATAGTTCCATATGAGTTATTCTGTTGGTGTTGTGTAAACAGGCAAACCATCGATTAACAACAAATATACAGAGAAGAATTTATGGGCATGCAACAGATGTAGAAATTCGGCCCTTAAATGAGGAGAAAGCTGTTCAAGCAGCTGGTGATCTTATTAGTGAACTCTTTGTCTTTACGGTAAAATATCTTCATCTTTACAACATACCACAACAAACTATAAAAACAATTTTGTCGTATTTTTTTATTATTTTAAATAATTTAGGTTGCAGGAGCTGCCCTCATTTTTGAGGTGCAAAGAAGTGCTCGGTCAGAAGCCAAAAAAGAGGAAGTCCGCAAACAAGACTTGGAGGTATTTTATTTAATTTTTATAATAAACGAGGATTTTGATTAAACAATATGTTCTTTGAAAATAACCTGAGTTTCATGGTTACTAAATACTCCAGAAAGTTCATACAACATTTCCAGAAAGCTGCGGACATGACCTAAATAATTTAATCAAAATTGAAATATAGTTATTGTAATCATATTTGACACACTGATTTTTCTTATCTATAGGTTATGAGGCAACGAGACGAAGATTTAGCAAAAGAATTGGAATGTCTAAAGCAAAAACTTGAACAACTTGCAAAAGGAAAAGGACTTGCTGGTGTCTTCAATTTCAAAAATATTCAAACCCAAAATCCCATTTCAAACAGTCAATCTTAAGTTGACCCTACTTTTTTTCAATACAACTATAAATCATGGGAATTGATTGATTGACATCTTTAGATGGGAAACCTTCATTCTTGATTGCTATCTAAGTGGTAATACTATTAATTTTTGACCCCTAAAACCCCTCATTATTCCATTCCCAAATAAAGGTCAATCCTTTTTGTGTACAAGGGGTTATGGTATTGCTTATGGTTATGGATACCGATATTTTACCCTATTGATTATTTTGGTACTATAGTTGTATAGGTGGGCTTTATCTTTATTGAATATTGTTATGTTATGCTCGTATGATACGGTACGATCTTTTGAGAAAGAACAATTTTTTGGGCACAAGATCCTTATTGTTTTCAATAGTTGTTAAAAAAAAGATAACATTTGGTGCTTTCAAGACTTTTCCATCTCAAATGGAGGATCAAAAATTGACTCCAAAGAATCTAATGAATGGCAGTGGGAGAGTGTATGGGTGTCCCTTTATGCCTTTCTTCCTCCCTTTAGTCTTCTTCACTTTTTGGCTTTTTGCACCTATAAAAAGGGGGAAAACAAACGTCGCACAAGATAAATCAATTATATTTGTTAAAAAAGTGTTCTAGTTTTCCAAAAAATCAATTTTGTTAAATGATTATCTTTTATATACGCGCCAAGGTTAAAGAATATGACACGTAACTCTTCAAAGAAAATGACACGTAACTCTTCAAGTTTTTTAAGGTTTATTTCTTGCTATCAAGTATCAACCCATATTTGTGTTTGGATGAACTAAATTGCCCTTTTGAAATTAAAAAGATAGATGATATCTACATCATAAAAAATACTTCTCTCATCGTACTATACAAGTTTTAAAATATATAATACACGTACGCCAAACACATTGGTGTGATGTAGGTAGGGCTGTCAAAACTTGGCACGACACGATAAAAATTCACGAAACGAAACGAAATTGAGACGGAATCGAAATTTGAATTCGTGTTCGTGTGTAAAATAAACACGAAGTCGTGTCGTGTTCGTGTTCAGAGATTAACACGAAATTGACACGATAGTTATGATTTTGGGAATATTTAGATTATTATGTTATATTTTTGTCGTGTTTGTCGTGTTTTTAGCATTTAGTAAGTAAGAAATTTGATATATTTGTTATATATCTCGTGTTGTCGTGTTTATCGTTTTTTAATCGTGTCGTGTTCGTGTTAGCAAAATAAAACACGACTTCGTGTCGTGTTATTTTCGTGTTGAACGAATTCGTGTCGTGTCGTGTTACCCAAAAACACGAAACGATAACACGATTTGACAACCCTAGATGTAGGTATCATCCCCGAAAATGGGATATCTCATCATAGAAAAACCATGTCAATCACCGAAGATTCGGTTGATTTTTTCATTTCATATTGGCTAAATAACACTTTATTTTATATGTGTTGAACAATGTTTCACTCTTTCAACGTTAAAAAAGTAGTACTCAAGAGTTGTACCTTTTGTGAAGTCTCATGTGGTTAATTGACCAATTAAAATTGGCCATGCCATCATAAAAAAAGGGGTATGAGGTGGGTGAAACATGGTGGTAACCAACCATAATCTAGTTATTTGTAATTAGTAATTACCAAAAAAAGTAAGGAGGAATGAAATGAATAAAGAAGAATATATACCAAACACTTTCTTGTTGGAGCAATAATTGCAATAGACATCACAATGTAGTGGTCAAGCACTTTGATGGTGTAGAAGACAATGAAGTTGACACCCAAAATCTTATGCGTGTAATGCATCAATTTCCCCCCTTTTAATCAGAAAATAACCTTATCATTAATACTAATAAATATGAAAATATAAAGGTATGTTTGCATAGGTTTCTACTAACATCCATTTATATATAAAAAACATCTTAGTCAAAAGTCAATTTTTTCTTACCAATCACAAACAATTAATTAACATGATAATCCAGCATCCACCGGAAACCACCACCAATCACCCCTACCTCCGGCGGATTTCGGATGCGAGTGACTTAATGGTGGTGGTGGTTAACACTGGATTATGGGGGATGCTGTGAGAGATTTTAAAGAGAGAGATGGAAGTTTCGATAGTGAATAAGATGACATAAAAGTGACTTACGATATTTTAAAGGGTTTAGGTAAATGAGTTCAGGTTTTAATTTCAAACTTATTATTACTTAATCATGAGGTGTCCAAATAGAATTCTGAAATGTATAAATAGTCGATCACTTTCTTTATAAAAAATTTCTTTGTGAAACTTATAAAACATAAAGTAGCATAAGGTGTCATTTTATGAAGAAAAAAAAAAATAGAAAAATGACAATTACAAATTACAATCATAAGGGCGGTCAATAAAAAGTCATGACATGCATAAAAAATTTATACGATAATCAATAATTGCCCATGTATTTAGGAATCATCCCCTAATAAAAGTACAAACGATTTATGCATATAACTACCCCTTAAAAACAGCCCTCAGCACTGTCATTAACAAACCCAAAAAAATATGTAATTTTTTTAAGGAAAATGCTAACCATTGCCCTTAGGGCAATATTTAAGAAATTTTTATTGGCTTTAAATCATTATACATTAACTAATAAAAAACCACCCCCATGCATTTTAATAACCACATTTGATTAGTTATGCATAGGGGCGGAATTAGAAACTTTCACCAGCGGTAGCCCCCTTATGGTGATAAAAAAAGCGGGGTTAAGGGGACTGTGACCTCTAGTGGGATCCTAGTGGCAACGCCCCGAAACAAAAACAAATTTAACACAAAAAAAAAATATATATTACATATCACCCTTTTTAGTTACATACACCAACAAATCTTCAAGAATATATTTCATTAACCTACAAAAGAATTATTAATTATATAAACATATTACAAAATATAAAATACACACTTTATGTTTTTTTATTTGGTTCAAATGTCAGGGTTGTCTTTGGATGTGAACTATTAACTAATAGTTAGAGGTTTATTTTAAGATTGATTTGAGATATTGAATAGGTTTTTAATCTATAAAAATTTTGGTTTATAAAATTTTATAATTAAAGTATTCAATAAGGAAAATAAAGGGAAATGATTTGAAATGTTTGGACTAAAGATTTTTTTTGAAATATATAAGGTAAAAAAAGAAAAAAAATTGAAATATATGGGCTGAGAAAAAAAAACCCTTGTAATAAAGAGTTTAGAAAGGAAAAAAATTTGATTTAAAAAAATAACAACAACAGGATTCGAACTCATGACCTCCTTATATACATACAAGGAGTGCTAGCCAGCTACGCTAGTAGATAGATGTGTCTTATTTCGCCTTTTCGGATATATATTAATGTATTTAAAATACTACTCCCTCCGTCCCTTAATAAAGTTCCCATTTCACCTTCAAGTTTTGTCCCTAAATAAAGTTCCCATTTCTCAAACTTAAGGGACCCACTTAATATAATAATATTATTACCAATACTTTCACCACTAACTATCTCTTAAAACACTTTCTCTCTCCAATCAAAACTTATATTTTATTCAAAAGTAATACCAAATACCCCACCACTAACCATCTCCTAAAATGTTGTGCCCAACACAAATGAGAACTTTATTTAGGGACGGAGGGAGTATAACAATAAAAAAGTCCCAAAAATATACCGTACCGAATTTTTTTCGAGTAGTAGCACGTGCCACCGTGTGCTATACATTGGTTCCGCCCCTGGTTATGCATCATTAATTGTACAAAAACCACTTTATCCATTCCTAACCATTTCAGCAAATCCCTTTTTTTAAAACGGAATATAAAAAACCCCACAATTCGCTCAAAACTCAATTTCTAATTCTTTCGTCTTTCGGTGTGACAGAGAGAGAACACAGCAGCAAAATAGTATCAAATCCTCTCATATCTCAACTCTCACCGATTTTAGGTATCACAAAGGTATTCTCTCCATCAAATTTTCAAAATCCACTTTGTTTCTACACCATATGTTCCATCATTCGTTCGTTAAAACACTTTTGTAATACCATATAATAATATTTTTGTAGTTGTATCTGCTTACCGTTTGCGATTTCGTTATGTTTTGTGTGTGTGATTGTGTATGCCGTTGTGTTTTTTGCTGGATTATGATCTAGGGTTTGCGATTAGGGTTTTGAGTTCGAAGTTATCATGATCTGTACGGATTTCGATGGTATGAAATCTAAGTGTTGTTATTTGGTGAATTTGTATATGTAACAGGTGATTACTGAGAAGAGGAAGACTTAGGGTTACATTACACTGATTTTGAATGCGGAAAGTTAACAAATGCAAGTCTGGGTCCCACCAGATATACAAAGATAGGGCTAAGAATCGTGTGGAGGACCTCCATGATATGTTTACTGGTCTGCAGACTGCAAGGAAGGAAAGCCGTAGTATTGATGTAGCTGTACTTGAAGAACAGGTTAATCAGATGCTTAAAGAGTGGAAGAATGAACTAAATGAACCATCACCTGCTTCTTCTTTGCAACTGGTATGATAAATTGCTAAAATTATGATTGTTTAATGTAAATTGTTAATTTTTGTTTTTGTTTGAAGCAGGGTGGAAGTTTTGGGCCATTTTCACCAGATATAAGTAGGCTTTTGCAGCTGTGTGATGAGGAAGATGATGCAACAAGTGTGTTAGCTGCCCCAAAACCTGATCCTGATGGCCACACAGCTGATCAAAATGCAGCTTTTCATGAGGTTGATCAGTGCAGAGGTTCTGCATCAGGTGTCAACAAACATAACATGGGACCCACACTCACTAATCAATTCGATAATTTCTCATTTGATTTACCACAAGATTTTGAACAAAACTATATCAGTGGTTTCGATGCTACGGGCCTTTGCAATGGAGAAGATACCCCACCTCAGCAAATGACAACGGGCTTTCTATGCCCTCCTCCAGCTGCTTTTCTGGGCCCAAAATGTGCTCTTTGGGATTGCCCTAGGCCCGCTCTAGGCTGGTGTTCTGACAGGCCCATTCAAGGGCTGTATTCTGATTATTGCAGCAGTTTGCATGCTGAATTTGCTCAAACTGAAGGGCAGTTAGGGATGCCACCTGTCATTCGACCCAAAGGCATTGAATTGAAGGATACTCTGCTTTTTGCTGCACTCAGTGCCAAATCACAAGGGAAAGATGTTGGTGTTCCAGAATGTGAAGGGGCTGCTACTGCAAAATCTCCATGGAATGCACCAGGTTAGTTTGTTGTCATTAAATTACCATCTTACCCTTGTAATCTTGACATATTTTCTTTTCAGAGCTCTTTGATCTCTCGGTTTTTGAAGGTGAAACCCTAAGAGAATGGTTATTTTTTGACAAACCGAGAAGAGCATTTGAAAGTGGGACCCGTAAGCAAAGATCATTGCCCGATTACAACGGGCGTGGTTGGCATGAATCAAGAAAACAAGTGATAAATGAATTGGGGTGGCTAAAAAGGTCATATTACATGGACCCGCAGCCCATGAAGTTGTTGGAATGGCATCTTTATGAATATGAGATGAGCAAATGTGATGTTTGTGCTTTGTATAGATTGGAATTGAAACTTGTTGATGGTAAGAAAAGTCTGAAAGGGAAATTTGCAAATGATTCTTCGGTTGCTGATTTACAAAAACAAATGGGAAGACTTACCGCTGAATTCCCATTGGATAATAATAATAATAATAGTAATAAAAGATCTGTTAAAGGAAGAGGGATAAACAGTAAGAAGAATGGTGCAAGTGTTTATCCTGGTCCGAACCCGAATGAATGGACCATTTGACTGTCTTGTAGATGATAATGGTGGCTACTATTAGAAGGAAAAAGATCTGTCTTTCTATCATATTTAGTTTATTAATATTGAAGTCAAAGTCAAAGTCAAATGTTGGTTAATAGATGGGATTGTGAAATGTGCTTGATTTTTATGGGGAAGCACGATTCTTCTAACTGTTTGGAGATGATATATGGAAGTGAAGACAAACGTTGGCTGATTACTTTTTTGTTTTCTTGAACCTCTTGATTATGATGATGGTTGTTGCCATTACTATTATTATTATAGGTTATATGATATGATTATGAGACTTAAGTTGTAAAGATTTTGAGGCTAAAAGCATGGTCTTTATGCTCAAATTAGCAGCTATGTAATATATGAATTGCTGTTACATTTTGTCCACTTCATTCATTAAGTTGTTTTGTATGAATGAATATACTTCTTTCTTCTTCCAATAGTTCTAAACCTGAGTCCCAAGAAATATCAGTCTACAGCAAACCCAAAACTAGGGTAGAAAAAAAATTGATACGGGCAAACTTCTTCAAAATGATATTACTGCAAGACAAAATTAAGTATCTTAAGCATCCAAAAGATATAAAAATTATCATCTTATGAATTTGATTATCAAAATAATTCGGTTTGTTCATTGAAAATATGAATTAAACAACATTCTTATGCAGAAGGAATATATACAAACTTGTTTATTTATCACAAGTATAAGAGATTTAGTCATTAACATGTTCCAAATCAAATTTGAAGTTACACACCAGTAATTAAGGACCTCGGTTTACAAAATAATAAAAGCATACATAATACATTATCTTATGATAACAGCTACTAAGTTCTAAGCAACATCGTCTTCAACAGGAACTCCATCTTCATCAACATTGTTAACACGTTCACACTCATCAATCCATTCACTATATCTGCACATTTTTTAACTTCCACCATCAGACACACAAACAGAAAGGTGAAAACAAAATGTACAGGTGGCAAAAAACTGCCAACTCTACAAGACGGGTAAAGATAATTGCACTTACATGTCTATTGGCTCAGTCAAAGCTGCAGGTAAAGAAAACAAGCAAACGGTTAATACAGTTTTCAAAACACCTCTTATTTACCATAAAATCTATATCTATATATAAAAATAAATCTGATGTCGTACCGGTGACAGTAGTGCTGAAGCTTTCCTGACAAATTCTGCAAGATGCTTCTCCAATCAAGTCCTTCATATCACTGAAAGTACACAACCACCAAATATGAGCTCATAAACAAAATTAGTAGATATGTGACTTGAACACCGAATTAGGATTTGCATGAGTAGAATTGTATTTTAAGGAAAAAAAATTATGTGAAATAAGCAGATAATAATAGACTTACATGCGACATTCAACACTGGATCCATGGTTACAAAACGGGCAGCTAAAAACAGTATCCAGTTTGTCCATTCGCTTCCTAGGTGCAGGCTTTGCTCTTGATTTCCTCTTTCCCATATTTGTAGCTCTGAAAAGCAGTTGTATGATGGAAATTAAGGTCAGGGGAAAACACAATTTCAGCTATAATACTAATTAAAGAAATTAATCAAGCTTAAATTGAAGAGGTAAAACCTACAGTAATAAGTTTTAGCGTTCCAGTTCATAAATTAATATCTTCAAACCTCTACAATGATAATAATATCAGCCAATCAGGCCCTAATACTTAACCTATTAGCATAATGTTTTTTGCTTATTGAATTATTTCACCTCCAATCGTATGATTTAATACACAAAACTTCTACCAACATGATAGCATGTGTGAAATCATCGCATAAAAGATATCAAATAATAATCGATACATACACTGGATGTAAAAATTCGAGATCTTTCCACAATAACAGATATTAATATTTGTAAAAATTGCGTGAAAAACTAATTTTTGATAGATTGAACTTACTACGACAGACGGAGAGAACGAATCTAACGAACCTTCTTCAATCTGCAAGAAGAAAATAATAACAAGAACAATCGTGAGAGCGACAAATTATTGAGTTGAGGGATGAACGATTTTGCCCTAGAAACGCTATATAATTGGTGATATCAGGGAAAATTGGGTGGATATATATACGATGATGTCGATGTCGGTCGCGTTTTTCGTAGAAATACTTAAATGGTCCTTGTACTATTCAAATACATCTATTTACGGTCCCTCAACCAATAACAACACATGAATTTATAAGATTTTTGTATTGTATTTCTTGATCATTATTTCTGTTAACTTATTTTGAAAGAAAAAAAAAACAGTTATGCATGTTATAACATATGTGTTAATTGAGACTTAAACTATCTTTTGGTTAATAAATCATTCATATACGCCACAGATATACTAGTATTAATATTATAAATGCTAGTGTATTTTGTTGTTTGGACTTGAAGTCATATGAAATGAACCCAACGAAAAATATTGTATTTCATCGTGATTATATTTGTGCTTCTTTACTGAGTTATAAATGTGTTAATCTTTAATTTTTCATTTTTAACAATGGACATGTAGTGACGCAAAGAGAGCATCTTTGTTGAGATGGTGTTGCCCTAGATTACTCACTTAACGTTAATACGGACTAGTTACAAAAAAGTTTCAAATTAGTAGTCTTTATTGACAAGTATAAGAAACCTTGGGGGCACTTACGAATTTCCCACCTTTCACCCACAAGGTTTTCCCAAAACCCTTGCTAACGTGCGCCATTTACGGTACTAAAATGAACCTAGCTTCATAATCCCATCAATGGCTTCCTTGATTCACCCTCTGCCTGTTCGACTTCATTTCCCCCCTTCAAAATCCACCACTCTAACATCCAAAACCTTCGTATTTCTTCCCATAACACCCCTTAAACGTTCTCGAGTTTGCCTCTCTGTAAGGGCTCGCTCCGCCCCCACACCGCCGCGGCCACCACTGCCGGAAACCCAAAAATACATTCTTGATATCCTCGACGGAGAAGATGTTAATTCTATACCGTGTGTGAGAACCTACGAGAATGATTTGGGCCGGCTTACTGTTGTTGGAGATGTTGATTTGGAGCAGGCTCTAACGGCGGCCGCCGCCGACGGCGGTGAGGCGGCGAATGAACACATTGCTCATGGGTTGGATGTTATGGTGGCGGAAACTGTGTTTCCAGGTCATTCTGATGAACACAGTACCATCTCTACTAGATTGGTTAGTGAACAAATTTACCATGTCAAAATTCAGCAAATATCTCAATTATGTAAAAAATTACACTATTTGTATAAATTTCAGATAAAAGCTAATAAATTTGTTGATTTGCGTTTTTGGGTATAGCCAAAATTCAGTAATGTTTTAAAAACCTGAGTATTAAGAACAGTTTATGAGTTGAAGCACTATATACATGCATATATCAATACATAATACATAGATATACATCCACACATTTACATATATATTTATATGCACACTGCTAGGATCAAGATCAAATCAAAACCTTCATTAGGAATATGTTATAATCACCTTCATCTTTATGTTATTAAGCAGTTAATTATATAAAATAAGCTGTTGTTTTGACAGTTTTTGCCAGTTAAAAAAGTGAAAGAGAGAGCTAAAAGTCTGAGAAACTATTTAACAAAAGACGCACTCTCGAGTACAACATCTACAAATATACTTGCTATGACGTTTCGACAAGTGACTTTAAGACATTTATGGAGTTTTGAACTTTTATTTTTTAGACCGGGAACAACAAGAAACATGAAAGATCTTGCAAACGAAAGAGAGGTTAGAAATCATCTTTTTCTATCTCAAATTGTAATTATTCTGTAAATAATTATGATTTGGCAAACAATTAAATGTCTGTATTCATTTCCTGTTTGTGCAGGTCCCTGCTTCTTTGACTTTAAGTTCCTCAAATGAACAAGCAATATCAATGCTTGCAGAAGTAATTTCCGTTTCTGCCCTCGAAAGCACCAAAAAAGATTTTATCAATAATTCATTAAACAAACCATCATATAACATTTTTCGTTTATTCCAAAAACCCGAAAAGATCTCATCAAAAGACGCTACTGTCATTTTATACAAAGTAGTCGAAGATGAGGTGGTTGAAAATGCTAAAATTCTTGTTGAAAAGTTTAATTCTATGAAGGAAAATTATAATCCTAAAGAAACTGGATTAAAGTTTAACTGGTGGCCATGGTCCGTTTTTTCTAAATTAAAAAAAATGGGAGGGCCTGGATTTAGCTCATGGGTTAGCGAATATCTTCCTGCTTATAAATTGCAAATTGATTGTGAGAAATTAAGAGATTTGAAATTTGAAGGATGGAAAGAATTTGATAAAAATAGGTGGGAAGTTGTTCTTACCCACTCCCAAATGGTATTTTATTTCTTCTTTTATTTATAAAATAAAATCTTGCATGAAATGACATAATTTCATATATTTTTTATTAATTATTTTTTCAGGTATGTTTAGCTAATATTTTGGACATGTATTATGAGGATTTATTCACACTTCCGGATAAGAAATTGCCATACAATGCAACTTCCAAGACTACTAACATGCACATAAACAAGGCTAGTTTTGACTTTTTATTTTGATTTTTTAACTTTTGGTTTATTTACTAAATTAATATAGTTACTCACATTGTTGTTGCAGAAAAACAATTCTCTACTGAAAACACTATCTACTGTTATCATAAGTGGATGTTTCATTGTTGCTATTAGTGTAATGGGTCAAATATATTTGCCCCGTTTCCAAAACGGGCCAAAACATCTTGGAGGGAAACAATCATCACATACTGGATCAATTCATCTTTGGTCCATGGATCCAACTATGGTATCATAATACATACATACATACATACATATATGTAAATCTAATTATGTATTTTGGTGTTGTAGTTGGAAGAGGTTTGTATTTCAATTGTTAATAAAATTCAAGGTGTTTATGGGTGGAATGGGGAAATAAGAAAAGAAAGTGGTGGTGGTGTATCCACTGGTGAACTTCCTGATGATTTGAGAAAATTAGTCAAAGTTGATTTTGGTGATGATGACGTGTCACCTAATCTTGCTCCAGTTGATGAAAGTGATCCGGAAATATTAGCAGTGGGGCATAAAATTGCAAGTTATCAGGTTTTATTTCCCTTTTTGACGGATTAAATGATTTGGCTTCTAATTAGGGGATTAAAACATATTCTGAAATTGCAGATTGTGTTATCATCTGAAGGGAAAATAGTGGGATTCCAACCGACAAGCCTTCTTGCTGTAAATAATTGGGCATCACATCCCTTAACTGAAGAGTTATATGGCGGGAAAAAACTTTCACCTGGTAAACCTTGTTTTCAACTAAAATTTTATTATGTAAATGTAATAAATAAAATATAATATTTGTATTTGTATTTGTTTTCAGGATTTTTTGAGCCGTCATTAAGAATAAAAGCGCCAAGAGAGGTGGTTCTGTTAGAGTTGGTGATGACAGAAATTAGTGGCTCACATTTTGTGTTGGTGAGACCAGTTAACGTGCCTCAAGACAGTTGTTAGCAGAAAACAAACTTTTGAGTAGGAACAATTAACGTGATTGGCTAACATTGTTCTTGCTTTTACTTATGAAATAGATGTATATTGTGTGTTTTCATGGTTCAGCCTCCAATTTTATCAATACGGCACATGTCAAATAAATGAGACAATTCTAGTGTCATAACAAAGATCCAAAACGTCACAATATTCTTTTTTCACTAGTTGGTACCCGCGCAATGCGGCGGCAAGCACCCAGTGGCGACAGTGATGGTGGGGTGCACAATGTTAATGGGTTGTGGTATGCAGTGATAATGGGGTGGCGACAATAGTGATTGAGTTTGTGGATGATGCTGGCGGGTGGTAATGGTGACTAATGATGATAGTGGTAATCAATAGAATAACTTAAGTTGATAATAAATAAAGATAATATGATATATAAATAACCGCGCTCATGTGATTAATATATGTCATAGTAATTTAGTTGGTTAGAATTAACATGTTTCGAAAGGATGAATTAAATACTGAATAAAATACTAAATGCATTCAAAAGGATGAATTAACAAAACATTTTTAACATGTTTCTAACTTATAGCATATCATTTTGAATTGACAATAATACAAGCTTAAAATGTCATTAGAAATTATTTTGTTATCAAATCAAAATGAGGATGTTACGATGTGACTTAAAAAAAGATTAAATAAAACCTAAACCATAATTAATATAAAAATTGGGCTTAAGATCATTTAAAATAGGCAAAAAAAAAAAGGCAATTAAAATGTAAACCAACAGGATCATGTCACCTTGCCACTATGAAAAACAGCCATTGAAGTTATATGGTTTGATGCCACTAAGATTATAAAATCAAAAGAATAACCACAAAACATAACAAAAAACAATTATGTATATTATTCAAGTCTACAAAGCACAAACCATAACAAATTTAACTTTACATGATAAAAACTTGTGTAATATCTTGTGCTAATTATTTTGCCCGAGAGACAGAATCACCTATACACAAGTAAACTCAGAAGATAGCCTACAAAAAATAAAATTTACCACACTTCATGGCGCATGCCAATATGGATAACCAATATAAATGTCAATCTACAAAAAATATGCAAGCAAAAAATTAAAGTTAAACATGTGTTGGAGGACGTCGAGCACCCGCAACACGTGAAGCCACAAAAAACGTTTCATTCGACTGTGCAGAATAAAAGAACAATAATAAATACATATTCAAAATACAATTTAATTAAAATAAAATAATCATTAAACAATTTAACTAAAGCAGCTCTCATATTTCCAAGAACATGACTTGCTCTAAATATAGTTGTACCCATTTGAAACCAGAACGACATCTTAATCCTATATATGTTTTATAGAAGTAAAAAAAGTCAAACAAATGGTTTTTTTTTATTTTTTTATTTTATTTAACATGAGGCAGCTGAAATAAGAAACCAATAAGAAACCAGATGCAGTAAGGATGGCTGCAAAAGCCCACACAAGCCTAATGCATGAAAGTAATAGAAAATTTTCAATAATTGATGAATAAGTCGTTTTATGTACTATGAAACTATATATGTGAGTAGTATTTTGACATATTAGAAATTCAACATATTGGAGAAAAAATTAATGTTTGTTTCAGTTCGTCTATTAAATACCTGTCAAAGTATTCTACATGAGTCAAAGTATTCTACATGCCCTGCTAAATCCAAGAAGCATATAGATGATCGATTATGTTATCAATGATCCTTGAATAGCCCTCATTGTGTGCATAAATCTCTATTAACTAAATCACAAATATATTTGGTCATATAGTCAAAAGTAAACGCATGTAAATAAATAAATCATTATTATCATAATTATTAAGTAAGATTATTGGATTTATCATGCATAAATAAGACTCGGAAATAACCTTTAAAGAAAAAATAAAGATAGGAATTGGAGTAAAAAAACTCACACAAAACACATAGAAAATGGCACAATTGGAGGAACGGGCCTTTAAATATTGTTGGAGCCTGCATAGCATAAAAATTATAAAACAATGGTAATTTTCCACATATGGAAACACCAAAAATTATGAAATCACATCTATTACATGAAAAAGTACTGGTACACTCAAGATGACATGGCATCTCAATTAACTTTTGACAAAACATAATATTGAAACAATTAAAAACTAAAAAATTAAAAATGGAAGCACATACCCAAAGCACGGTTCCATCACCACCAAGAATTAGAACAAAATCAACTTTCTCATGCGGAACCAGAAGCCTAATGTCGTTGTCGGATGGACAAACATACCGTTTTGGGCCCGAAATACATGGTTCAACCTCAGTTAGATCAACTTGATAAGATCTATAAGGTACTGCAATGTGGCATGATCTACAGGGAAGAACCCATGGTTAAACCTCATTAGGTTGACATACTTGCAATAATTGCTCTATCAACCAAAGATAGTTCTCTCATACTCTCATCTGCATTTACAAACCACAAAAAAATAACTATGAATAAAAAATCATAGAACAACATTACCAAAGAATTCCGCATTTGGGTGACAACCATATAAAACCTCAACTTGATAACAAATAAATCACAATTACAGATTCTTATATTAACAGAAATTACAAATACAATATATTAACACATAAGATTCGAAAGAAACATCATGAAAATTCATCTCTTAACAGAAACAGCATGAAAAAAACAGTATTACATACCGCAAATTCGAATCGTATGGAATTGGAGATATGTATTCGGCCGATGGCTGCATTTATAAGGTGAGGTTTCGATGCAAGCTTTAAGGAGTCGAGGAGCCGTTTGTAGAAGGACATACATGATTTAAGCAACCGATGTAATTGTAGAATCGAGGAGGCTAGGGGAGAGAGATGAAGGAATTGAGGAGGTGACTGTCGGCCTTCTCGTATACTGAATTGAGGGGGTGCAGGTAAGGCGACTTAATGGACGACTTCGTTTAGCACATTGCCGCCTAATGGACCAATCACACAGGCTTGCTAATTAACAGATCGTCCATCCGATTTGTTTAATAGAAGGAGGTTTAGTTAAATTGACAGATCCCCTCTGTAGATCAACTGGTTTGGTTTATGTGTTTATAACCCTTACGTCGAGGGTTCGAAACCTGACTGGTCTTTTTTTAATAAAATTAATAACGTCCATAATTAGCAAGTGTGTTGGCTGAATTTTCAGCCTTGCTATTTATGGAAGTGATAAATGCTTTATAATATAGTAAAGATTTGCATCATCGCTCCTTCTTTTAGATGCTCAAAATACCTTTTTTCTATAACCATCATCACCCACTTCGTAACTATAACGCTACCAATTTTTTTCTTTGAAATTGTCCAACTATTCTGAGTAATCTTATCTAAACTAAATACTATCATATATCTTGCTAAAACTTTTAATCGGTTAATTTCTATGTCTTCGTAGTTCGTAATAACACATTCCAAATATTGGAAATTAGAAAATATATATAACTCGAAAAATGTGGAACCAAAATAACATGTCACACGGATTGAAGAATGTTATTGTCTACAAGTATGTAGATCATGTAAGTCTATATATCAAAAGGTACTTAAGCAGATATCTATATATAATTAGAAAAACCTAAGGTGCTGTTTGGTTCGCAAAATGTTTCTGATGGAATTAGAATCTAGGATGGAATTGGAATCCGTCAGGAATTGGAATCCAATTCCATAGTCTGTTTGGTTGGCATGAAACGGAATTGGAATCCAATTCAATATTCTGTTTGGTTGACATGAATTGGAATTGAAATTATCTAATATGACGAATTTACCCTTATTACTGGTAGTGGTTGGTTGGTGGTGGTGGGTGGTGGTGGTGATCGTGGGTGGTGGCGGTGGTGGTGGCGAAGGCGGCGGTGGGTGGTGGCGGTATAGGTGGTGGTGGCGGGGGTGGGTGGTGGTGGACGGTGGCGGTAGGTGGTGGATGGTGGCGGTAGGTGGTGGTGGCTGTGGTGGGTGGTTGTGGCGGCAGCGGTAGGTGGTGGTGGTGGTGGTTGTGGCGGGTGGTGGTGGCGGCGGCGGTGGATGGTGGTGGTAGGTGGTGGTGGTGGCAGCGGTAGGTGGTGGTGGTGGTGGTGGCTGTGCCGGGTTGTGGCGGCGGCGACGGGTGGTGGTGGAGGCGGCGGGTGGTGGTGGCGGCGGCGGCGGCGGGTGGTGGCGGCGGCGGTGGTGATGGTGATTGTGGTGGTAGATAAAGGGTATAAATGTAAAGAAACATTCCATCCAACCTTGGAATTCAATTCCATCCACATTTGGATGGAATTGAGATTCCTTCATTTGGTGGAATGTTTCCATCATTTAGGAATCCAATTCCATCCATTTTTTTGAACCAGACACTGGAATCTCTGATGGAATTGGATTCCAATTACCTCAGATTCCATTACATTCCAGCGAACCAAACAGCACCTAAGTTTCCTAACGATCTTATAAGTTACTACCCTATAATCGGAAAAACACTTACCTCCCTATGCATATGACCTAACTAGCTTCAAAGCCCGCCCACGGGCGGGCATGCTTCGAGAGATGTAGGAAAATAACGAAATATTGATACTATTTTAATAACATACCAATACATAATTGTAATAATGATCGAGAAATGATTTTTGATTGTACTGTTTATTTTGCATCTAAATACAAGTTAAGATGTGGTTATATAGACAAGTGAAACCAATGGTACAAAATGGGTAAATATGAAACTTTGGGAGCACCACTACATGTTCAAGGAGGAAGTGCAGCACGAAGGGCATCACAGCAAGTCCCCACCCAATGACCTTTAATCACCAAAAGAAAGATGATGTCATGAAAAAAATATTACAATAATAAAATTCATATGATTTGTGTTTTTAATAAAAAATGATACCATTATTCTGTGTATATAAAAAAATCATGTAAGAGACAAGTAATGTTGTCAGGTCAACCCAAATGTAGAAAGTACTTGTTTCGACCCGTTTGATAGAGGGCTTCTAGGATTCTAGCTCAAAATTATATTCAATGCTTACCTGAAAAAAAAAATCCAAAGGAAAAAGGTTAGAAACAAAGGTAGCATAATCTATTTTATGAATTTATATTTAAACGGATCACTTTGGAGTGTATTTTATTGATAACTGGTCAAACGGGTTAAAAAGGAAAAAAATTATAGTTTTATAATCTTAATTTTTTCAGCAAATATATGTAATTTTACCAAGAAATAGGTGATCGGATTTTCACCATGAACTAAAAAACATAACATGTAATCATAATCTCTAACCATAAGGTCAAAAAAAGAGAAGACTGTTCTACACTGATCTAAATTGTAACTAAACATGTACATGAAGTCTTGATTTTTACCATTTGAACTCAGAATTATTTTCATATCAGGAAATTAAAGCATACATATGTTTACTTAACATCATACCTTTAAAATTAGGCAAAAAAAACGATAATTTAGAAACCAAAACCATTTAACATAACCTAAATTAAAATTTCCCAATTGATCATTAACTAAAAAATTAGACCGAAAATGTAAGAAATGGATTTGGAATCAAAGGATGCCTAGTGGTTAGTAAAATTTAAATTGTGATTCAGAAAGAAAGGGGGATTTTTATGGATACAAACCTTGATATTTCGACACTGTAATACATATTTGATTTGCAAAGAATCATATAATTAGGTTAGTTCAAAACCTCTTGAACACCTGCAAGCATAAAAGCAGATACGGATATAGATTTACACACAATTGCAGCCTTAATTGAACATGGATGATAAATGGGTAGAAAGTTACGAGTTTGGACACAGAGATGACAAAAGTCTTACATTTGCAGCCCTAATCGATTGCAACATTAGCAGACAAGGAGCCTTATGGACAAAGTGGATTGGGTAATATCAACCCATGACCCATCAACCCAATTGTCACACACCTACCATATATATCTACTTCAATGTATATTATAGTGTTCAGCTCTAGCACTCTATTTTTCGAACCATTAAAATGACAAAATCCTTTAAATGTAAGTACTTCACAGGGGTTAAAATTGTGTTATAAACAAATATTTTTTTTTTAAAAAAATAAATATTTAAGACCTACCAAAAAGACGATTTTCAAGACTACCGAGTGGCAAGTACTCATGAACCAAAACTCTTGATTCCCTTGAAGCCCATTAGGTTAAGTTGCTTTACAGCAACAACCTATTAATCCCAACATTCTGATAATTTAGTATCACAATAAATAACATTAGTATAATATAATATGGCAAAAGAATAAAACAGAATAATATAAAACTTACTTTCCCAGATTCTAAGTTCTAACCGACCCTTGTAAACACTTCCAAATCCACATCAAATTAGCATCTTTAAAATTCCGTGTTTCAACAGCAAGCTCACGAAACGTAAAACTATGTGCCACATTAGCTCTCTGACTACTAAATCTTTTCCCATTCACAGAATCTGTCACTAAACACAAATTATTATTACTATTAAAGGTGTTACATAAATATATGTATCTATATCTATATCTATATACTATAATAACCTTACCAGTAGCATCATTGCATGTATTCCCCCTTCTATCAACCGTAAGAAATCAAATTTTAAGCACAATGAATATGAATATATAATCCAGAGTCATATTTCTAACCTGCAAATTCATTGGATGCTATATCACCATCGAAATTTTCAACATCTTTAGTGCAATAACTAAAGCACGAAAAAAACCTCATCTGAAAATGACGGTTTTCGCACAGGTTCACACAGAGACGTTTTAAAATCAATTCAAAATTAAGTATAACAAATCAACAGGATTACACACTGTATCAAACAAAAACCCTAATTGAGCAGACAAGTACTAACCTTTAGCAGCGAAAAATGCTTGGAATGCATGGATCCGTCACAAATGCTTAGAATTTAGCAGCGAAGAATGGAACACAAACTTTGAATCTGTTGACGTATCGGACCCGTCGTAATAAATTGTTGAAGAACAAATAACAAAAGAATTTGAACCGAGTATCATAGTCGAGATGCAAGAGAAGTTAAGGTGTTCAGGGATTTTGCCATAGAAATCGTGAAATAAAGGGAGGAGAGTGATTATTGATCAAAGAAACCTTAGAAATAGGCGAGATGAGCTGGTGTTCAGGGAATTGGCTTAGTAATTCGTTGACTAATGACGTGGCATATTGGACCAATGATAGAGCTCCAAATTGATGAGTTGGCATGCAAAACTAATAGCACAAATTGACTTAACTTACTGGAATTCAGTCAAATTGTCACAAAACTTTGGCAAGAGTATACCAAATGAAGCACATGCTGGAGAAACCTACAATAAAGTCAATGTTGGTCCTGCAAATGAGTAAATTAAAGAACAAATTTCAAATTTGCCTTCAAACTTACAAAAAGATGGAATCTTGAATATGAATTTAATCAAATAAATGTACCATTAGATGATCTTGCAGCACAAGATAGGTAGCACATGTTACTGTACATTTAATTTGTACTTCATTTACTAATAAAGCTCTCGATATTTGTTGATACTGCAAGACCAACAGTATCAACTTCAAATTCGGTTAGATTTTCCACATACATACGCTTCTTAACTGAAAAATTATAAAAATTAGCACAAAAATAGCATTATATTGTTAGGTCCGTCAAATATGGGTCAAACTTACTTGTAAATATGCTTAATGGCTTTAACTAACTTTTAACATATTCTTAATGGCTGCAAACAAACCATGAATAATTTTAAACTGACAAGTTATTACTACATTCATTTCATAACTATGCTTACGTTAAAAAATTGGTGATTTTAGTAAGGTCGAAATCAAGTTCATAAAATTTACCAGATACTTGTAGCAATCGGTTCGCCACCTTATACAATTGCTTCTCATTTGTACAAATGCTCATGATATTACAAAAAAAGGGCTCCTTATATTACAAAAAAAAATGTGTAAGATTAGTACAATATTACACCAAAGAAACTTGTAAATGACATCAGTGCAAATGGTATATGGAAGAATAGTGCTGGTAAAATTTTATTGGCAAATCGGGTTATTTATATGTAACATGTTCCGTAACTGAAATAATAGCCAATTCCCAATTACTTAAACCAACAGTAAAAAATATAGCCTTACCATTTCAAATTGTTTAGTTTGATGATTGGCTTGATGCTACATTCATTTTCTAATCCACATTTTTTTATTTCACAGGTAATTTCCATAAACACAAGCAATTTCCATGAGCACAACTTTTGATTCTAGCACACAGTTGTAACAGATCAAGATTAAGATTAAAAAACTGAACCATTACCTCCTTGAAATATCAAATTAAATTAAATTCACTTTAGTAAAAAACTGTCAACAAATTACGGATGTCAAAAGCGATGATCAGGAACATTTAGAGCAAAATCACAGCTCCATAAGCTAAAATTACAATTTCAAAGGTGAAATCAATACAGATTGAAACAAAAAACTTACCTAATTATGATTAGTGATTGTCGGATGTCGATTGATTCTTCTGAAATGGAGAGGGGAAAATACAGAAATGGGAGCAGAGTGGCAGAAGATGGTTGTGCTGGTGGCGGCAGTGGCGGTGGCGGGGTTATGGAAGAAGAGCTTTGGGTTGTGGGAGAAAAGGAGAGAGTCGTCGTTGAAGGTTTGGTCGGATGTCGATTTGATTCTTCGGGGATGGAGATGGAAAGCAGAGTGGCGTAAGATGGATGCGCTAGTGGAGGGGTTATCGAAGAAGAGTGATGGGTTGTGGGATAAGAGGAGAGGTAGAGAGAGAAGACTGTAATGGTGCTAGGGTTTAGCAGAATGTCGATTGAAGCACGGAGTAGAGGGAGTAGAAGGAGAGATATGGGATGCCACGTGGACGAATGAGGGAATTACACGTGGCATTATGGACCAATGAAAATGGTTGAAAGTGATTAGTTGGCAAAATAAAATCATACGTAGTCTCATATATAGGTTAAGATACTCATCCAACCGAGATCATGTCATTGGACATGCTAAAATCATTCATATCGCTTTTTGACATGTCCAAACCGTCTCATTCATTTAACTATATATTCTGTTTATCAAAGCAATAAACTCAAAGTGGAATTAAGCCATTAAATAAGCATCATATTTTAACACAATGAAATAATTTTTAAAATAGTGAGAATAGCAAGACAAATTCGCAAAAAGTTTTTTTTTTTACCAAAAATATCTGAAATTTTAATCCAAAAAATAAAACAAAGTAGAAAAAATATACTCCCTCCGTCCCTAAATAAAGTTCCCATTTGGGTTGGGCACAACATTTTAGGAGATAGTTAATGGTGGGGTATTTGGTATTACTTTTGACTAAAATATAAGGTTTGATTGGAGAGAGAAAGTGTTTTAAGAGATAGTTAGTGGTGAAAGTATTTGTAATAATATTATTATATTAAGTGGACCCCTTATGTTTGAGAAATAAGAACTTTATTTAGGGACAAAATTTTAAGGAGAAATGAGAACTTTATTTAGGGACGGAGGGAGTATAAAATACTATGATTCTGTTTTTCAGTTTTGCGAAAACCTAAGACGCCAACTTTTACACGATTACCCTTCTTTGGCCCCACGCTTCGCAGATTCTCGCATTTACTTCACACACTATTTCTACAACTAGGGTTTTTTCCTTTATTCTCCAACACTGGGAAAAATTATCCCAAATACCCACCGATTCACGGAAGCATTTTCAAATTCATCGAAATTTGATTAAGTTTTTTGTGTGAATCAATCAAGTATGGGGAGAGGGAAGTTTAAGGGAAAGCCTACTGGTCGTCGTCAGTTCTCTACTCCCGAAGAGATGCGTATGTTGATATAATCCCTTATTATATATGGTTAATTATTAGTTTTATGCTCTTCGATTTGTAATTTCGTATGTGCTGTGATACGTAGTGGATCTGTACAACGCCGATTTTAGTTTTTTGTTTAATGCTTGTTTCGGCCTCGGATTTCGGGGTTTATGTTATATTATTGAATTGCTGAGGCAGGTCTTTGAATTGATCGACGATTATGTGTTGTTGTTTCAGGTTTATGTTAATGGTTTAGAAATGATTTTGTGCTTTGTTATATGTTAATCAATCTGAGTTAATTTTCTTACAGAAACTTATAATTTGACAGGTTAATTAGATTTCTGTGTCTATTGGTATAAGGAAATAAGAATCTGATTATAGGACAACCAAGGTTAATGGTGTAGGCTATTCGGATACCACAGTTATGTGGTGCTCTGAATACAAATATACATCAGAAAACATTAAAGCAAATTTTTCATACATGAAATATGTAAAATGAACACGTAATTAAGCAATAACATTATAAAGTTAAAATGTGATTATTCACCTTGTGGTTTTATGACTTTTATCGAAGATGCAGAGAACATTACCTTTTCTAATTTTGTTATCGATTTGCTCTTTTCCCTTTCTATCCTGTTCATAGTTTTTGTTATTCATTTCTTTGTTTGTCAGAGTAAAAATTTGATATTACTTTATCTGGATTTGTTGTATATTAACTAATTCCGTTTTGTTTCTTAATTCCTATTAATTATTTCAGTTGCTGGCACTTCTTCTCGTCCTCGTACATTCAAGAAGGTAATTCTACATGTAATTATGCAACAGAAAATCATTAGCAAGCACTAATCATTATTATATCAAATAATTGAACATATACATAGTTAATAGTTCATAATAACTAATTGAAAACACAACAATTGCCAATATTGGAACTGCTTAACATATTGCATAAAAATAATATAATACCTGCTTTATCAGGAAGAAGCAGAAGCTGAAGTTGAAGAGGAAAGATCTGATGAAGAATCTGAAGAGTCATCTGAGGACGAATCTGAAGTCAGTAAACTTTGATCTTATTTTTAGTTTATATTGATGTAATATTGCTCATATATACGATATTTCTTTATAGATAATTATAATTTCTGTTAGCTTGTTTCATTTTGTTTTTATTTTTGTTATGTAGAAGAAGAAAGGAACCCAAGGTGTTATTGAGATTGATAACCCTAATATGGCTAGGCCTAAGACTCTGAAAGCAAGGGATGTTGATGTAAGTTATATACACATACAGATTTATGACTGATGCTTTTTGTTTTTTATCTTAAAATTATAATGACACTGCTGATTGGTCTTGCTGTTCAGCTGGAGAAAACTACTGAACTATCACGACGTGAAAGGTTTGAAAATTTCTTTTCCCTTTTTATTAATTCTTGTATTTTTTAATATTTGATGGAAGCATATGTTTATTGAAGAGTTAGACATTAATATTGTGGTTGTTTGATTTTGCAGGGAAGAAATTGAAAAACAGAGGGCTCATGAAAGGTATATGAAGTTGCAAGAGCAGGGGAAAACTGATCAAGCCAAGAAGGACTTAGGTCAGTATTCTGGACTAATTAATTCTATATTTGTTATTTTTGTATGTATTTTTTCCCTTGTATGTGTATTTATAAAACTCAACTTCTTTTTGTAATTTATGATTTGTATTTGTAGAGCGTTTGGCTCTTATCAGGCAACAGAGGGCTGAAGCTGCTAAGAAACGAGAAGAAGAGAAGGCTGGTAATGCTCTATATCTTCTTTTTTTTTTTTATTTTTTTTTTATAGATTTTTATTATTATTATTATTATTATTATTATTATTATTATTATTATTATTATTCACAAGTAAATGGGTCGAGATTGCCACTGCTATGTCTCTGTTATTTTTATTTACACACAGCTGCTCTGTTCTTTTGTTTTCAGCTAAAGACCAAAAGAAGGCGGAAGCACGGAAATGAGTTTGTTTGGTCTCAAGTGGTAGTTTTTCATATGGTTTGGTTTAGTTGGTTTTAAGTCAAAAGATTTATATATTATGTTCACCATTGTGGGAAATGGATCTCATTCTATTGCAATTAAGAAGTTTATTTTCATACTTATATGCCATCAAATTACATTCTTGAGAAAAATAAAAATGAGATTTTGATTTTAAGAAAATTGCACTCAACAATTATTACCTGAAAACATAATCAACCCTTCAATATTTGTACATGTCCATTAATAGTATACCCCTTCAACAATAGTTATGTGTGATCTGAAAGTCTGTTTCAAAACACCCGTAATCATGATAATAGGAATGTTGTTATTACCCATTTTACTACATTTTTCTGCCATCATATTCTATGCAACCAAAGAGACTGTTATGTTACTGAAGCAACAATGGTGTAACAACATAACAAGTTGTTCTGCTGTGTCGGGTAACTAGAATAAAATCCCCTATGGAGATACTTGTGTAGACTTCGATCTGGAATCAAACCTTTCTTTTAATTAAACTTTTGATCGTGATGTAACTTGATCTTTATCATCGGTTGAACCACTAAAAATCATGTATTTTTTATTTTATGAATTCTTCTTTGTCTGCTTTGTTATTATTCTCGTTTTTCTTCTACATTTGAGTGATTGTGTTCTAGAACATCGCTTACACGATATATACTATCATCATTTCAGATAATAGCCAACAGTAGACAGCAACGTGAAATATGACGGCTGCTTATTATGCGAACGCATACAGTTAGTATTGAGCCATTTAAAATAATCAAAATACCTATATGTTTCTTTAATCATTTTTAATTTATTTTTCTGTATTTTATTTTACTTTAAACTTTGCATTTTCTTTTCATAAAATAATTAGGTGTAGTAAACAAAACAAAATTCACCTTACGTATTGAAAATTAATTTAATATATATACTTCCTCCATATGTACACTTTCCATTTCATATTTGGTAAAAGGTAGTGGGGTCAAACTCAATAATTATCTTCTTTAATATAGTGAAAAAAACACATTTATCTTTATTTTTACTTTTAAACATCATTAAATTCACTTTAATTAATATATGTGGGACTCATTCTTCACTAACTATCCAATTTAATTTAATTAATACTCCATCCGTCCCTTAATAAAATTACATTTCTCTTGGGCACATATTTTTATGAGAGTTAATGGTGGGTCCTTGGTAATAAATTTGATTAAAATATAGGGTTTTTTTGGAGAGAGAGTATTTTTAGGAGATAGTTAGTGGTGGGGTATATAGTAATAATATTATTTTATTGAGCGGGTCGCTCCAATTTGAGAAATGAGAACTTTATTTTGGGACAAACATGTTAGGAGAAATGAGAACTTTATTAAGGGACGGAGGAGTATTAATTATCATATTTTGCCTCATGAATTCCAAAGTGTATCACGTATTTTGAAACGGAGGAAGTATGAATTATAAACTACACAATATAAGTACAATAAAAAACTTCACCATTTACTCCTTCATACTACAAAAAAGTTTCAAAATTTTTCATAAATTTTTATCCCACAAAAAGATTATCATTTCTCAAATTGATGGGGTTTACTTAATAAAATAATATTATTATTAAGGACCTCCTCACTTAGTATTTTCTAAACACATTATCTCTCTCATAACCAACCTTATATTTTAATCAAAATTATTATCAAATACTTCACCAGTAACTATCTTTTAAAAAATTATGTTTAAGAGAAATAAAAAAGTTTTGTAGTACAGAGGGAGTATAATTTATAAATGACTAGAAAACACTAATGTGTGGAAAAAAGAAAAGCCAGATTATTAAGTCCGAAGATTAAGTTGTTTGCATAGTAGGCCGGTGAAGATGATGTAGAACTTGCAATATTTCATGATGCCGTTTTTAGGAAAAGAATAAACAAATTATATGATTCAGACTTGACTCTTGAGTGCTTCACCGCCAATTCTGTCTCTGTGTCTTACTTCGTGTGGTTTTTGTCAACTTCTACAGTTTCTACGTGCTCATGTTTTTTAACTTTCAATTCTCTTCTTTTGTTAATAAAAAGAAAAATTATATTATTTCCTATTAAAATTTTCTACCTGATTATAAAATAATTTACACATAGAATCCATTGAATTTTTTACTCAATATCATTATTTGATTTGAACACTGAATCAATAACATCTCTCAAATAAAGAAGCTATTTGAATATTCGATTCATTATTGCTTTGGCTGAATGTTCACTTTGGCAATCTAAAAATATATCATCTTTTACCTAGGGGTGAGCATAAAAACTGAAAAACCGAAGCGAAACCGAAAAACCCAAAAAAACCGCCCCGAAAAAACCGAACCATTTGAAAAACCGATATCAACGGTTTTGATTTTTGGAAAACCCGAATGTTTGGGGCGGTTTTCGGGGGCATACGAAAAACCCGACCGAAAACCCCGCCCCGCCATTATATATCTTTCAAATTTTATAAAAATATTCTTACAATTATAAAAGATTTGACATTTAATTATCTTTTAAATAATAATATTCTATTATTAATCTTATTACATTATATTAAACTTACTAGTTGTTTTTTATTTATAATGAAATATGTTAAGGTTTGGGAGTTTGAATCATAATATTGATTTTTAAGGTAACAAATTGATAAATTTAAAGGAAAATAAAAAACCGAAAAAAAACTCCGAAACCGAATCGAAAAACCCAAAAACCCCGAAAAACCGAAACCAAAAAACCCGAAACCGAACGGGGTGTAATTTTTAAAACCCGAACTTTCGGGGCGGGGTTTGATTTTAGTTAAAAATCGCCCCATGCTCACCCCTACTTTTACCACAAACATAAACCCTAAAAACAGGCAGAAATTACGAGGAAGGGATGATGATATCATCCAAACCTCCATTGTATAGTATCTTCATACTTATTAATAGCTGTTGTCTGCCTTGCATGCATCATTTACATGTGATGATATCAGTTATGTATGCTTTTTGTTTCTCATGTGGGTTACCTCATAACATACACCATAACTTGAGCAAAAGTTGCACCCTTGTCCATTCTATATTAATTATGCAACATGATCGATCATAAAGCTAAAACACATTGGAAAATGATCAATCACCGAGCCTTAATGGCGTATAAATCAATAAGCCTCCAGATTGATTCGCGATAGATCAATGAAGAACATATACATAACAAGTCCTTAGATATATATAGAGCTAAAGTTTGAGAAAATTCATAACACACTGCTAGCTAGCTAAACCGACTAGAAAAAAAGAGAGCAACAACACTAAAGAGGAATATAAATATTAAAAGATAGATCCTCCAGGTTTTGTGCTTCATTTTTCCTTAAATCTGCAAGAACACAAAAAGAAACAACTATTAAATACTTAAACCACTTAAGGTTTTGTTTGTGTAAAAAAATTGGAGCAGGATTCAAAATGATTATGTGTAGATCCTAGACATCTAAATTGCCTATGTTATCTTTCATAATTGAAAGAAACAAACAGTAATCACTATTCACCTAAAGAAATATGTTCTGATTATATTATTGATGTGTGACATATCCACACTGTTACCTCACTAAGTGAAAGGGATCATACAGAAGATATTCTTTATAAGAATCTAGCTATCAAAATTTTGATCAACAAAGAGTTTATTCGAAAACGGATTTTACATACTAAGATGATTATACAACTCTATTTTACAAAAAATATGCCAATATAGATCGAATACATGTACATTATTTGACACTGTAACTAAAAAAATGTACCTTTAAGTTCTATCTCACCAAAAAAATTTAAACTATGCTTTATTTCAAGTATATTTACATACTTAAATATGAGTAATATAAACTTGTTGTGTCAATTTGTTTTTAATTATTCTATCTCCATGCTTAATTAATTAAAGCCTTAAATATGTTAATGAACTCATTAGAAGCCCTGCACTTATCAAAGAATGAACAAAATAGTATTGCCTAATTGTATAGGAATTTGACTACATTTTAAAGTTTATAATCTACATAATTTTTCAAGCGTGAACTTATACATGATATGCGTTGATTAATTTTCTTTACACAACGTGAACTTTAAATAATTTTTGAACACTACTTTATATAGGATTTAAAAGAACAGATTAAAAGAAGGAAATGTTACCAAATCGACGGTAGAAGCATGATCATATGTGAATGATCGGACCAAGTAATAAAAGGCACCATGCTGGAGAGACTGAAGTGTAACTCCCCACTCATTAGTCACCACTGTATGGCCGGAGGAGTCAACGAGCACCGCATCTCCGCCGAACGCCTCCTTCACATGAAACGGTCCAACCGCCACCTCAAACGCCACGTCATTAATAAACACTATCGATTTCCCCGTTCCACCTTCCTCCACACCACCTGCATTTCAACACACACCATTACTTCAACTGTGTGTGTGTGTGAGAGAGATTAAGACTTGATTAATGATGAAAATTAAGCACCATTTATACTTAATGGAATAGTGGTAGTAGGAGGTGTGCTATGAGTCAACATTTTCATAATATTCTCTTCTTCAACAGCTTCCTTGTTTTTAGGGTTCTTAGTTGGAATTCCATATTGATGATTCATCATCAAATCAGTAAGCAACATCCCAGAGCTACTCACAGCCGTCGGATCATCATGATTAATCATTGAACCAAGCTCCGGGAAACAAAACCCTTGAGTAAAGCTTGCGTTGGTGGGTTGCTGTTGCACCACCGGAAAAAAGAACGGTTCTTGAAAGAACTCACCGTGGTGGTGGTTGTTGGAACTTGAACAGTTTCCACCACCGGCGAAGTAGGTTTGCGGTTGTTGGTTAACCGAAACAGTAGGGGAGTTTGAGAAAAACTCAATCGATTTAGCCGAAGACTTGTCGGAGGAGGAGGTGGTTGCCGCCGCCGCCGCCTTGGTGGCCGGTTGAGATTGGTGGTTTTGAGTTTTTGCAAGGTGGCGGTTTTTGTGTTTGCTTCTAGATTTCCGGTTTTGAAACCAGTAAAACACGTTTGCATCACCGACTTGACCATATTCTTGTAACCGAGCTCGGATTCTTCTGATTTCATCTCTCGGTGGATTCACCAATCCTGAGTTGAAAATGGATTCTAGGATCCGGATTTGTTCGGGTTTAGGGTTCCATCTTGGCTTCGGTTCTGGAGTCCTTTCATCACATCCTGCCATGTTTTATTTCAATTCAACACAGTTTCAAGATAATTAATATATTAAAAAGTTGCATTGTGTAACGTATGCAACATCCTTAACTCTTTTTCCGGATGTATGCATAACAAAATGGAAACACAAACTCATATATGTCATCACCATTTCAAGATTATCAGGATAAATCATGAACACATGATTATTACTAGTACTATAATTAATTTTAAAAGAACAACAAAGAAGAAGAAGATGATGGTGAGGGTAATTGTGTAATTTACCAGAAGTGTAAGGAGATGATCTGTGGGTGGCAGAAGTAGAGATGGGATGGTTGGACTGCCATTGGTGATGAGTGGTGATCAAAGTGGGCTTGGATTTGAACATGCTAGGCCAGTGCCTATTTGATGAAGCCATTGATTGTGTGTGTGATGATTGATATGAATGAACAAACTTGTTTTCACACACTTTAATTCAATTCAAGTCAGAGACAAAAAAGTTATCTCCTTCTACTCATGATATATACTCTCTTTTTGTTTTGGATGTTTTTTTGGTTTACACCAGAAGAATGAAAAGACTAGACACGTATAACATCTCTTCTTATAGCCATAGACTTCTCACCTACTCCTGCATTTCAGTTCACCTTCAATTAATATAATTCCAAATATAAATAATTAATAAACAAATTATATCCCTCTTAATTCGTATATAAATTGAGAAGCAAAACCGTCTAACTTAATCACTTTTCTATAACTAGTAATAAAAATAAGAGCAAAACAAGCATGATAAATCAAAAATAATTTATTAATTATAAAAACTTAGGAAAATTGTGAAGACTCAAAAGTAGAAGGGTGAGCTTATCATCATTCTTGTGAGATTTTTTGAACGGCATATTGGATTAAGGGAATATTAGCAAAGACAATAGGAGCGAGCATATATAGAAACAAAACAATTACAATGATAAGGCCCATAGAAGATTAAGGTTACCTTTTCATCTTTTTTCAAAAGGGCTTAATTCTTTATCTCAATTTTGGTATGGGAAGGTTGTAGAAAGAAGTATGGATAAAGTGTGTTTGAGAGAGAGAGAGAGAGAGAGAGAGAGAGAGATTGATTTTATATTATGATAAGTTGATGAAAGGAGGGAGAAAAATGTTTTAGTTTGTTTAGGAGATTATAAGGCAAAAAGGTTGGTGTTGCAGGGAAGATTAAATAGGGGGGAATTTAAAGCAAAGGGGGAAGGCATGTTAGGGTTGGAGTGGAGAAGTGGTGGTGAGGAGTTATTGCTAGTCGGGTTTATTTCAGGCAAAGTTATAATATGGGTTCTTCTTGGATTGACTCGAGGGCAATAAATTTCCTTTTACATCTTTCAATGACAAATAAAACTTACTTCATTCACATGAATGAAAATTATTTGAGTAAATGTTTTTTTTCTTCTTTTGAAACAACAATAAATCATATTGGAGGTCAGTCGTAGTAAAACTTTTTATAACTTGGTATATTTTGACTTGTTTGGGAGGTGATGTATTTGCCGAAACTCTCTTCTTGTTTGCCTTATCTTGAAGTTGAAAAAAAAAAAAGAAACTTGCTATCTTTTGGTCTACCGATGAAACTAAATAGATCCATGTCATTTATGAAACAATTTTTTTTTATGAAACAAATTTTTAATTATTTATATAACCTCTGAGAAAGATGAACATGTTGCTTGATGATGTATATAATTCAAGTTCGAAATAATGTAATGGGACAAATACAAAATGTCCTTGTGAAGCTTTCTTTTCTCCCATACATGTTTTTAGTTAGTAAGATTTACATGTTTTGTTTCTTGTTAGAAAATTTCAAGTCTCGTTTAAGTACTTGTTATAATCTATTCAATTTGTATTACTTTAATTTCTCGCTAGCTTTAATTTTAACATTTTCATTTCTGAGGTTCCTCTGGCCTAACGTAATACTAAATGGAAGGAGGCGACGCCAATACAAACATAATTAAAAGGCTGGTTCTTTACCAAAGCCCAAAGCACCAGAAGTAACCTCGATCCATTAAGGAGCAAACTAAAAAGGTTAACAACAACAATTGAAACTATTGCCAACAGCCGAGAAAAGAAAAGAAAAAATATCCAATCCCACATGCACTAGAGCATTAGGTGTGGTAACACAAGTCGGAGTGTCATCTATGCGTTACATAATTATTTCACATTTTACATTCAAAATCCCTAAATACCTCCTCTACCATCACTTAACCTAAAACATTTTTTGGGACCCACTAAAATACCCCTTACCTGATTAAAACACCTCAAAATCTCTCTCTCTCTCTCCTCGCCAGCCTCGCCGAGCATCCGGCGCAGCCCCTCACTCACTCAACGGGCAGTGTAGTGGTGAAGGGACTTATGCGCCAAACACCCTCCACCTCAGCATTTTGATCTGGCGAAGGGAGTGGGTCCGCCACCACACCCCTCCCTCTAACACATTTAGATGAAGCGAGATATTCGTCCATACCATCAGTAAAGTTTGAAGACCAATAGGAGCCGAGATCCAATCATCCCATGAAGCAGAAGTTGAATTCAAAGTCTGTCTGCTTGGGTTCCAAAGCCAAGAGGTGGACTGATCGAATATGTTTTTTTAGAGCTATTCCCGTTATAATGGGTTTCCTTGAGGTAGCTAAAATTTGATTGTGATGTACACCTACCGCTGTGACCATTTTTAAATTTTTCTCTGACCATTATTGGTTCATTTTCAAAGAGTGACTAAACTCATAAAATTTAAAAAATCATTTAGAAGTTCTTGTCATTAAGTTATCTTCAAATAATTGTATTGATAAAATATCGTTGTTAAAGAATTTTCTAATTTCTTTTCCAAATATCAGCATGCACTTCTAATTTCTTTTCCAAATATCAACAAAAAAAAATGTCACATTAGTTAGAGTTACCCTGCTCAGCATTTCAGCCGATTAACCAGTTTTTAGATTAATTAATAATTAGGATGGAACACAAACATCTTTTTAAACTATTGTTAAAAAATATATATCATGACTAATACGTCAGACATAATGTTTTTAGCTTTTTATATCATTTACCCAAGAAAGTATAACTAATGTAAGGCTGGGTTCATATATCGTTCGTAATATAAGCCATAATCTTCTAACTGAAGTAATATATGTATTAATTAGTTGTGTTTGGTATGTCCTAATACTCCATATGGAATTGATTTCTGAATAAATTGAGATATATTGTAATTTATTCATGTTGTGACAAATTTTTTAATTTGAATTCAAATCTATAATTATACATTTTTTGATTTTTAAATTTTAATTTTAATTTTTAATTTTTAATTTTAATTTAATTTACTTTATTTTATTATTTATCTTTAATTTATTATTGTTATATTTTAATTTCTTAATTTTTTTTATGTTTTACTTTTTTTTATAAATATATTTGAAGGGTTTTAAAGTAAAAAACATACAAAATATTAAAGTTGGTTGATTCAATAAATGAATGTAATTGAATTAATAATCATTTGCTAAGTATTTCAATGTAAAAAGAAGTTATCCAGACATATATTTGTAATGAAATTGAATTAAAAATATGAAAGATTACGGCAACCTAAATGCAACCTTTGGTAATAATTTCATAGTCAATGTATTATTGTAATTTTGTTTTTTTTTTCTAGATCATGGTCAATTAAAGTCTGTTGATTCCACTGTAAAGAAAATTACATTTGGTGACTCCCTTTCTAAATGAATTAATAAAAGCTTGCCTGCGATTAACTCTTTGCTGTTCAAAAAAAAATAAAGTTCAGGTTTGATCACACTTTATGTGTCAACACGAGGTTTTATCTACTCGACCTCTATACACATTTGTCGGTGTATGTAAAACGCTTGTAAACCTTTAAAATTGGTTGTTGACTTCGTTAATTAGTGACACTTCTAAAGTCACTGAATAACATTTTTGTGTGCCGGTCGTTTCAATTTGGAATATCAAATCTAGTTCTTTTCATGTGATCCCTTAACCATATGTATATTATAGGTAGGGGTGTCAAAAGGCTCAACCCGACCAGACCTGACACAAATCCGAACCGAACCCGATTATGATAGTCGGGTCGGGTGTAATCGGCTCTTATGTTGATATTGGGTTTTTTGGACCTGGCCCGACAAACCCGACATTAGCGTCGAGTCGGATTTCGGGTTAGAATTGATTACCTTTATCGGGTTTCGGGTTGACCTAATTAGACCCGATTGTTAATACTTTTTTTAATTCTGCACAAAAATTAATAATTTGTTTGCGTTAATCTGCTGAGGTATTTCATTTTTAACTTAAATCATCAATGTATGTTTTCACATTAGTTTATCCACTCTGCCTAGAAATATCATGTATGTATCTTGATTCCTGTGTTCATCTCAGTTTCTCAACGTTCAATAAAGACACTTTTTATATTATTTCTTAGAATTAATATACATTACATTAACGTTTTGTTCATCCCCTAACTGTTTTGAAGTACATCTTCACTTGTAACTTGTTACTTATGTTTTCCAAAGTTAGAGGCATCTTCATTATCAAATATTCAGATTGAAACAATTACTCAATGTAACATAAATATAAAAGATGAACATTGTTGATAAGTTATTTTGATAAAAAAAAAACTTAGGTGTAACCCGACCAACCCGATCGGGTCAACCCAACAAACCCGAACCCGACCAACCCGATTCCTTATAGGATCGGGTTTCAGGTTAGGATTTTTTTACTTCAAACCCGACAGACCCGACTCAATAAAAGATCTAACCCGATCTGACCAACCCAATTGACACCCCTAATTATAGGCTAGGTGATTGTTGTAGTTGTTATGACTTTAGCTTTACGGAAGTTAGTCCTTGTTGTGTCTCTTTATTTTGCTATTTCCTCTCTAGCCTTTAAGTTTACATTAAAGTTGTTGGAGAAAAAAAACAAAGTTTGTTTGGCTATTTTACCATTCGATACGCGTAAGTTTTAGAAAAGTTAATAGCTTTTTATTTCTTTTTATAGTAGAAACTAATACATATACATTTTTATTTTCCTTTTTTATAACATGGGTTCCACCTCGTTTGACGAGCCGACTAATCTCAAGACGACAACCTGCTTTGCGGGTAGCTCGGAGTCAGCGCCAGTGAACCTTCGTGGCCACTACAAAGCACTTTTATTACTCAGAGATTGAACCTGAATTTTCTGAGAAGTTTCACCCTTTTAAAAACCAAATCCAACAATTAATTCGTCAATGTTGTGATTTACATATACACTTTCAACATTTAACCAAGAGGGTATTCGGATTTAGTCAGCTAAAGATGCCGTTCAATTCCCAATTCCATTGGATTTGGTGCGATGAACAAGAATGGGCCATTATCTCTATCTTTTAATGGTCGCACTCCTCCCCAATAGAAAAGGAGTTAGAAAGTAAGATTAATGGTTTATGTAGATGTTGGTATGATCCCAACATAACAAGCTCAAAATCCAACTCTATTGCTTGCCATGATAGCTCTTGCAGGATTCATGCATTTCCATCATTTTCAAAAATTCCTCAAGGTTTGACCTTGTAAACGCGTAGCCTTGTGGATCGATGATTTAAGTTAAATTTCATGCATGGCATCAACTTAGTGAAAGAAACCAAAAGCTAAGCTGGCGTGGGTTGGTCGTAATTGGTCAATAATGTGAACAACTTTAAAACTTTTGAAAAAGTCAAATCTATCATTATTGCACTTTTTTAATTCTTAACGACAAACACACATCTATGGTTTATGTATCGCACACCTTTGAGGCTTTGACTAATTAGCTTTTATCTCGGATGAGAGTTTAATCAACAAGCTTTTGGTTGTTGCCTTCATACCCACGCAAAAAATCATAGGGTATCACATACGATTGTATATTTAATTATATATGATTATATATTTGACTACATGTGTTTGTACAAAAACATTACATGGAACCAACTATAACATTACACGTAGTTAAGTATATAATCATTTGATTATCACATAATATTCTTGCTAGCTTTCTTTATATTGTATATATTCATTGGAGGTCCTCGGGGGTGATGGCAATGCCGAAACCCGATCCGGTGCCTTTTTTTATTGTTCAAAAAAAAAAAATTACTCCCTCCGTCCCACAGAAAAGTTTATTTCTATTGGGCACAAGCTTTTAGGAGATAGTTAGTGGTGGGGGTCCTTGGTAATACTTTTGATTAAAATATAAGTTTAGATTGGAGAAATAAACTATTTTATTGGTGTGAAATCATTGGTAATAATATTATTTTATTAAATAGGCCCCTCAAATTTGAAAAATAAGAAGTTTTTGTGGGACAAAATTTTAAGGAGAAATGTGAACTTTTTTATGGGACGCAGGGTGTATTATTTATCAATCGTTGAGATTTATCTCTTATAAATATAAAAAAAATTAAAAATTATCTTGAACAATTATTCGTATAAATCTTAAACAACGCATAAATGGGACAAGAAGACATTGATGATAGCGTCAAGAAATTGACATAAGACCCAAATCAATCTTGATAAATAGTGATTTGATACTTCATGCGTGTACAATTGTACCTATTCTTCCACTGGTTTCTATAAAAAAACGTATTTATGTTTACCTAGTGAAATTAACAATATGTAGAGAAAGAAAACAAAAATGAACAAATAAACCACAACTGATATAATGTTCCCTAACTAAATAAATACTTTCTAAAGTATATTAACAAAGCAACGTTTCAATCTACAAAATCGTGAAAAGATACTTTAGAAGATAATATCATAATTTTTTTTCTTTTCTTTGGATATTAAATTGGGGAAAACGTTTATAGAAATTTGCATGAGTGGTATTATACCCATCTCTCTAATTATAGTACTCTCAAGCGTATAGTTGTTTATATAATATGTTATGTTAAGAAAAACAAATAAAAGAGAGTATCCTTTAGTGTATATCAATTGACCCTGACAATGGTACAAAAATATTCATGATTGATGGAAATAGTTGAAATCCGGTTTACGAGTTTTGAGTGGTTAAAAAGGTAGGTTTCTTAAAAAAAGAAAAGACAAAACATAGGTTTATGATAAGTGAGAAGGCACATGCCATGCCATGCCATGCCATAATTCATCTGCATGCAGACTGTAGCATACCAACTACAACTAGCTAAACACACATGGCGGTAGCAGGCAGTTTGAGTAGACGATCTTTTGATGCATCCATCCGTACAACATACATCACATAATCGTTCCATTCCTGCATTTATGTCAACTTCTTCCTTCCCGCTTCTTTGCATCATTTTTGCTAATCATGCTTGCCATACATCACTACTACAATTCGACTTATAGACACACTGGTTTTGTATCGGTCTATTTTAAGACTACACCCATTGGAAGGTTGAGTTGTGTCATAGAAACATTAATAAATAAAAGAGTAAATTACACCAATGGTCCTTATGGTTTATACCAGATTTCACCAATGATCCCTTAGTTTAAAAAATTACACTGATAGTCCTTATTTTTCAAAGATTTGCACCGATGGTCCTTTTGGCTAACGGATGTTAAAAAATTCTGTTAAATAGAGGCATGTGTGAATCATGTGAGGGTACTATTGTCATTTTACCCCTTTTTTCTTTTGTCCTCCTTTGCCTCCATCCTCTCACCTCGTCTAATTTCTCTTTCACGAAAAACGTTTCTCCTTCCGTATTCTTTCTCTCTCAATAGG
The DNA here is from genome assembly GCA_963853835.1 of Calendula officinalis. NCBI lineage: Eukaryota > Viridiplantae > Streptophyta > Magnoliopsida > Asterales > Asteraceae > Calendula > Calendula officinalis. Next base: position 39,270,250 of record OY970833.1, read on the forward strand.
CGGTCACTTTCCCCCTCTTTCTATCGCCGGCGACCGCTGCCGCCACCACCGTACCCCGCCACCGCCATCTCGCATCAAAACCAGTATGCCCTCCTCGCGATGTTGGCTCCACTGTCCCCTTCTTCTTCGCGCCTCCCTGTTGTTACCTGTAACGACCCGAAATTTGTAAATAAATAAATTGTACAAAAATACGATAAATATGGATAATTCATTTAAAACGCGTAGGAATTGGTTTCGTGTTGTTTGGACATCGAGTGACAAAGTTATGGACGAAACCGGGTCAAGACATGGAAGAAAAAGTGCAGTCTGGGCTGCCTGGGGAGTTCGCGGCGCGAGGACCAGGTTCCCGATCGCGAACTTCAAACAGAGAGTTTGGATTTTTGAAGATGGAAGTTCGCGGGTTGTTCACGATCGCGAGGAAGTTCGCGACCCGCATAGTTCGCGGCGCGAACTCATGTTCACGGCGCGAACTTCCCCGACAAGCTGTATTAAAGTCGGGTTTGGCTCATTAAATGCCATCCAAAACCCTAGTTTTCTCCTACCAGCTGGTGTGGGCGATTTTTGAGCATAAAGTGGCGATTGGAGCTTAATCTTCACTAAATCTTGGTGATTCTTGCTCCTAGTTGAAGAACAAAGGTAAATCTTCATCTCTCTTGGGTTTTTAGCCATGGATTCAAGTAGGGAAAACTTGAATCTCAAACCCTAGTTTTGGGTTTGTTCATAAATGGTTAAATGGAAGTTGTATAACTTATAACTATGGAATTTTAACAAGGAAAATGTGTTTATGGAATGGATCTATGAAAATATGAAGGTTTTTGGAATTAGGGTTTGGTGATTTGGGGAAATATGATGCTAGTAGTTAACTAGCCATGGATTATGTAGTTAGTATTGATGTTTGATGTAAACCATTGTATTGGTTTTGGTATTAGGTCATTTGGTGGAAGGATTTGATGTTCAAGTCTTGGGGAGAGATATTTGTGTTCAAGAAACACATCTTTTGGATAAGCTTGACTAAAGTGAGTACATGTGAACTTTCAAAACTGAGTACATAGTTAGGTAATGCTTTATGATTAAATGTTTTATCGAGTCTATAAGTAAATTAACTATTTATGTGATCTATGATGAATTGCTTACATGATGATGAATTGCTTACATGATGATGAATTGATTAATTGATTAAGTATTGATAGAGCTATAAGCTCATAATGACAAGTGATAAATGATGATGATGACTGTGATGTCCCTAGGGCCGTGATAGATTGGAGGCATTCCGGTTATCACGGTACCTTAAGGTTAGTGGTAGACTGGAGGCATTCCGATTACCCAATACCTATGAGTCCCGATAGATTGGAGGCATTCCGGTTACCGTGGATATGATGGTCTTGATAGATTGGAGGCATTCCGATTATCTTGACATTGGCCAATGATGAAAGAAATGAAGTGACGCGAATGAAATTAATAATATTATTATAATATAAATGATATTATGTGAGTAGTTGTTTATCGGGTCTAAAACCCATGTATCTCACGAGGCAATTTTGTCTCACGTACTATGTTTGTGTTTTTGCTATGTACTCAGGTTCGGGATCGAAGAATTAGGAGGCTTGATTAGAAGAGGCCTTGATGAGATTAGCTTGGTGTTCGTAGTTAGAGCCCTTATCCTATGGTTATGATATAACTTGTAACACCAATTTTTGTATACTCTGATAATCTCAAACAAGAAACCTTTTAGTTTTTGTAAAACCGGTATTTGACAACGATACATTATTACTTGATTTGGATTTAAATGTTATTTAAATGTTGTTTTGAAAATTGAGGTGTTACAACTTGGTATCAGAGCTATAGTTTAAGTGAACTAGGTTGAGTTGACCATCCTAGACTTAAACTGAGCTAGTAGGACCATAAGTTCCATAGGATGATTATGAACTGACTCTTGAGACCTTAAGTATAGGATCGATAGGGTGACCTTGAAGGAATAGGTCATGGTTGGGAATTGGGACGGTCTATATTACCATTATTTGATAAGTTGACTTCTAAATGATTGATGTCTTATTATAGTAAAATGGTGCAAACTAGAAGTGGAAGAGGTCCACTTGATCAAGAACAAGATTCAAATCGTGTTAACAATCCGGTGTTTGGCCCGGAAAATCGAATGGAAGAGGAAAACTCCGGGGTTGAAAGGAATCACACCCCGATAACTGTGGAACATCTCCAAGCTATGTTCAACCAAATGAGGGATGTCGTGAATGACGATGTGCATCGAATCCTCAATGAACATAGGGATCGTGAGAGGCGGGAGGAATCTCCACCCCGCACCAAAAGCAAGTCGAGTAGCGTTGCTCAAACTGAAAAGTCTTCAACTGAGGAAGAAAGTGACCCCGAGCCGAGGGAAAGAAAGGGTTGTACTTATAAGAGTTTTATGGCTTTCAAGCCCGATAACTACTATGGTAGCTCCGAACCGAAAGTCACGATCCGTTGGATCCGTGAAACCGAACAAGTCCTTGACGCTAGCAAGTGTAAGGAAGGGGATATGGTGATCTATGCTTCCCGATTGTTGAAAGATGAAGCCCTTGTGTGGTGGGACACCATGTATGAATCATTGGGAAAAAGGGCGGTGTACAAAATGACTTGGGAAGAGTTTGTGAAACGGTTGAAGGCGAAGTTTTGCCCCGAAAGAAACTTGGAAAAACTTCAAGAAGAGTTTGTTCACTTGAAGAAGGGTAGTTTGAGTGTCGATGAGTACACAAAGAAGTTCACGGGATTGATCCCGTTTGTGATCAAGTTGTATCCGGATGAGAGGTCCCGGATTGTTCGTTATGCTAATGGACTCCCGTGGGAGTATGAGTTGGAAGTGAAGAGGGCCGCCACACTAGATGAGGCTATTAGTGCGGCGAGGGATGTGGAGGAAGTGGGCCAAAGGAGAATCAATGAGAGGCTAAAGTTTGAGAAGTTCGAGAAGAGGAAGTTTGAGGGGAGCTCGGGCTCGGTGAAGATGGGAAAGTTCACCCCGACCTTCTCTAAGCAATCAAGTGTGGGCACGTGTAAGAAGTGTGGCAAGGACCACAAGGGGGAGTGTTTGGCGGATGTGAAAGCTTGTTTTAAGTGTGGAAGACCGGGGCATTTGGCAAGGGATTGCCGGGCTAAGCCGTTGGATGAAATTGAATGTTACCCGTGCCACGAAAAAGGGCACTATAGTAATTCTTGCCCGAAGAAGGGAAGTGAGACAATGGTGTCGACCGCACAAAAGAAAGTGGAGCCGACGAAGGTCAAGGGACGAGCCTTCCAACTTACCCAAGATGAAGCCAAGGAAGCCCACAATGTCGTTTTAGGTACCCTACTCGTAAATTCTATTCCCGCCCGGATCTTAATTGACTCGGGTGCTACTTATTCGTTTGTGTCCCATGATTTTGTTGTGAAATTGAATGTGCCCTTAGAACTTCTTGATGAGATTTATGATATTGAAATTGCGGATGGTAAAACCTCCATAGTTCAACATATGTGTCGGAATTGTGAGCTAGAAATAGACGGGAGAAAGTTTAAGGTAAACTTGTTGCCTATGGGAATTGCGGGGTTTGATATAATAATTGGTTGGGTGACCATCAAGCAAGGATTTTATGTGGGAAAAAGATAGTCTCAATCAAGACTTCCGGTAATGAAAAAGTTTATTTTTACGGCGAGAGACGACACCATTTACCGAGCCTTATGACCGCGGTTAAAGCAAGAAAATGTTTAGCAAATGGGTGTTCGTCCTTTTTAGCGTATGTGCTAGATGGAAGGAAGGAAATGAAGACGGTGGAAGATGTGAAGGTTATTCAAGATTTTCCCGAGGTATTTCCCGACGATTTACCGGGATTGCCACCGGAGAGGCAAGTAGAATTCCGTATCGATCTAGTCCCGGGAGCGACGCCGATAGCTCGTGCTCCATATCGTTTGGCTCCCACCGAAATGCGGGAGTTGATGTCACAGTTACAAGAATTGCTCGACAAAGGATTTATTCGTCCTAGTTCGTCTCCATGGGGTGCGCCCGTGTTATTCGTCATGAAAAGCCAATTAAAGGGAAGTTGACTCGAATTGAAGTAATCTCAAGTATTGTGGAACGAATTAAAAATGCCCAACGGGAAGTGATGGAGAAAGAAGAGTTAAGGCAAGAGCGTTTGGGTAAGAACCAACATTTTGTAGAAAACAAGCAAGGATTGAAAACCGTTGGGGGTCGAATTTGGGTCCCTAAGTTCGGAGGAACCCGAAAAGAATTGCTAAATGATGCCCATAAGTCTAAGTATTCGATCCACCCGGGAAGTACAAAGACATACCAAGATATGAAGAAGATGTATTGGTGGCTCGGGATGAAAGCAAGAGTGGCCAACTATATTTCTAAGTGTGCCACGTGTGCACAAGTAAAAGCCGAGCATCAAGTACCTTATGGGGTAGCTCAATCGTTGCAAGTACCGGCCGGAAAATGGGAAGATATAACAATGGATTTCGTTGTTGGGTTGCCAAGAACGAGCAAGAACCACGACGCCATTTGGGTCATAGTTGACCGGTTGACCAAAAGTGCATTGTTCTTAGCGATTCGGGAAACCATGCCACTCGAAAAGTTGGCAAAGTTGTATGTGGATGAAGTGGTAAGACTTCATGGGGTCCCGTTATCGATTGTGTCCGATAGAGATGCGAGGTTTACCTCGAGATTTTGGAGATCGTTGCAAGAAGAATTGGGAACAAAATTGCGGTTGAGTACGGCTTACCACCCGCAAACCGATGGTCAAAGTGAAAGAACTATCCAAACGGTTGAGGATATGTTAAGATCTTGTGTATTGGATTTTGGGGGTAAATGGGACGAACATTTACCATTGGTCGAGTTCTCTTACAATAATAGTTATCATTCGACTATTGGTATGCTGCCTTATGAGGCATTGTATGGGAGGAAATGTAGAACTCCATCATGTTGGCTTGAAGCGGGAGAGACAAAACTCACGGGTCCCGAAATTGTGAAAGTGACAAACGAAAAGATTGGAATAATTCAAGCCAATATGAAAGCCGCACAAGATAGACAAAGAAGTTATTCGGGTTTGAAAAAGAGACCTTACGATTTGAATGTGGGTGACATGGTAATGTTGAAAGTATCTCCTTGGAAAGGCGTAATGAGGTTTGGAAAGAAGGGCAAATTAAGCCCGAGGTATGTTGGCCCGTTTAAGATTTTGAAACGGGTCGGGTTACAAGCATTTAAGTTGGAACTCCCACCCGAACTTCAAGGTGTTCATGATACATTCCATGTAAGTTATTTGAAGAAGTTCGTGGGTGAGGTTGAAAATATTATCCCATTACAAGAATTACGGGTTGATGCCCCGAACTGGTTGATAGAAGAACCCGAAGCCATATTAGAGGCAAAGACCAAGAAACTTAGGAATAAAGAGATTGAGTTGGTGTTGGTCAAGTGGAAGCATTCCCTTGGACCGAACTTGACTTGGGAAGTCAATGATGAGATACGGAAAAGGTACCCGAACTTCATAAACTATGATGAGATTCCGAGGACGGAATCTCCTTAAGGGGTGGATAGTTGTAACGACCCGAAATTTGTAAATAAATAAATTGTACAAAAATACGATAAATATGGATAATTCATTTAAAACGCGTAGGAATTGGTTTCGTGTCGTTTGGACACCGTGTGACAAAGTTATGGACGAAACTAGGTCAAGACATGGAAGAAAAAGTGCAGCCTGGGCTGCCTGGGGAGTTCGCGGCGCGAGGACCAGGTTCCCGATCGCGAACTTCAAACAGAGAGTTTGGATTTTTGAAGATGGAAGTTCGCGGGTTGTTCACGATCGCGAGGAAGTTCGCGACCCGCATAGTTCGCGGCGCGAACTCTTGTTCACGGCGCGAACTTCCCCGACCAGCCGTATTAAAGTCGGGTTTGGCTCATTAAATGCCATCCAAAACCCTAGTTTTCTCCTACCAGCTGGTGTGGGCGATTTTTGAGCATAAAGTGGCGATTGGAGCTTAATCTTCACTAAATCTTGGTGATTCTTGCTCCTAGTTGAAGAACAAAGGTAAATCTTCATCTCTCTTGGGTTTTTAGCCATGGATTCAAGTAGGGAAAACTTGAATCTCAAACCCTAGTTTTGGGTTTGTTCATAAATGGTTAAATGGAAGTTGTATAACTTATAACTATGGAATTTTAACAAGGAAAATGTGTATATGGAATGGATCTATGAAAATATGAAGGTTTTTGGAATTAGGGTTTGGTGATTTGGGGAAATATGATGCTAGTAGTTAACTAGCCATGGATTATGTAGTTAGTATTGATGTTTGATGTAAACCATTGTATTGGTTTTGGTATTAGGTCATTTGGTGGAAGGATTTGAGGTTCAAGTCTTGGGGAGAGATATTTGTGTTCAAGAAACACATCTTTTGGATAAGCTTGACTAAAGTGAGTACATGTGAACTTTCAAAACTGAGTACATAGTTAGGTAATGTTTTATTGAGTTGGTGAGTACGTGTGGACTTTACTGAGTACATAGCCTTTGAAATTACTTTCTTACTTGTGTTATGGTCTATTTGCCTATGCGTGTAGACTTATAGTATGTCTAGTTAGTGATAGATATTACTGATAATATTAGACTAACTTGTTGATGATTGATGTGATAGCCGAGAGCTAGATTGACATGACTGTTGAGTCATGGTAAGATTGAGATGATGTGATGACACGGGCGATTCCTGGTCATGAGGTGTGGAGTGAGGGGCAGTTGGGTGGATTCCCATCGACTCATCCACGTTAGTAGTCTTGCTAACTGGACGTATTCCGGCGAGTAAGGCAGGTATCGGTAGATTGGGCAATTCCCTCTTGCCGGTATCTTGTTTCTAGTTAGTTCGGGGGCAACCCGATAACTAGATATGTGTGTGCTTCTAGCTAGTTCGGGGGCAACCCGATAGTTAGATATGGTTGCTAGGAAAGCAAGATTGCTAGGACCACAATAGGGTGGACGGATCGGATTGATAGATTATACATATACTTATATATATACCATTGCTTGACATGTGACATTTCACTATTATTGGGTCTAAAACCCATGTATCTCACGAGACTCTTTGTCTCACGTACTCCTTGTTGTTTTTGCTATGTACTCAGGTTCGGGATCGAAGATTTAGGTACGCATGGATAGAGATGCGGGGCCTAGAGTAGAAGAACACTAGAACGGATTTAGACTTAGCTTTGGTTTTGATCTATTTTGTAACACCTACTTATACTCTGATTTTTCATACCAAAGGTTTTGTAAATCCGTATTTTGGGATAGTTCTCCTCTATATTAAATGATTATTTTGGCCAAATGTTTTGTTATAAAATTTGAGGTGTTACAATTTGGTATCAGAGCTATAGTTTAAGTGAATTAGGTTGGATGTCCATCCTAGTCTTAGACTGTAGCATTAGGAATGTAAGATTCTTTGAGATTATAGGTTAACCTTGAGACTTTATGTTAAGTTTAGGGTTGAACCTAGGGGACCTATGAAAGTTGATATGATTTTGAATGTTGAGTCTTATGAGACTAATGGGTTGTACACGAGATACTAAATGTTTAATATCTTTCGTATAGTCTTGATTGAAAGAAATGGTGAATACCCGTCGAAGTGGGAAAGCCCCGGAGAACCGGGAGGAAGAAATACCTCATGTCGAGGTTGTGGTTGAGCAAGAGAGTCAACCGTCGATGCATCGAGTTGATGAATCGGAGGTCGGAGCTAATAAGACTCCGGTAACTATGGCGGACCTCCAAACTATTATTGATCAAATCAAAGGGACGGTGGTCGAGGAAGTGCACCGTATAATGGGGAGCCGTGAAAAGAAGGAGGATGACCGTGAGTCCGAGGATGAGAGGACCGGGGGTAGTGATACCGGTGAAAGAAAATCATCTACAGGTGGTCAAAGTGATGCTAGGGCGAGGCCCGATGAGAAAGAAGGTTGTTCGTTTAAATCCTTCATGGCTTGTAAGCCAAATGTGTATACGGGTAGTTCGGACCCGAAAGTGACTATGAGGTGGATCCGAGAGACCGAGCGGGTCATCGGAAGTAGCAAGTGTAAGAAGGCCGATATGGTGACATATGAGTCACAATTGTTGAAACAAGATGCCATGGTTTGGTGGGATATTGTGTATGAGACCCTCGGAAGGGAAGTTGTTGAGTTGATGTCGTGGGATGAGTTTACTACGAGGTTGAAGAAGAAGTTTTGTCCCGAAAGGGATTTGGAAAAGGTGCACGAGAAGTTCGTGACCCTTAAAAAAGGTGACATGTCGGTGGAAGAGTACTCGAGAGAGTTCACGGGATTGCTCCCGTTTGTTGCTAAAACTTACTCGGACGAGAGGTTGAGGGTGGTCCGGTATGCTAGTGGGTTACCGTGGGACTACCAATTGGAGGTTAAGCGGGCGGTCACACTCGATGAGGCCATTAGTGCCGCCCGGGGTGTGGAGGAAGTGAATGTGGCACGGGTTGCCGAGAGGGCCCATGTGGGCGAGAAGAGGAAAGCCGAAAGCGGCCCGGATACGTTTAAAAAAGGGAAGTTCACATCGAGCTTCTCTAAGCAAGGAAGTGTTGGTTCTTGCAAGAAGTGCGGAAAGAATCATACCGGCAAGTGCCGGAGTGGGTCGAAATCTTGTTTTAGTTGTGGTAGGTCGGGGCATATAGCCCGGGATTGTAAGGCCAAGCCATTGGCCGAAGTGGAATGTTTCTCGTGCCACGAGAAGGGGCACTATAGTAATGTGTGCCCGAAGAAGGGGACCGAGTCGATGGTGTCCACGGCTCAAAAGAAGGTGGAACCGGCGAAGGTGAAGGGGCGATCCTTCCAACTTACTCGGGAAGAGGCGAAGGAGGCACACGATGTGGTGTCAGGTACTTTATTCATTAACTCCTTGCCAACTTATATCTTATTTGATTCGGGTTCCAATTATTCGTTTGTGTCTCATGAGTTTGGTTGTAAGTTGAATGTACCGTCCGAAAAGTTAGATGAAATGTATGAGATAGAGGTAGCCGATGGAAAAACCTCAATGGTTGAACGTATATATAGAAATTGTGAATTAGAAGTAGACGGGAAAAAGTTTAAGGTCGATTTGTTGCCAATGGGAACAAAGGCTTTCGACGTGGTTATTGGTATGGATTGGTTGGGTTTGCACCGAGCCAAGATATTGTGTGATAAGAAGATAGTGTCTATCAAGACACCCGAGAACGAGAAAGTATATGTGTATGGGGAAAAATGACATCACATGCCTAATGTGATTACCGCCATCAAGGCGAGGAAATGTTTATCGAAGGGTTGTGCATCGTTTATTGCATATGTGTTAGACGGCCGAAAGGAAAAGAAGGCGGTTGGTGATGTTAAAATTATTCGGGATTTTCCCGAGGTGTTCCCCGATGATTTACCCGGTTTACCACCGGAGAGACAAGTTGAATTCAAAATTGATTTTGTGCCAGGGGCGACGCCGGTTGCTCGTGCTCCGTATCGTTTAGCTCCCACCGAGATGCGGGAATTGATGACCCAATTGCAAGAGTTGTTAGACAAGGGTTTTATCCGTCCGAGTTCGTCACCGTGGGGTGCCCCGATGTTGTTTGTCAAGAAGAAAGACGGGTCGATGAGAATGTGTATCGACTACCGTGAGTTGAATAAGGTAACCATAAAGAACCGTTACCCGTTGCCGAGGATCGATGATTTGTTCGATCAATTGCAAGGTGCTAGTTACTTCTCAAAGATTGATTTGAGGTCGGGTTATCACTAAGTTCGGGTGAAGGAAGGCGACACCGAGAAGACGGCCTTTCGTACACGGTATGGTCATTATGAGTTCCTAGTGATGCCGTTTGGGCTTACGAATGCGCCGGCAATTTTTATGGATTTTATGAATCGGGTTTGTAAACCATTTCTTGATAAGTTTTTGATTGTATTTATTGATGATATCTTGATTTACTCGAAGACCGAGGAAGAACACGAGAATCATTTGAGACTTGTGTTGGATGTGTTGAAACGGGAGAAGTTGTATGCCAAATTTTCTGTAACATCCCAAAAGTAAGGGAAAAAAAATAAAAATTTAAAGTAATAAATAAGTATTTTCCCAAAGTACAAGTAAATAAAAACTGGTCCCACTCATAAATTCATAAAATAAACCGTCACGTGGTATTTAATGCGGAATAAATAAAGTTTTAAAAATAAGTTTGACTCGACAAACATTAAAGTGAAAATCCAAATCCATCAATAAAAACCGAGATGCAACCCATCAGTCGTGAACCTTCTCTTTGCCCTTGCTAGTACCTGAAAATGGGGGGAAGTGTTTGGGGTCAGCCACACGCTGAGTGGATAAAATCAAAATAAACAAACACATACAAAGAATTCATGCCACATACATGTTCCCTAAAAGACTCTACTCATTTCTCGTTATTAGGCCTTTATTAGTTCTCATTAGGTTCGCCGTGGGTTGTGACGATACTCAACGTACGCCCACCGCCATACGCTCATCACAACACCCTCTTCCATCACCCGTCCTCTAGGTGCCCCGCAGTACCACGCTGACAGTCGTGTAGTGTACCTTGGCAACTCAAACGGGAAGAGTTGGCTCTCGCCGTCGCCTCTTGCGATCGGTAATTAAAATCTCATAGTTATTAGGTTAGTTTTATTAACGTGTTGACTCATACAACATGTACTCATATAAAACAAACCATCTCAAACTCAACACATATCATCTCAACAGATATGTAATCAACTAGCACATCTCACATGCATATAACTCATAACATAACTCATGTACACAGATCAACACATAATGATATGGTACCCAACTTAGTTACTCAGTATCCATATCTCAGTTCAGGATGTATTTAAAATAAACAACACTTAGCACATCATCAAGTAAACAAGCTTGTCTCAAGCAATAACAGTTCATGACACATATCACAAAATCATGAAATGAAAGTAAATGCAAGTTTATAGTGAGATCACCCACCTCGATAAACGTAAGCTCCTAGGGAATCCTCGGCACGTACAAGAGTCACTACTCAGGTCCTAGAGGATCCTATATCACATAATAAAACTCGGATTAAAACTTGGCTCAAAACTCGTTTCAAAAAAATCTGCCAGAACCCGTCACTCCCACGGGAACTGTCATATCTCCCAACCCGTTTACTAGATTGACTCCAAATTTTTACCACTCCAACTAGACTCTGAGGGATACAAAACGCTGTGAGACGACCTCTTCCCAAAACAGACCTTAAGGGCCTCAAAACAGTCTTGCCATCCAGACCCGTCGCACAGATGGGATTCCTTGCGACAATTTACGGAAACGGCCGTAACTCACTAACCATAATTCGAATTAACGAGCGATCAGCGGAGGCGGTTAGCTAACTCAGAGGGATTACTTTTCCAGAGGACCATTTGCCCAAAATCTCGCCCAAAAGGGGGTCCTCGATCCATAACAGCAACCAAAACAGTAACATTCAAACAGCACAGCGACGTCTAACAGAAATGACCATAACTCACCGATCATTACCCGGACTAACGAGTGATCGGCGGCCACAGTTCCCCGATTCCACGAGCTACAAGTGTCTAGAGGAGACCGAGCCCGGAATCAGTCCCCAAGAGGGCCGAAATAAATCACAAACCCAAAATCAGAATCTGCCCAGAAACTAACACTAACAACAATTAATATAATGACACAAGAATCCCATCAGTGACACCCGAATGTCCATCCAAACACCCGAACATCAATGATTAGAGATTCCTCGAGCATGGCTCGGTATGAACTCAGCAATACAAGGAGAAACCATGACCAAAAATAAATGAATAATCGAAACAAATAAGGAAACGAATAAAACGAATGGAAAGGAAAAAGGAATTTCTACCGATACTCTCCTGCTCGAACCCGCTCGGTGATGAAACCTCCTGTCCGAACTCCTTGGCTGCTGCTCGAGTCCCGACGCAAGAATAACCAAGTGATTAGGATCAATCGGGAATCAATAAGACGGGGAAAAAGAAAGGCTCAGCGGAAAACACCTGATCAGTACAACTCGGATTGACGTACTCGAGCTCAATAACCAAACATGATCACCACCACCACCAACCGTCAAACGAGCCAACACCATCGAACACCATTTCTTTTTCTTGGATTTGGACAAATCAGGCAAGCAAGCACGTCAAATTAATTAGACGTGCTTGCCGTCAATCTTGTAACTCATGCGCACCACAAAACAAATGAACTAAGAATTTAAATGTCAATTATTTTACTTGAATCCACATGCGACCGTCCTTCAAATCGGATAACTCATCTACAACCCTTCACTTGATAATTGATGCCGCCTCCATCAAAAGAAAACGCAGGGACTGATTAATTCGAGAGGCTGCTAAAGTTTCAGAAGGGGAATTAGGTTTAAGGTCAATATTAATCCTCTAAACCCAAAATGTGAAGGCCCGAGGCCTTGGCCGTTGGCCGGCCCGACTCGTTAAAACATAAAATAAAAAGAACCACAACCCGACTCTAACTAAAATAATACAACTTCCGATTATTAAACCGGTTAGAACCCGAACATTCACGTGACTAACTAACGTAAAAAAAAAACGAACCGTCTGATTACAGGTCGTCTAATTAATATGAACCGTGTAACTACAGGTCGTCTAATTATTATGAAATTAATTATAAATATTAAAACATGATTAAAATAATAGTATTTTAATTAATACAAATTTCGGGGTGTTACAACTCAACTCCACTTGAATCAGACTTCGTCCTCGAAGTCATTGCTCGGAAAAAGCTCAGAACAATGCTCTCGCATCTCAAACTCAGGCTCGACAATGATACACTTCTTCAATTGGGAAACACGAAAAGGGTTATGAATGAAAAAGAAACTCTTCAGGGTGACCTACTCGATCATGATAAACTCTGGATCTTACAACTGCTCATACAGTCTTCTGTCTCTAACGACGCGAAAAGATATGGCTAAAAGAAAGAAAGAAAAAAAATGTTCTCTAAGGATCTCGGTTATCGATGAAAAAGGATGTCGATAATAAGCACAAATTAATCCACAATACTCTGTTGAAGGTGTCTTCTTGCTCTCGTAGCTAGACTCGATTCCTGCACCCGGCGGTTAATGTTGCGTTGAATCTCCGATTCAACTCCACTTGGAGATTTGTTAAGGGTTTGTTTGTGGCGACAAGTGATCTTGGTCCTCCAACTCATGCTCACAATCTCACTCGGCCCACTCATGGCGATTACAATATTGTCGTGGGAAATTTCTTCCCCGACAGCTTTATCAAATAATTACTCATATAATTTTAGCAAAACAAATTTTTTTATTTTATTATTATTGGCAATCTCTACCAGTAATGGTACCTCAAAGTCCTCTCCTCTGTGGGACATTAGTTCGTTTAAGACATGGAAACAATTTAGTGGTTCACACCACTACCATATAACAAGTATATATATTTCCAATAAATGTCTTTATCCCACAACAATCTCGTATATTCAAATATTATTCACAGAAAATGTTTACCTGGTAAGCAACTCATGCTTTTTACTCATTTTTTTGCATATACTCAAATGCACTCATTTCAATCTCTTTATAACTTTGCTTTTAACTCATCGTAGGTTATATCAACAATTCATTACAATTCTCATTTAATGACTTCTCACAAGTCACACAATATGACAATTTTCTCATTCTTTGCGATCTCTCGCGTGATCAAATTTAATTATTCATATTACTTAAATGGAAAATTTTTCTTTTAAGCCGCGTTATTGGTTATCTTGTTAACTCGTATTTAACAATTCTTCGTTGACTTTTTTCAATATTGTTCGTTCAACTCATTTTAATGATATTTCACAACTCGTTTAACGATTTTATCATTTAGCGCGTTAATTAACTTCTCGTTTCGTTCTCATTTAATTTATCTCTCGATCAATTTGACTATGTCCACTTATAAATCTCATTTTATTTTTAAGTCTCAACCGCCTCAATTTAATATTTTTTCTTTACTTGGTAAATTAATTAACTCGTTGAGTACTTACCTCATTAATTCTCGTGTATTCCATTACTCAGTTAATCCTCATTCTCAATTAAAAGTTCTCTCATTACTTTATGTTTTCAGCTTTTCTCTAATTTTGCAACTCATAGCATTTTAATAACATTTTATTTCTTAATTCATTTAATATATCTTTTTTATTATTTTTTTATTTTATTTTTTTAGCTCATTTCAGTACCCATTCTCGATTAAATAATTATTCCAATAAGCGTAATATTTGATGAAATTCAACTTAGTAATTTAACTCGATAATCCCTTTAATTAGATTTTAATATTTGCTCATAAATAAAATTTCCTCATTTGATTTATTTTAATAATTTATTCGCTTAGCTTGATGCACTAGGTCTCCATTACTTTAAATTTTTATCCTTTACCTTTATTATAATAAGTTATTCATTTAACTCATAATTAAATTCTCATTACTCTAATTTCATAAATTCTCATTTTTATATAATTATAGTACTTGTTACTTCTCATTTGCACCATTACTCTTAATTAATGAATTTCTTACAACTTGATAATTATATCATCACATTAAATTAATTATTCTCAATTATTCTTATAAGTTCTCTAATCATATGCATATATTACTCAACACAATAATTTGGCTCAACAATTTTCCTCGACTGAATTTAATAATTTCTTATAATAACGTCTTTCTCATTTAACTCGATGTAAATATTTCACACTAAATTCTCATATTTTAATAACCTCTTATTATCTCCTTATATTCTCATAGGAATATGTTCTCGATTTCAAATTTACTCTTATAGATTCTCTAGCCATTTATATACACATATATGCTCCCAACAATTATAACTAACATATAACAAAATATTCTCTTTGTAATTTTCTTAATTTACTCCTACTCAACTCCACTTGGAGAAAACTCGTCCCCGAGTTTGGCACTGGTACTCAGAATCTCATATTCTATACTCATAGAATTCGCTACGAACACTCAGTAGCTCGGTTTGTTGATTCTCTTTTTTTTATTACATATTTTAAGGTTTCAGTTGATTATTCGATAATTAAACTCTTATGCGCAGGTGTGAGTCGGTCCCAACATATACTCTTTACGCCCCTCTCACACACCTACTCATTAAATTTTTATCAATTTATACAAAAAATATTTCATTGCTCATATTAGGTGTTAGCTTTCTCATAACATTTTCGTGGATTATCACACTCTTATTAGATCTCCTCAATCATAACTCGTTATTCTTTAATAGTCTCATAATTACTTCTCATTAATAATTATTCATTTCATGACTCCTCATAAATCAAACTTATTACACGTATTAGCACCACAATTTGTTATTTCGTGTTACGTCCACGTTTTCTCTTGATCACATATGTGTATAAAATTCTCATTATGGTTTACTCATAGCGTGTTTGGTTTTATTATTACCATATAACAATATTCTTATTAACTAAAATCCTCATTTAACTCGTACTGAATAAATCTCGTAAATTTTCTCTTGTCGCTTAACTCGTTAAATAACTCATTTTGGTTTCCTCATCTCGTTTAGTTAATGGTGTCTAAATTTTACAACTTTTATTAACTCTATTTGAATTGTGTCTCATAATCAATTAATAGTTCTCAATAATCAAGCATATTTATTCAACTCAATTATTTATTAGATCAAACATCTTGACTCAAATTAGTAGTTACTTATAAATATAAATATAATTTCTCATTTAATTCGTTTTAAATAAATGTTCCTCCATCACTTGAATTATTAATTTCACATAATTCATAACTTCTCATT
The DNA here is from genome assembly GCA_963853835.1 of Calendula officinalis. Lineage (NCBI taxonomy): Eukaryota > Viridiplantae > Streptophyta > Magnoliopsida > Asterales > Asteraceae > Calendula > Calendula officinalis. The sequence continues at coordinate 39,286,054 of OY970833.1, forward strand.
TAAAACGAATTAATTATTCCCAATTATATTATTCGATTATTATTCTCCATTCTCAATTAAAATATTAATATTTCTCTTATCACTCATTATTATTTTACTTGTAAATTTAAATTTAGCGGTATCTCATTGTTTCATGTAATCTCATTTTTCTTTTTATTAATGATTTCCTCATTTAATAACATTTCCTATCTCAATTTAATATCCTCAAATAAATAGACCTCTTCATTTAAATTTGTTTTGGATAATTTCTCATTCATCATTGATTTATTGGTTTCCCATGAATCATTTACTTTTACTCAATCATTATTCTCTAATTTCAAACATTTAATTTACTTCCTCATTACTTAGAATAACAATTTATCAATAATGATATTTACTCAATTTAGTTTAATAAACTTTCACTTGATTTGTTTGGATAACTCCTTATCAACTTAAATCAATAATCTCTTATTTAATTATTTACTATTTTCTCATAAATCTCACTTTAACGATGTTTTCATCCAATTTACTCATATATTTGAACTTAACATTTTTCTTATTTTCTCATTTACTTTGCTTTAATAATTGCTCAATCGATCTCGATTTATTAATACTCAATTAAATCGTTTAAAGAATTCAACCCAATTTGATTTATTAATCTCTCTCTTGACATGTTTTGATAACTCTTTATCAATTCGTGTTTAATGATTCTCTTATTCAATTGATTGCATTGTTTTCTCATAAATCTCTTTTAGTGATTTTATTATCTACTTATATACAATAATTGAGGGTTTTCATGATACTTAGATGCTTGACGAATGGTCTCCTTGAATCCTTTTCGAAACATAGGCATGAGTCCTGTGCGTATAATAATAGGGGCCCTCTAGTATTATCCGCACCTACCCATGTCATGGTTTCGAGTCAGTTTTAAAAATTCCACGATCTCCCATCCTCATTCCATCCACATAACAAGTAGGTCACAACAATACACAGAGTGTATATATACATAATATATAATATATAGTCGCAAGAACCACGCTCATCTCGTGTTTTTCTCTATTATTCTCTTAATAGTCAATGTCACTCGCGACGTTGCTAATAAACGAAATAACTCTTAAGTAAAGTACTAGAGGCATAAGGTGGTCGTGATGCGCTGCTTCTCGATATGGACTTGGACTCATTTTAAAACATTTGAAAAACTCATTTAAAGCTCATGCTTCAACTTGAGTTTGGAATCCACCCCTTGTGAACCCAATTCTCTCAAGCCAGAGCTCTGATACCAACTTGTAACATCCCAAAAGTAAGGGAAAAAAAAATAAAAATTTAAAGTAATAAATAAGTATTTTCCCAAAGTACAAGTAAATAAAAACCGGTCCCACTCATAAATTCATAAAATAAACCGTCACGTGGTATTTAATGCGGAATAAATAAAGTTTTAAAAATAAGTTTGACTCGACAAACATTAAAGTGAAAATCCAAATCCATCAATAAAAACCGAGATGCAACCCATCAGTCGTGAACCTTCTCTTTGCCCTTGCTAGTACCTGAAAATGGGGGGAAGTGTTTGGGGTCAGCCACACGCTGAGTGGATAAAATCAAAATAAACAAACACATACAAAGAATTCATGCCACATACATGTTCCCTAAAAGACTCTACTCATTTCTCGTTATTAGGCCTTTATTAGTTCTCATTAGGTTCGCCGTGGGTTGTGACGATACTCAACGTACGCCCACCGCCATACGCTCATCACAACACCCTCTTCCAACACCCGTCCTCTAGGTGCCCCGCAGTACCACGCTGACAGTCGTGTAGTGTATCTTGGCAACTCAAACGGGAAGAGTTGGCTCTCGCCGTCGCCTCTTGCGATCGGTAATTAAAATCTCATAGTTATTAGGTTAGTTTTATTAACGTGTTGACTCATACAACATGTACTCATATAAAACAAACCATCTCAAACTCAACACATATCATCTCAACAGATATGTAATCAACTAGCACATCTCACATGCATATAACTCATAACATAACTCATGTACACAGATCAACACATAATGATATGGTACCCAACTTAGTTACTCAGTATCCATATCTCAGTTCAGGATGTATTTAAAATAAACAACACTTAGCACATCATCAAGTAAACAAGCTTGTCTCAAGCAATAACAGTTCATGACACATATCACAAAATCATGAAATGAAAGTAAATGCAAGTTTATAGTGAGATCACCCACCTCGATAAACGTAAGCTCCTAGGGAATCCTCGGCACGTACAAGAGTCACTACTCAGGTCCTAGAGGATCCTACATCACATAATAAAACTCGGATTAAAACTTGGCTCAAGACTCGTTTCAAAAAATTCTGCCAGAACCCGTCACTCCCACGGGAACTGTCATATCTCCTAACCCGTTTACTAGATTGACTCCAAATTTTTACCACTCCAACTAGACTCTGAGGGATACAAAACGCTGTGAGACGACCTCTTCCCAAAACAGACCCTAAGGGCCTCAAAACAGTCTCTCCATCCAGACCCGTCGCACAGATGGGATTCCTTGCGACAATTTACGGAAATGGCCGTAACTCACTAACCATAATTCGAATTAACAAGCGATCAGCGGAGGCGGTTAGCTAACTCAGAGGGATTACTTTTCCAGAGGACCATTTGCCCAAAATCTCGCCCAAAAGGGGGTCCTCGATCCATAACAGCAACCAAAACAGTAACATTCAAACAGCACAGCGACGTCTAACAGAAATGACCATAACTCACCGATCATTACCCGGACTAACGAGTGATCGGCGGCCACAGTTCCCCGATTCCACGAGCTACAAGTGTCTAGAGGAGACCGAGCCCGAAAAAAGTCCCCAAGAGGGCCGAAATAAATCACAAACCCAAAATCAGAATCTGCCCAGAAACTAACACTAACAACAATTAATATAATGACACAAGAATCCCATCAGTGACACCCGAATGTCCATCCAAACACCCGAACATCAATGATTAGAGATTCCTCGAGCATGGCTCGGTATGAACTCAGCAATACAAGGAGAAACCATGACCAAAAATAAATGAATAATCGAAACAAATAAGGAAACGAATAAAACGAATGGAAAGGAAAAAGGAATTTCTACCGATACTCTCCTGCTCGAACCCGCTCGGTGATGAAACCTCCTGTCCGAACTCCTTGGCTGCTGCTCGAGTCCCGACGCAAGAATAACCAAGTGATTAGGATCAATCGGGAATCAATAAGACGGGGAAAAAGAAAGGCTCAGCGGAAAACACCTGATCAGTACAACTCGGATTGACGTACTCGAGCTCAATAACCAAACATGATCACCACCACCACCAACCGTCAAACGAGCCAACACCATCGAACACCATTTCTTTTTCTTGGATTTGGACAAATCAGGCAAGCAAGCACGTCAAATTAATTAGACGTGCTTGCCGTCAATCTTGTAACTCATGCGCACCACAAAACAAATGAACTAAGAATTTAAATGTCAATTATTTTACTTGAATCCACATGCGACCGTCCTTCAAATCGGATAACTCATCTACAACCCTTCACTTGATAATTGATACCGCCTCCATCAAAAGAAAACGCAGGGACTGATTAATTCGAGAGGCTGCTAAAGTTTCAGAAGGGGAATTAGGTTTAAGGTCAATATTAATCCTCTAAACCCAAAATGTGAAGGCCCGAGGCCTTGGCCGTTGGCCGGCCCGACTCGTTAAAACATAAAATAAAAAGAACCACAACCCGACTCTAACTAAAATAATACAACTTCCGATTATTAAACCGGTTAGGACCCGAACATTCACGTGACTAACTAACGTAAAAAAAACGAACCGTCTGATTACAGGTCGTCTAATTAATATGAACCGTTTAACTACAGGTCGTCTAATTATTATGAAATTAATTATAAATATTAAAACATGATTAAAATAATAGTATTTTAATTAATACAAATTTCGGGGTGTTAAATTTTCGAAGTGTGAGTTTTGGTTGCGGGAAGTACAATTTCTAGGTCACGTGGTATCACGTGATGGCATTAAAGTTGATCCTTCGAAGATTGAGGCGGTGTCTAATTGGGAAGCACCGAGAACTCCTACCGAGGTTAGAAGTTTTCTGATTGGCCGGGTATTACCGGAGATTTATACAAGATTTCTCAAGAATTGCGGTTCCACTCACGAAGTTGACTAGAAAAAGTGAGAAGTTCGTGTGGGATAAGAAGCAAGAGGAAGCGTTTGGTTTATTGAAGGAAAAGTTGTGTAACGCGCCGATTCTCACGTTACCGGATGGTATGGAAGATTTTGTGGTGTATAGTGATGCTTCAAATCATGGGCTCGGTTGTGTGTTGATGCAAAGGGGAAAAGTGACCGCGTATGCTTCACGACAATTAAAGGATGCGGAAACAAGGTACACGACACACGACTTGGAGTTGGCGGCGATCGTGTTTGCCTTGAAATTGTGGAGGCATTATTTGTATGGTACTCGGTGTACATTATATACGGATCATAAGAGTTTGCAATATGTGTTTACTCAAAAAGACCTTAATATGCGACAAAGAAGGTGGATCGAGTTGATCAACGACTATGATTGTGAGATTGTGTACCATGCGGGAAAGGCGAATGTTGTAGCCGAAGCCTTGAGCCGAAAGGTCTATGAGAATCCGATCAAAGGAAGGTCAATGCGTATCGAAATCGTCTCGAGTATCATCGAAAGAATCAAGAATGCTCAACAAGAGGTTATGGGAAAAGAAGAGTTGAGACAAGAACGGTTGGGTAAGAACCAACATTTTGTGGAGAATGTACAAGGGTTGAAAACCGTAGGCGGTCGAGTTTGGGTTCCCAAGTTCGGGGGTACCCGAAAGGAGTTGTTGCATGATGTGCATAAGACGAAGTATTCAATTCACCCGGGAAGTACAAAGACATATCAAGATTTGAAACGGGTTTATTGGTGGCCCGGAATGAAAACGAGAGTAGCCAAGTACATCTCGAAGTGTGCCACGTGTGCTCAAGTGAAAGCCGAGCATCAAGTACCGTATGGGGTAGCTCAATCATTGCAAGTACCGGCCGGAAAGTGGGAAGACATAACTATGGATTTCATAGTTGGGTTGCCAAAGACGAGTAAGGGTCACGATGCCATTTGGGTCATAGTTGACCGGTTGACCAAGAGTGCGTTATTTTTAGCCATTCGGGAAACTTTGCCACTTGAAAGATTGGCTAAGTTGTATGTTGATGAGGTGGTTCGACTCCACGGGGTTCCATTGTCAATTGTATCCGATCGAGACGCGAGGTTTACCTCGAGATTTTGGAGATCGTTACAAGATGAATTGGGTACAAAATTGCGGTTGAGCACGGCTTATCATCCGCAAACCGACGGTCAAAGTGAAAGAACAATACAAACGGTTGAAGATATGTTGAGATCGTGTGTATTAGATTTCGGGGGTAAATGGGATGAGCATTTTCCATTGGTAGAGTTCTCATATAATAATAGTTATCACTCGACTATCGACATGCCACCGTATGAGGCATTGTATGGGAGAAAATGTAGAACTCCATCTTGTTGGTTAGAAGCGGGAGAGACAAAGCTCACGGGTCCCGAGATTGTAAGAGTAACAAATGAAAAGATTGGTATAATACAAGCCAACATGAAAGCCGCATAAGATAGACAACGAAGTTATTCGGGTTTGAAAAAGCGACCATATGACTTGGATGTCGGGGATATGGTAATGTTGAAAGTGTCACCTTGGAAGGGTGTAATGCGGTTTGGAAAGAAAGGGAAATTGAGTCCAAGGTATGTTGGACCGTTTAAAATATTGAAGCGAATCGGGTTCAAGCATTTAAGTTGGAACTTCCACACGAGCTTCAAGGTGTGCATGACACCTTCCATGTAAGTTACTTGAAGAAGTTTATTGGGGAGGTGGAGAATATTATCCCATTGCAAGAGTTGCGGGTTGATGCCCCGAACCGGTTGATTGAAGAGCCCGAGGCTATTCTAGAGACAAAGGCAAAGAAGCTTCGGAATAAAGAGATCGAGTTGGTGTTGGTCAAGTGGAAGCATTCTCTTGGACCAAATTTGACTTGGGAAGTCAAAGACGAGATTCGGAAACGGTACCCGGATTTCGTGAACTATGATGAGATTCCGAGGACGGAATCTTCTTAAGGGGTAGATAGTTGTAACGACCCGAAATTTGTGAATAAATAAATTATTTAAAAATATGATAAATAAGGATAAATCAATTAAAAGACGTAGAAATTGGTTTCGTGTCATTTGGACACCGTATGAGAAAGTTATGGACGAAACCGGGTCGAGACAAAGGTTGAAAAATGCAGCCTGTCTGCATAGGGTAGTTCGCGACGCGAACTGGGGTTCGCGATCGCGAACTTGGAACAGAGAGTTGGGATTTTTGGAGATCGAGTTCGCGGCCAGCTCACGATCGGGAAGAAGTTCGCGACAAGGGAAGTTCGCGGCGCGAACTCGTCCGACCAGATATTAAATTCGGGATTTCAGCCATAAATGCCATATCAAAACCCTAGTTTTCTCTCTTGGCGATTTTCGAGCTTAAAGGCTGTTCTTGGGTGATTTCTTCGTCAAATCTTGGTAGATTTCACTCCTAGTTGAAGATTAAAGGTATATCTTCACTCCTTCATCTTTGTAGCTTAAGATCTATGGATCTTGAAGCTAGGGTTTGAAACCCTAGTTCTTGGGTTGGTGATTTATGGTGAAATTAAGCATGTATATGCTTAGTATGTGGTATTTTAACAAAGGATTCAAGTGTATGATTAAGATTTGTAAGAATCTTAAGGGTTGGTTAAACCTAGGGTTTGGTAAATCACCATAATTGGGGGAAATGTGTTAGTAAGTGTTATTTAGAGATGGATGAACACATTAGTAGTAGTAAGTGATGTTGATCATGTTGTGATAATTGTATTAGGCTTTTGGTGAAGCCTTGGAAAGTTGATTGGATTGTGAAGCAAGAGATTAGGTGTCAAGAACACGGTTGGAGCATCATATTGCTAAGGTGAGTACGTGTGGACTTTACTGAGTACATAGACTTTGAAATTACTTTCTTACTTGTGTTATGGTCTATTTGCCTATGTGTGTAGACTTATAGTATGTCTAGTTAGTGATAGATATTACTGATAATATTAGACTAACTTGTTGATGATTGATGTGATAGCCGAGAGCTAGATTGACATGACTGTTGAGTCATGGTAAGATTGAGATGATGTGATGACACGGGCGATTCCCGGTCATGAGGTGTGGAGTGAGGGGCAGTTGGGTGGATTCCCATCGACTCATCCACGTTAGTAGTCTTGCTAACTGGACGTATTCCGGCGAATAAGGCAGGTTTCGGTAGATTGGGCGATTCCCTCTTGCCGGTATCTTGTTTCTAGTTAGTTCGGGGGCAACCCGATAACTAGATATGTGTGTGCTTCTAGCTAGTTCGGGGGCAACCCGATAGTTAGATATGGTTGCTAGGAAAGCAAGATTGCTAGGACCACAATAGGGTGGCCGGATCGGATTGATAGATTATACATATACTTATATATATACCATTGTTTGACATGTGACATTTCACTATTATTGGGTCTAAAACCCATGTATCTCACGAGACTCTTTGTCTCACGTACTCCTTGTTGTTTTTGCTATGTACTCAGGTTCGGGATCGAAGATTTAGGTACGCATGGATAGAGATGCGGGGCCTAGAGTAGAAGAACACTAGAACGGCTTTAGACTTAGCTTTGGTTTTGATCTATTTTGTAACACCAACTTTATACTCTGATTTTTCATACCAAAGGTTTTTGTAAATCCGTATTTTGGGATAGTTCTCCTCTATATTAAATTATTATTTTGGCCAAATGTTTTGTTATAAAATTTGAGGTGTTACAATAACTATGGAATTTTAACAAGGAAAATGTGTATATGGAATGGATCTATGAAAATATGAAGGTTTTTTGAATTAGGGTTTGGTGATTTGGGGAAATATGATGCTAGTTAACTAGCCATGGATTATGTAGTTAGTATTGATGTTTGATGTAAACCATTGTATTGGTTTTGGTATTAGGTCATTTGGTGGAAGGATTTGAGGTTCAAGTCTTGGGGAGAGATATTTGTGTTCAAGAAACACATCTTTTGGATAAGCTTGACTAAGGTGAGTACATGTGAACTTTCAAAACTGAGTACATAGTTAGGTAATGCTTTATGATTAAATGTTTTATCGAGTCTATAAGTAAATTCACTATTTATGTGATCTATGATGAATTGCTTACATGATGATGAATTGATTAAGTATTGATGGAGCTATAAGCTCATAATGACAAGTGATAAATGATGATGATGACTGTGATGTCCCTAGGGCCGTGATAGATTGGAGGCATTCCGGTTATCACGGTACCTTAAGGTTAGTGGTAGATTGGAGGCATTCCGATTACCCAATACCTATGAGTCCCGGTAGATTGGAGGCATTCTGGTTACCGTGGATATGATGGTCTTGATAGATTGGAGGCATTCCGATTATCTTAACATTGGCCAATGATGAAAGAAATAAAGTGACCCGAATGAAATTAATAATATTATTATAATATAAATGATATTATGTGACTAGTTGTTTATCGGGTCTAAAAGCCATGTATCTCACAAGGCAATTTTGTCTCACGTACTATGTTTGTGTTTTTTCTATGTACTCAGGTTCGGGATCGAAGAATTAGGAGGCTTGATTAGAAGAGGCCTTGATGAGATTAGCTTGGTGTTCGTAGTTAGAGCCCTTATCCTATGGTTATGATATAACTTGTAACACCAATTTTTGTATACTCTGATAATCTCAAACAAGAAACCTTTTAGTTTTTGTAAAACCGGTATTTGACACCGATACATTATTACTTGATTTGGATTTAAATGTTATTTAAATGTTGTTTTAAAAATTGAGGTGTTACATTACCACCGTTATCTAGGGTTTATGAACCCACCTCGCCGCCGTCTTCGTCCCTTATCGCAGAACCCACCTTTCATCGATCTCTCTCTCTCTCCGCCGGTGAGCATAATGTTTCATAGAGATCTCTCCCTCTCCGTCGGCGATGTTGTAGTTACCAAGATCAGAGCATTTCTCGCCCAATACTTCACGATTTGTATGTAAGAAATCCTATTTACTTCCTCATGACTTGTTTCTTCTTCTCTACTTGCACGATTGTATGTAAGTACCTGAAATTTGCAGTTTCAAGTAGAAGCATGATCGAATTTGGGGGATTCAAATTTATGGAAATAAAAAACGAGGAAGAAGAGTTTCAAAGAGAATTAGGTTTAGGTTTATATTTAGAGTAAAGATGGTTAAAGACGAAAATGCCCTCATGTGCATTGCACATGGGGAGTTAACAGAATAAACTTAACGTCCGTTTAGGTAAAGGACCATCGATGCAAAACCTTTCAGAAATAAGGACTATCCGTGTAATTTTTGAAACTAAAGGACTATCGGTGAAATTTGGTATAAACTATAAGGACCATTGGTGTAATTTACTCTAAATAAAAAGATGGTAGTGAGAAATTAGTGACGACGTGTGCCAAGACTATGTTGTGACGGGCCTTGGGTCACTTATTTTGTTATTTTTTTAATATATTGTGTATTTTTGTTATTGATAAGTTATATTGGGTTTGGTTGAGTTGCTAATTAATTTGTGTGAAAAATTAGATAGGATTGACTTGGGAAGAGAGAGAAATATATTTTTTTAAGAAAAAATTCAGTCGCCGTCATGAGCAATCCACGACACCAGATCCTTCATACGCCAAGCCCCCAGGTTTGGTTTGGTGTTACATTGGGTTTGGTTGGTTGGATGTCACATTGAGTTTGGTTGAGTTGCTAATACTTTTTTTCTAAAAAGGGGTATTACCATTATAAGGGCTCCCCGGCCGGGTGGCCGTGTTTATGCTCGCAATATACGTGACCTAACTGTTATATCTATCGTTTTTAAACCTTTTACTGGCTATCTGGTACATGTTTACCTTAGAAGAGATTGAATATGTGATCTCTATGAAGTTATTCGGAAGTCGTTAAGAGCATCTCCAACCATAAACTCTATAAAACTCACTCTATCTCTATAATTTGTGGGTCCATTCACTCTAAACATAACCTCAACTCCAATCATAAACTCTATTCATCCCTCTAAAACTAGTGGGACCCATAGAAATCATATTTTTAATTAATTTATATTACATTACAAAAGAAAATTATAGTAAGGAATGTGGGATCCATGGATAGAGACATAGATAGAGTGGACACTCTCTCACTTCAAATATAGAGGGAGTTTTTCTCTCACTCTATATTTAGAGTGAGTGATAGAGGTGGGTTGGAGAAGATAAAATTCAAATATAGAGATAGAGTGATGGATAGAGTATGATTGGAGATGCTCTAACACTAGATTATCACCTGACCGAAGCTAAATACCTAATAGATATTGGTTGGTCAATAACCGATATAGAGTATTTACGTACTAGTTTGTGACGAATGTAGTTTGTATCTATATATCTACTATCTATAATGCATGTAGGACCTTTCTACAAATAGACGGCTGAGAAATCAGCCAAATACTTTCCATTTTTGGACTTAATTTCGGTTTAAAAAAATTGCACACGAAGCAAGATTCGAACATGGGACCCAAGCAATGTACATGACAGCTTTAACCAACTGACCTGCGAAGTTATACATTTATTATTTCGTAAACCACCATATATATAAGTAACCTAATATACTACTCTACCCTGTTTGTGTACTCAAAAACCCTCTCCCGTCGATTCGTGCCCCAACCCTAATCATGAAACCTACTCGATCCATGAAAACTCCTAACCGTGTTTGTGTGCTCAAAATCTCTCTTCCGTCGTTCCCTTCCCCAACCGTAATCAAAGAACCTCCTCGATTCCATGAAAACTCCTCGATTCCTTGAAAACTCCTCGATTCCATTGCCTTGGTTCTTCAAACTTCACCGTGTCTGCAAATTCCACCATTGAATGTGACTTTAAGTTCCCGACTTCAACCATGGATACCTTTTCCACAATGAAGCAGTCCGATGATTCTCAGGATTTGGATCCGACCATTGTATGCGATTGCATCTCTCAGGCAAGTTTTCTTTGGTTATTTCCTATTCATTTGATGTCCATCACTGCCACCGTGTTCGTTACTAATTCGTTTCACAAAATATCAGGTAATTTTTTTTCTCTTTTTTTGTGTGCTTATACGTATGTGTTATGTGCAATTTCAATTGATTTGGATATTGAAATTCTACCATAACTAGAAAAATCAAGAATCACGGTACCATAATGTTCACTTCTTCAACAATCAAGGGTACGAGGTCGAAGAACCAACTTGCAATTCTGCAAATCGAGTCAAACTGTAACTTTGTAAGTCCTTTATTTGCGAATCTAATACTCAATAATTCTCAATTTTTTTACCACTTCATTCTTCCTAATTTGCAATATTTCCATGAAAACTGCAGATAAAACCAGACGTAGTAAAAGTAATTAGTGATCAACAAAGCACAAAAGTTGTGCATGAAAAACCATCAGAAGTGCAGCCCGCTTACTAAAGAAAAAAAGCCCGATAGGTGTGAAGGAAGATGGATAAATCTGCTTTTTTTCTGTTTTGGATTAGTTTGCTTTTTTTAATATGACAAGTTAACTTGGTCTTCTCTTCTGAAGCAGACATGATAAATTCCAAGCTGATCTTGGTTTACAACTTGTGAGTATGCATTTTGTTTTGTTAACTTATAAATTTTGAGTTGGCAATTTAGACCACTCAACTTATATTAGGTCTATTTGGGTGCCCAAAGTGTATGATTAATGAATAAAAATCAGATTTGACGGGTTAGTTTTAATTTCAGACGGGTTAAGCATTAAAATTTGAATTTAAATGTAAACCTGTTGAATACTTGAATGGTCGAAACTAATCAAACAAGCATTTATGGGTTAAGTGACTACATTTTCTGCTTGATTTATTCACTCCGTAATTGAATATGACACCATCATATGCGTGCTCGTGATTCACAAACAAAAAAAAAAAACTGTTTTATATGGAAAAGAATCCACTCGCAAATTACATTGAACTGATTGTCACTATGAATGAACCAAATAAGAGTCAAATTGGTGGTCAATAAAACAAACTCAAAAACCGTTTTACAACTGTTTACACATATTAATTGGCCAAAATCAAGACCGTTGATTTGATCTAATACAGTCTGTGCAGGCCTCGAATACAATTAGATATATAAAATTCAAACAAATCAAATTTGCTTTAATCAACACGATACACATTTACTAAAATCAGTTCAACACCATACTTATTCTTCAAAATATTATGTAGAGTGTACATATTGTTGTTTGAAATGATTTAGGTGTTAATATCACCACCCATTTGACATAACACAACAACAAATTTATATTTTATATCAGTTAAATGAGTTGATAGTATTTCCTATACAACCAGGTTTAGGCTTGTGCGCGGTCTAAAACCCGAACTGGACTGCTCGTAACTGAAGTGGGAACCTAGAAAATAGTTTTGGCCAGATTGATGACCAAACTGATGATGCTCGCAACTGAACCAAATCGGATCAAGAACTGAACCCAGATGGGATAAATTGCATCCAATATCTGCTGTTAAGGAGATTTTAGCAGAGATTGTGTGGTCTGGATTGCATATAACAATGTTGACCTTATATTGTATGCGAATTACATTGTGTAGGGATTGAGATGATAGATTTACAACTTTTATGACTTATTTATTGTGATGATTAGGTGATAACTATTGGAAAACTTGTTACCATCTTACCGAACAAAACAGATTTGATTGTTACTATGTATTTTGACATACCATGTCCGTTCTATGAAAACAACAAATAGAAGGGTTTTGTTTAATACCATTTTCAAAATTTCACATAGGTTTAAAACAAATTCAGGTTTTGAGTTATGTCTATTAAAAACTTCGATGTCGAACAAAGTCTTCATCAATTTTTTACACATTAGAAAGTTGAAATTACCACCACCACCCACTGCCTTCACCACCAACCAATTTGTCGCCGCAAAATATAGTTACAGGGTACCCGCCGCATTGCTAGTATATATATATATAAATAAATAAATAATACTCATAATTTTTTTCTTGTAATATGGAGATTTGTATATAAAAATCATGTAAAACAATTATAAACATCACCGTGAGCAATATTCAATTTTACTACTTCCTTCGATTCAAAATAAGTAATAACTTTTCATATTTTGGTGATTTAAAATAAGTGACACACTTTAAAATTTTACCTTATTTAGTAAGAAATAGTGGACTCCACACCCACTAACTACCTACTTTATAAAGTGAAACTCTTATTTTTTTACTTTTAAGCATTTTAAACATTATTAACCTTACTTTATTCAAAAATTATGGGACTCATTCCCCACTAACCATCCAATTAATCTAATTTAACCCTCATTATAATCTTTTGCCTAAAAAACTATGAAACTCAAAGTGTATCACTTATTTTGAATCGGAGGAAGTACAACAATAAATTATACGAACTTGCAACTTTTATATTCCTCAGTTTCAGCTTAATTTCAAGAATAATTAATTCAATTTTCAGTTGCTTAATTATGTTATAAGGTAATGAAAAGAATACAAGAAAACATGGAACTATAAGTTTACAAATTATTTACAAAGTAATTTATATATAATTAATTAGTGACTAAATTTACAAATTATATAAAATAAACTTCATCACGGTGTTTATCATAAAAAGAACGGGATCCGTCATGAAGATAGTTTCCTGGCTTTTCAACGAATTGGCTTCCTATCATCCTATGGATTTACAAATTACAATGTAAACTTCCGAAACCTAGCTGGGATTCTTGGATAAAAAGCCCAAGAGAAACTTTTGACAGACTTTAATTTCTTATTTCTTGGGTTTCCTCACTGCTCTGTTTTCTTTTCTTTTTCGTTTGGGTTCAGATTAAAAACCCCGAACTAGATTCAAACCCGGACAATATTCGGTCAAATTTGGTTAAAACCAGATGGTGTCAAAACTAGATTCGGATGGAAACTTAGAAACCCATAAAAACCGAATTGGATCGGATCAAAACTGGATTGGATCCATTTTTTTGTACATTTGTGATTTGTCATCTCAAATCACTTATAAAATACCTAATCCGGTTTTGAATATGGTTTTCTTCAATTCAATTTTCACTAATCTGGTTCCTAAACCGATTAGCCTCACAGAAATTCGAACCAATTCTAATCCAACAAATTCAGATCTGATCGACTTCAATCCAATTCCAATATAATTTTAAAACCGGTTCTGGATCACAACCATTTTTTCCTACCTCGACCTGATCTTTGGATTCTTGGATGGGCTTTCTCTCTTAGCCTTTTTAATTTGCTTATAAAGAATGACGTTTTGCATGAGTATCAATTTATTGTAGATAAATATTAAACAAAGGAAACAAAAGTTCTAGTCTAGTAAAAATAAAAAACAAAGGGGAAGGTGACCTCGCTATTAACCCCGTTATGGTAATTTCTTGTAACATAAGTAAATATTATTTGACAAATATACCGTTAAGAATGTACTATTATAAATTATCACTCAACTTCTAATAATCCACATTTCTTGAAAAATCTAACCTTCATGTTCTTCGCTTTTAGTTATTCATTCAAATTGAATTTAAAAACAACTCTTGCAGGAGCTTTATTGCAAATTAAATTCATCAAGTCAATGACTCTTTTCCCCATTTAAACTAATTAAACAATTGTTATATTATTAGTTATAGTTCTTATAATGTCCAAAATTCAAATAATTTTTTTTAGAAAGGTAAAAAATGTAAATAAATGGCTCTTGTAGGAAAGAGTAATAAATGGATATTCATTGGAGCACAACGTGTGATCAGAATATAACGTAATCGGTTATCAACATTCTTGTGCATTTTTTAAGGTGGTGTTGTATATTATAAACGGAACATCATTCGGATTGACCATATAAACAACTTTGATGATATAACTCTTGTGTAAATTAAATTAAATGAAAAACCAAGGTTTTCAAAATCGTAATCTTGATCGTAACATCATACGATTCTACAATATCGCTAACAAATACGATTTGTTTCTTCATATGATCGATTTATAGGCAGGATCAGATATAAGATCATTGGTAAAATTATAAGACCATGAAGAGTTCAAATCTTGCATTTCTTGACCCAATTTAAATTTGAATTTTAAAGCTTTCTTCAATTAATCACACGGTCTATTATAATTAAACTGCGAACCTTAAACTTTAAATAAGCCTGTCTAAGTATTTAGGTGCTGTTTGTTTTTTTAGAGTAAAAAGATCTGCTGTCTGCGGACCACATCTGCCAGCTGCTGCAGTTTCTGAGATGGACCAAAGGTCTGCAGTCTGCAAGAAAACTGTTGTTTGTTTTTTTAACATCTGCATACTGCTTAAATAAACTGAAATTTAAAATATACACCATCTTACAACATTGAAATAATAATATATATTAATATAATAATGATAGTATTAATTAATATATTAATAATATTAGTTAATATATTAAGATTATATTATATTTAATATAATAGTAATATATATAATTTAAATATAATAATATATAATTTAAATATAATAATATTTGTAATTTGAATTTAATAATATAATAATATAATAATATCTTATTATCTAATAATATAATAGTATTATATATTAATATAATAATAATATTAATTAATATATAATAATAATATTAATTATTTAATATATAATAATAATATTAATTAATAAAATAATAATATTAATTAATATAATAATATTATATATTAACATAATAATAAAATATATTAACATAATAATAAAATATATTAATATAATAATATATCTTAATATAATAATAAAATTAATTAATATAATAATAATATATATTAAAATAATAATAATATATATTAATATAATAATATATATTGATATAATAATAATATTAATTAAGTTTGGAGATGTTTTTTTAAAATTTGGAAAACCCAAGAAGCTAATGCCCAAGTCTTTCTGGGGAAGACCTTACGCAGACAATATAAGGTCTGCGTGCTTCCGAAAAACAAACATCTGCGCAAGCCTTTTTCTGCGCGTGTTCTGCGCCGCGAAGACAAAAGACCTCAGGAAGACCTTTTGTCAAAAAACAAACAGCACCTTAGTCTTTATATAAATGAAATGACATTACCTACAAAAAAAAGAAGTCTAGTACATTGTAATAGGATGTTATATCAGATCTCGCGCTTACAAAAATAATCAGGACAAGATCGACAACACTGGAAAAATATGTAGTCACTTGCAATATTAGACGTATCCCAACAAATATACTAATTCTATATATATTTGTGCGAATTACATCTAAGGTCCATGTGTTTTATCACTTATTGCAGCCACAGTCCCTAAACTTCATTAAGTAAATTGAGAATCCCTGGTGTTGCCACTTTGTTGCACCCGTAGTCCCTGACGCAAACGGACGTTAACTAAAGCCGTTAAATCCCCCATGTGCACATCACATGATGGGTAATATGGTAATTGTCCACCCCTTCCTCATACTTAAACCTGAGTAAATTACATGGAAGGTCCCTGTGGTATACTACTTATTGCAGTCTTAGTCCCTAAACTTCATTTATTACACCGGAAGTCCCTGGTGTATACAATTTGTTACACACATGTAAGCCTGTAAACGCACCAAACGTTCAACGAATCGTTCGCGAACCGTTCGGCGAGAGTTCATTTATGTTCGTTCGTTTAGCTAAACAAACGAACACAAATAATTTTTTGTGTTCGTTTAGTTAAACAAACGAACAAGAACAAAGGTTCGTTAGTTCATTTATGTTCGTGAACATCCGTTCGTGTTCGTTTGAGTTTGTTTATGTTCGTTTGTGTTTGTTTCGTGTTCGTTTGTGTTTGTTTATGTTTGTTTGTGTTCGTTTGTGTTTGTTTCGTGTACGTTTGTGTTTGTTTATGTTCGTTTGTTTTCGTTTATGTTTGTTACCATAGTTCACAAACCTTTCGTGAACACTAAATTTTCTTAACAAACATAAACGAACATAAAGAAACACATGTAATAAAGTGTACACACCAGGGACTTCCGGTGTAATAAATGTAGTTCATGGACTAAGGCTGTAATAAGTAGTATACCACAGGGACCTTCCATGTAATTTACTCGGGTTTAAATACGAGGAAGGGGTGGACAATTACCATACTACCCATCATGTGATGTGCACATGGGGGATTTAACGACTTTAATTAACGTCCGTTTGCTTTAGGGACTACGGGTGCAACAAAGTGGCAACACCAGGGACTCCCAGTGAACTTAATGAAGTTTAGGGACTGTGACTGCAATAAATGATAAACTACAGGGACCTTAGATGTAATTCGCTCTATATATTTCGCTACATCTTTTCTCTTTTCTGAGTTGAATGTTTGTAATTATGCGAGGAACTAAAATTAATTCAAATTCACATGATCACAATAAATGTTGTTAATATTGTAAGACATAGGCATGTTGTCATCGCAAAATATACGGGCAACAGATATCACTTAATGCAAACGTGCTAGTAGTGAAGACGTACTGAACGCATGCAGTGTTTTTATTATAACTAACTGTCATATTTTATCTTTGAAACCAAATTTTTTTGTGTTTAAGAGATTGTATATTAGCATTAATGGGGCGATCCAATCAATAATTTTTAGACCTGGACAAAATTTTAAAATTGGATCTCCTGAAGTCATATTTTTCTAGATAATTTCCGTCAAATTAAAGTAACATTCTGATGCAAGCAAGGATGTGAAAGGTTGGTGTTTGATACATGTATGGATGTGGAAGGTTGGTGTGAGTTAAAAAATGAAGATAATTTCATTAAAAATGTAGTAATGGGAAATTAAAGAATCTATAATGAGAGTTATGAGAATAAGTGATAATTTCAATTTTAGTTTTTAAGAAGATTATTTAAGTCATTTATCTTTTCATTTTTGTAACCATATTTTAAGTAATTGTTGGTGATGTTTCATTTGGCTTATATAAGCCATTTACAATCATTGTAATGGAGGTTGAATGTTATATGAAAAAAAGTTGAATACTTTTAAGGAAATAGTTTTTTCTCTCTCAAAATTATTCTTGTGTTTGAACAAGTTTTTGAAGGTCATTCCACAGTATTCTTTGAATCAACGTGTTTTGGTTAGATTATCCGGTATTTGTAGAATCAACGGGTCAATCTAATATATCGTTCTTTTTATCCTACATCACGTCCTAATCCCCAATTTAAATGTCCGGATTGAACCCTGTAGTCTGCTTATTTTCAATAATTCGTTGGCATTAACTTAATTCAAATGAGTTTACACATAATGTATACATGAACTTATTCTTTTTTAAATAGGTCCCTAAATTTTATGGACCCTGAGCAGCCGCCCTGGTTACCCATACCCAAGACTAGCCCTGATTACATACATCATATATATCAGGCATGCATAAACTAACTTTGCCAAAACACTTTCTTAATAAGTTATAAAATTAGGATGGAGTATAATGTATAATTAAAGTAAATGACTTCAAAACTTGTAGCCCGACCAAGCTAGATAAGTAGATTCTTTTGAGCTTGACTTGATCGATTATGATGATTTGTTGCACGAGTAATTAAGCTCGATTATCATGATTAATTGATATTTTAATAATTTATGATCGGCTTTGTCTCGACTCATTGACAATTTGACATTTTTTTTTACTCTTTTCTCTTTTTCCTTGCAGGATCTAGAATTTTGTTTGTAATCCAATGCTTTGCTAATTTACTTTATAAAACAAATAGGATATATATAATCTATATAAATAAAATGGAGTCAGCATATACATCGTGGCACAGACTCGCACAAACGTATATAGACAATGGAGAAATAGAGGCATGTCATAAGGTTGAGTGTTGTTAGTTTCTTCAACTTACCCTGCAATTGGCTACAAAATTTTAGGGTTTCTGATCAATTTTAAAATTTCTTTTTTTGTTGGTCGGTAGCTTATACATATGTTTAATTTGAATTAGTTTTGTCAGTATTAATTACTGTTCATGTTACAGCATGGCCTTGCATTACCACTTTTCGGACTGTTAATATTTTATTAAATAAGACCTTGGTTTTGGTCTCTTCTGTTATTGACTCTAGTCTTAGTATATATATTTAACATTTACCATTATACAATAATAAATAAATAAAAATATACCAATTGATTTCTACATATTTATAAACCATGTCAAATACTTCTATTAGACATGACCAGTCATAGATTGAAGTCTCGAAGTTGTTGGGCCTGATAAGCCTAAGAAAGTGAGATAGATGGTCCAAAAAATATTGGACTTTATCAGTTTATTAATTGGCTTAACTTTCAAAGTTTTCAGAGGGGCTACAAACTTGAAAATAGAAGGTTCATCTCTAAAAAACCTATAATATGTGTAGTTCATATTTTAATTTTGTAACCCTTGCGGGGTTGCTACTACCTTTATCAAATGAAATATAAACAAGTTTATCTTCTCTGAATAAATCCTAATATTACGCATATTCATATAAAAAATAATGATCTGTTAATGACAACTCTAAAATATGTCTTTAAATGCATAAAAAATGTACATTGATTTATAAAGACTAATTTTCTAAAATTCAGTCGTTGGTTATATATTAATGTACAAGTTTCTGATATATATTTTAATATTTTAATGACAGTCTTTAAGTTGTTATCATTTTCCTAAATAATATTCATATTAAAAAGTTGATGACTGAAATGACAACGGCCAAAGATATAAGATGCAATTGTCCGTTTTAATGGGTCCTTAGTCTTAACCATGGGTAGACTTATCATGTAATACTGGGGCAAAAGATATAAGATGCAATTGTCCGTTTTAATGGGTCCTTAGTCTTAACCATGGGCAAACTTATCATGTGATACTGGGTAGCTGGTATAACTTTTTAAAATTTATTGAATAAAGTTAAAAAGGTAAAATAAGATTAGTATAACTGATAGTCTTAAGCAAAAAATGTACCACTATAAATACCTATTAGTTTTTTTCTTGAATCCACCTCCCGTCTTAAACCGATTGTGGTTGAAAACAAGCATGTAGAAATTAAAAATACTACAAAAAAGTGCCCCTAAAAAATAGTTTCGCATCACAAAAATACTTGTCACTAAAAACGTGTACAGCTAAATAACAAATTCTCCTAATTGTAAGTTGTAACAGTAGTATAGGACTTATTGACGGTCAATTGCACGAGCCGGGTCCCGTTCGATTCTTGAATAGAAAACTCCAAATGAATTACGCAACCGGTGACGTCATTGCTTACCAGGTGCACCTCTAGAACCCGTTGAATTGTCTTCCTTGTTCTGTTATTAAATTGTCAGACTTAGGGGCCAAAATTGAAATTTTAGTGGCCTTGCTCTATTCAAGTTTGATCGTTGTAGTTATAAAATTCAATTTTTTTCATTTTATACATATACAGAAAGAGAATTAATTCATGTACTATAATTTTTTATGCATATATTATAATATATAAGTGTTATTCCACATTGTACAAATCCATAAAATAGTTATTGTGGTATATAGATCAAAATGTGTGGTGTATATATCACCCCGTAGACAGAAAACCCATACCCAAAAGGGTTGGTAGCAACAAAAAAAAAGTGAAATTTCTAGGAGGTCTCAAGTTTAATCTATACGGACAATAAAAATATATCTTTTTATGGCCACAGATGTTCACATACGGTGACTCCAGACTATACATAAATGATTGGTCATCCTGAGATTTATCGGTTCGCATAGCAAGCCAATGAAAACAATGACCATATGGTTTTGCAATTACATGTCCAATATTAACACAATAAAATCCAAAATGTATTCCTTTTATGAAATGATAACTCATTAAGAGTTTTGTGATAACTAACTACCTATCACCTAAGAACCAAACTTTCATAGGTTTTTTTTTTTAACGCCAAGTTAGTAAGTTAATGATTCGAGTCTAAACAGTGACATTTACAAAGGGCAGTATGTCTTCTCTCGAACCCTCCACCTATGGGGAATAAACCTCACGTCCACGACGGGACTTGAACCCATGACCAATAGGTCATGGGTAACACCTTATCTTTTCCATCAATACCACTAGGCTAGAAGTCTTGGGTACTTTCATAGGTTGTGTATTAAGGTGTTATTCTAGCCTCTTAATCGGACAGATTCAGAGCGTTTGTTAAGGCCTCTTAATCAGCCTCTGAATCGCCTCTTAATCAGACAGATGTCAGAGGAAGTCTGAATCATTCAAACCTCTGCTTCATTCAGATATTAATCATTCAGATGCTACCAAACAGCACCTAATTGACTTTTCTCCCAATGTCAATTAAGAAAATATGTGCTGCGAATTTATTACTATTAAGAAGATATGCGAAAAACATTATCATAATTTATTATTAAGAAGATATTTTATATCTATTTAAAAAAAAGTCAGTTTTTGTATAGCAATGTGTTACATGTGCTGCTCAATGTGGTACATGTGCTGCTCAATGTGGTTATGTGACCTTAAAATTGTGCGAGAAGCCGAGAAATTAATGCAATTGTATGGCATCTTAAAATTTATCTCATATATATATATATATATATATATATATATATATATATATATATATATATATATATATATATATATATATATATATATATATATATATATATATATATATATATATATATATATATATATATATATATATATATATATATATCAGTCTAACTATGAAAATGAGATACTTAAAAAAATGTATGTTTTAACTTATTTTAAGAGCTTATAGCTTATAAACTCACAAGCTTACAAATGACAAGCCTTTTTTTAAACTTGTAGACTATAAGATTGATTTATTCTGAATAAGATTAAAATAAATAGTTATTGACAGTATTGGTTCAATCAATTTTTATGCTATTTACGTAATCTTAAAAATGACCCTTAAAGTAAAAGAAAGTTATCCAAATAAGTAAAACTCTTTTGCTAAATTAAAAGTTCAGCTCAATACTCAAATTATATGTCCGTTCTTTTTTCCTTTTGGACCCTTTAGTGTGACTTATTCATATCATTGAGTTGATATTGAGTTACACATATATATACACATTTTGAAAATGAACACCTAAATTTGTGGGCTCTATAAGAGTGCTCTGGTGGCCATACCCAAGATCGGTTTAGCCTCTGCATTGGCTAATACACATTTCATACGAATTTTTATTTAGTTTCTTTTTCAGGACCTTTTTTTTCAGCTAAAATATTTATACACATAACCTTCAACATCTCAAACAAGATTTGTAATTGCCATCATAGAACTCATTTATGTATTTAATAAAACCTCTTTTCAAATCTTTACATGTATATTCAAACATGGGCTTATGGACTTTTCTTCCATTACCCAACAAGACATCATGCTTCTAGAACCCCAACATCACCTTCCTTTTTTCTTTTCCTCTTTTATAATATTCATCTACTTAGACCACACCAAAACATAACTTTAAATATGAGATTCAACATTACATAATATCAAAATCCCAAAAAAGGAAAGAGACAGAAATGGTGCCAACTTCCCATGATCAAGAGTTACCCCTAAATGAAAACGATTCACAAGATATGGTAATCTATCAAGTCCTTAACGAGGCAAATGCTATAGTTGGCCTCGGGTCAAGAAATCGTGCAACTAATAGTGTTTCCAGAAATACCCTTGACCCTACTCATGTCATAGCAAAGAACAAACATTATAGAGGGGTAAGACGGCGTCCATGGGGTAAATTTGCAGCCGAGATTCGTGACTCAAATAAAAATGGTGCGAGAGTTTGGTTGGGGACATTTGAAACGGCTGAGGATGCGGCTATGGCTTATGATCGGGCCGCCTTTGAAATGAGGGGTTCTAAGGCACTTTTGAATTTTCCAGCTCGGCTTGTGGCGTCAATGCCAAAAGTTAGCCGAGAATCGAGCTTGAATCAAAACAAGTGGCAAAATACGTGTTCGAGTAGTAGTTCTGGTGAAGTTTCAAGTCGATTGAAAAAGTCTGAAGATGCACCGGGGTCGTCTTCTCAAGAAAATATGTTGCAATTGTTTTGAAGCGTGTATGTATGTATTAATGAGTTTGTAGTGTAGCATGTTTATATAATATTATATGGTTTATGTTCAACTTTCATGTCTATCTCTATATATTTGTGTGTGTGTGTGTGTGTGTTGGAGGGGGGGGGGGGGGGTGGGTGGTATCAGAGTCGAATGAGAAACCTTTCTTGGGTGAGAATGATGAGACACGGTTGATTCACGCCCCAATGGTCTCTAGATGCTATTTCCCGTTATTAACTTTGTGAAACAAAATTGGACATACTTGAGATATTATTAATTTCAAGTTAATATTGGATAAGATTGAAGCCGGATTTAACTAGATGTAATATATGTTTGTGTCCAAAAGTATATTTTTTGACACAAGCCGATCGTTATATCCCAATCCAGGTTACCAGTTTCCTCTAAATCCGGTTTTTCAAACCTGTTTAGTGTTTCCAAACCAATCCGCTTAGATTCAAAACCTATTTTTAATTTGGTTTTGGATCCGGATCAGATTTATTCTTGCACCTCTACTTGAGTTGAGCCAAGTGCTTTGGGCCATCGTAATTCGTAAGTAATTGAGAATGTCAATGATATTGGGCCAATACTCTGTCTCTTAGCCCAAGTTAACAAAGCTTATACAAAAACAAAACAAAAAAATGGACATGCCCCAAAAGTAGAAGGAAAAAAAATACAACATTGATATTTGTTGTTATTATGATTATGAATTATTTTATTTTACTCTTTTTTTTTTCTTTCTAAAAACGTTATAATGAGAATAATAATAAAAATAAAAATATAACTTTATTTCTAACTTGATTTTTTGCTGAAAGTTAACGTAAGGCCTAAATATAGAAGTTATGGTAAATATAAACTATCGGAATATGTTGTATCTTATGTATGTAAATTATATAATTTTATAGTATTGTACTGATTTACAGTTACATTATATCTAACGAAATTATAATGATATAATTTCAATTACTTTTTATCATACATCTTGAATTTTGTTTCTTACAGGTCTTTGGACAATAAATTTTCTAAATAACTAACTCCAAGATCCTCAAACGCAACTAAATCATTAATGTTATCATCCCAATAAGATCCTTCCAAGGTTTCCGACCTCTTCAATGGAGGTGATCCATTCATGAATACCTCCTCCCGATCTTGAAAATCTTCCCATTCTCTAAATACCCTTTTATTTGTATTGCGATCTTTGGTTTCTTGCAAGCTATGAATATGTGTCGGATAAGTCCCTTGAGAACTCGTCGAAGGATCATTTGAGTCACTTTGTTGATGAGTGATTCCCATTGCATTTTCTACAAATTCAACGGGAAAATTTAAATGTGCTTTTGGACCTCTAATTCGCAATGCGGCTTTATCATAAGCCAAAGCTGCTTCTTCGGCTGTCTTGAATGTTCCAAGCCAAAGCCTTGCTCCTTTTTTTGATGAATCCCTAATTTCGGCTGCATATTTTCCCCATGGGCGTCTCCTGACTCCCCTATAACGTTTCTCAACTTTAACAACGTTTGCTTTTGAACCCGTGGTAGTTACATCACTTTTTAAAATGCACTCGCATGAATTTTCAAACTTTTTTGGAGGAATAACGATTCCATCGAGAATTTCTTCCCATTCCTCTGCTCCCATGGATATCCATCTGCCTAGGCTTGGTAACCGTTGTAAAAATCCCAATGATTCGTCTATATTAAGATCAAGATTTGGCAATTCCTCCCATGATTCAGAAACTTCGGATGTTTTTATGAGTATTTCCTCGTTTGTATGACAATCTTCACCGATAAAATTCGCCCATACGTTCTCTAGAATCCCTTCAGTTTGAGGAGTTTGTAATTTCTTTTCAACCGCCATATTTCAATATCGAAAGAGGAGGATATGGAATTGAAATATATATATTTGCACACAAAGTTAATGCATGGCTAGATACAACGCATCTTTGGTTCAAACTAACAAATTATGAATGGGAAATAGGTAAGAAACTTAGGATTTTGGCAACTCTATTGGCATAGATCAAGGATGATTTGAAGATTAGAGTTGAAGAAAAGGGGGTGGAGTGTTGACTTTTGTATAAACTATATAATTAAAAAATATGTCTAATATATTGTAATCAAATGATATATTAAATAAATGGTGGGATAATGGCAAGTCAAATAAGTAGCTCATATTCAAATAATTCTGTTGTAATGGTATAAATCTATGTTCCCATTGGCCAAGTTCAGGGTTCCTTGAGCACAAAGATAGTCCTTCGAAACATTCCTTCTTATAATTAATGCATATGTTTTATTATTCTGTTTGCATAATTGCATAGAATATCATTTCCAATGGGTTTCAGTAGCCCCGCCCCATGGTTCAAACTTCAAAATTTGGATCAAACGTTCGGAACTAAACCGAACTGTCAGGATCGATTAACTATAGACGAGTTAATAAACACCTTAGATCTAATTGATGATAGAAGTTGCAGCGGATCAACACTATATCAATATATTAAGAACAATGAACTGTATGAACAATATGAAATATTAAGAACACAGTTTCACAAAAAGCTTCAATGTATATTATTGAGTTAACAATACACACGTACGTTTACAATTCGTAAGGAACTATTTATAATAGTCCTTGAAGCTAAACTATTTACCCTAGTTATTCTAGGACTTGATTTACATCGAATAATAATAATATACATTGATTTACATTCTATAACTATCTATACGAAGATCTCGGACTTGATATTCTTCAAAAACGCGTTATCAGTAGTAGAACTCATCACCAGTAGTAAATATGTAACATCAGTAGTAAGTCTGGTGATCAGTAGTAAGTCCA
Source organism: Calendula officinalis (assembly GCA_963853835.1). NCBI lineage: Eukaryota > Viridiplantae > Streptophyta > Magnoliopsida > Asterales > Asteraceae > Calendula > Calendula officinalis. The sequence goes on from OY970833.1 coordinate 39,311,988, forward strand.
TAATCAACGTCAGTAGTAACTACAATGATCAGTAGTATCTTCAATCTTCTCATGATCAGTAGTAACTTAGTTATAGTGAACACCAGCATCAACTTCATCAGTAGTAAATGTTTCTGCCCCATCAGTACTAAGTATGTCAGTACTAACTGCAGCATCAGTAATAAGTTGATCTGTGTTTTGCTCCAACAATCTCCCCCTAAACTTATTGATTAGGATTTAATCAATCAAGTTTCCATTTATTTCTTCTTTTCTTTTTCTTTTTCTTCCAACAGTTTTGCTCTTCTTTTATCACCTTCTAATGTCTGTTGGTTTTGTTTATTCCTTTGTGCAATAATGTATTTGCTAATCTTCTTTACAAATTCATTCATTTTATTTTGAAATAGCATAGCATCATGAGGTTTAATGAAGTTCATGCACCATAGTTGATAGAGAGTCTTCTCAGAATGAGGATACTCTTTCTCATAAAGGAATAAGTCACATTTCTTACTTGTATATTCAAAGAAGTACATGTTGACAGTTGGTAGCACATTCCAAGCTTGAACATTCTCTGAATCTGCATACTTCTCTGGATAATTTTCTGGATAGAAAGCAGCATCAATCATTTCAGTAAGATAACCTGCAGCTGAATTCTTCCAGAACTTTTTAGTCATTCTTGGTTTACCAATGATCAACATCTTGATAATGTCACTTCTGGTTAGGGACATGACCAAAGGTTTCCAAGCTCTGAATCTTTGAGTGACTTTATCTTCTCTGACAATCTCAATCATATCATCTATATATCTCCAGTTGATGATTGGATTATTTTGTAGGATAGCATTGGGGAGATCATAAACTTGAACCATTTGTAATTTCTTCTTTGGTTGATCAAGTTCTGAAGCAATTGTCTTTCTTTTCTTTGATATTTGAGAGGATACACCAGATGATTCTCCAGATATTGTTTTTCTTTCTTTCATTTCTTTGGAGTCTATCTGTTCCAGTTTAGTGGTGTATTTCTCATTAATGTCTTGTTCAGTAAGATCCTTCTTCTTCTCTACACAGTACTTTTCAATTAAATTGATCAACTTCATTCTTCCAAAGGCTTTTGTGTTGTAACCTTTTGATTTCAAGAATGTGATCATTTCTTTCTTCTTCTCTGCAAATTGTTCTGGCATATCAGCCTTTTGCTCTTTGCATTCTTGTACTTGTGCTTCAAGAAGTTCTATTGTTTCATGTTCAAGTTGCCTAAATTTTTCCAGTTCTCTTCTTTGTAATTCCTTTCTTGTTTCAGCAACTTGTTTAGTTTTGATCTTCTGTTGAAATTGTGGCAGTTTTGATATATCTGCTATATCTGCCAATTTGATTTCTGTGAATGGTTGTCTCAATATTCTAGCCCTTTCTGCTAATCTTTTGTTTTCATGTGCTAGAGAGACTTCAACCTTCTTTAAATATTTTGCTCTCTTAACCTTCCACCTATCCTGTTTGGCTGATTTGGCATAGTTGATTTTGTTGACCATTTCATGACCTTGTGCTCTGTTAGGTTGGTCTTCATCAGCAACTTCCTTTCCCTTTCCTATGTAGTTGTCTTTCTTCATATTTGGTTCAGATTCAATAACAAATTTGGGACCATAGTAGTGTATCTGTGATATGGGAAGTATTTTAGGATGTGGAGGCAGGGAGCATTCATCAACTTCTAACCAATTTACATCATCATCAATATCTTTCACCACCATTTGTGTTGTTTTTCTTTTTGGAGATGGTGGAAGTATCACTTTAGGTTCTAGTAGTGGTGGCAGCTCAATAATGTCATCAGTAGTAACTAAGGTAGTTACTGCTGGTATGTCTTCAGAGATTACTACTGATAGGGCATCAGTAGTGTTTGCTGCCGTTTCTTCATTTACTACTGCTATGATATCAGTAGTAGGTTTTACTACTGATACTTCTTTATCAGCTTGTTCTTCCATAGGAGCAGTAGTAACAGGTTCATCTTCTTTAACCATCTTCTCTGGGCCTTCATCAACATTTGTTTCTTTTAAATTTAAGAGGGAGGATGCTGCTGCTGCAATAGATTCATCAATCATTATCTGTATGTTATCCTTCTCCCCCTTAGTGAGCTCAACTGGTGGAGCCTCACTATCATCAAGTTTCTTCTTCAATTTTCTGATGATTTTGGTTTGTTGATGAAGCCTTTGCTCATAGAACCGCATTCTTTTGTTGATGGTATTCACATGCCTTTTCATGGCAGCCATAGTTTTTCCTTGATTGGTTAAGTACTTGAGACAATCTTGTACAGTGGATTCCAAGGAATCCACTTTAGCCGTCAATTGGTTGATTTTAATACTGCCCTCACTCCATCTAGCAAGATCATCGGGCTCACTAACAGGTACATTGGTTTTAAGGTTTTCCTTCCTTTCCATCAATTCCACAGATCTGCCCTCATCACTGCTTGGTGATTCATTGGGTCTTTTAGACATTCTCTTCTTCCTAGAAGAAGCAGAGATGCCCCCCCTTGTGGTTTCTTGGCACCGGGGTCCTTTGAGTAATTCCTCAAAAGAGTCATCACTCAAAGTTGCCGAGGTTTGGGTCCTAATGATGTTTTCACTGTCCTGTGCACCCACCTTTGGGGCATCAGTAGTGAAAGCCCTCCCCTCATGTCCTCTCTCCTCCTTGGAGGACAACTCTTTGAGCCTGGGGTGTGACTCGATTTGTCCCCTGGTGTCCTTTGAAGAAAATTTCTTTCTTTTATAAATTGTGGAAATGTTTTGGGTTTTGTCTGGTAGGTCTTCCACAGAGTGAAGAGTAGCACTCTGCAGATTTATATCAAGTTCCTGGGACACATTCAGGACTTCTGTTTGGGTTGGTGATTGAGTGGCTATTTGGATTGGTGTTTGGGCTGTATTTGGGGGTGATGGAGTGGGTTGAGGTTCAACTTGGGTTGTAGCAATGGTTGAACCCTCTCCAATATTGGGTTGATCTTTGATCATGTTAGGAAACAGAGGGGTTTCCTTGCCCGAAAATTTAAATTGTTTTCTCATATTTGAGAAAACTTTCTTGTTCAACTCAGGTAATATAAAAATGCTTTTAGGAGTTGACAAGTTTTGTAATTCACAGTTTATGATATGTTGTAGAAATCTGGGATACATTAAAAATTTAGAAGAACTAAGATTTCCCAACATACCATCAAATATCATGTATGAAAAATTAAATACTTGGTCTGTGCATAAACAGACAACAGCAGAGGCTATTGCCTTATTAAACTCATTCCAAGTACTTCTTTTTGGAGAAATACAATGCTGAATGATATGTATTAAAAATTTCCATTGTGGGGAGAGAAGACCCTTTTGAAAGGTTACTATGTTCAGTCTTCCCTCATATCCCATTTTTTGTAAAATTTCAGCAATGTATTCCTTAGGAAGAGTGAACATACCTGAATCGTCATGTAATTGTAGATGGTGTCTGATGGATTGTTCTGTTACTGTGATGTGCTTTCCATCTACTGTTGATTTGATCATTGAAACGGTTGTTCCTTCTGTTCGTTCAGCATTGGTCCAGAAATCCACCAAGTGCTGTTGATAAGATTTTGGTTTTACAGTTAAGGCAAACTGTATATATGAATTTCTCAAGAATTTTACGATCGGACGGAAATCTTTTGTTCCGTCGGGATTCTTTAAAAATGCAACCATATTGTGAAATTCTGAGTATTTGAGATCGGTTTGCACATCGAGAGCTTGTAAAGTTGCCATTGTTGTTGAGTTTTTGCAAGAATTTTGTTACTGATGAAGGGTTTTTGATCGTAAACTAGGGTTTATCGAGAGAATTTGGTGAATCGAAGTGAGATAATGTTAAATTAATCGACTACCGCCTTTTATATCTTTCGATTTACCCTGCAAAAAGACTAAATTGCCCTTCGAATTATACCATAACGGTTATTTTCATGGGGGTTAGTTTGGTAATTGTGATTCTGAAAGACCAGTAGTAAATAAGATATCAGTAGTAACACGTCAGTAGTATCTACTAACATCAGTAATGACTAAGGATTTTGACATCAGTAGTAACTATAGACATCAGTAGTAACCATCAACACACAAGACCAGTAGTATATGTGAGTACCAGTAGTACTGACTTACCAGTAGTATTTATGTAAACCTAATACACACCAGTAGTAATTAGCTACCAGTAGTATTTTGTGCACATACATACATACCAGTAATATAGAGATACCAGTAGTAAAACACTTAAATAAATAAATGACTTTTTACAACAAAACTTTACACATGATTTTGATTTGAGATTTTAATTTATCAGAATCATTCCAATACTGCTAACCAAGAAGTTGAATCTTCCTACATCAAATGCTTTTGTAAAAAGATCTGCTAATTGATCATCAGTATGAATTTTAACTACTTTGATTAATTTCTTTTCATTGCAATCTCTTATAAAATGAAATCTAATTTCAATGTGTTTGGTTTTAGAGTGTTTTACTAGATTGTTCACAATACTAATAGCACTTTGATTATCAATAAAAATAGGAGTTTTAAGAATAGAGATACCAAAGTCTAGAAGCTGGTTTTGAATCCAGAGCACTTGAGCACAGCAAGCAGATGCCGCTACATACTCTGCTTCAGCAGTTGATGTTGATACATTTGTTTGCTTCTTACATTGCCATGACACCAGTCTTGATCCAAAGAATTGACATCCACCAGTAGTAGACTTTCTATCTTGACATTCACCTCCATAGTCACTATCTGTATAGGCTATGAGTTCAAATGGTGAATCATGTGGATACCATAGACCTAGTGATGGTTTGCCTTTCAAGTATCTGAATATTCTTTTAACAGCCTGCAAGTGTAGTTCTTTGGGTCTTGCTTGATATCTTACACACACACAAACACTATACATAATGTCAGGTCTTGATGCAGTTAAGTACATCAAAGAGCCTATCATTGATCTATATAAGTGTTCATCTACATCCTCCCCCTCAACATCAGGATGTAGGTGTTTGTGTGTTTCCATTGGTGTACTAGCACTTTTACTGTCTTTCAAGTCAAACTTTTCCAAGATGTCTTTGACATATTTTGATTGATTTATCAAAATACCATCAGTTCTTTGATTGACTTGGAGTCCAAGGAAGAAGTTCATTGGACCCATGGAGCTCATCTTGAATTTAATTTGCATCAGTTCTTCAAATTCTTTGCATAATAAATCATTGGTTGAGCCAAAGATGATATCATCTACATAAATTTGTACCAGTAGTATATCATCTTTGACTTTCTTTGTGAACAAAGTTTTGTCAATGGCTCCTCTTTTAAAGTTGTTCTTCAATAGATATGATGATAATGTGTCATACCATGCTCTTGGTGCCTGATGTAGGCCATATAGAGCTTTATCTAATTTGAACACATAATCACCATGTTTTGGATCTTCAAAACCTGGAGGTTGGCAGACATAGACCTCTTCTTCAATTTTCCCATATAGGAAGGCACTCTTAACATCCATTTGATAGACTTTGAATTTCTTGAATGAAGCATATGCTAGAAATATTCTTATGGCTTCAATTCTAGCAACAGGAGCATATACTTCATCATAGTCTATTCCTTCTTCTTGAGTGTATCCTTGTGCTACAAGTCTGGCTTTATTCTTGATCACTATACCTCTTTCATCTTTCTTGTTTCTGAATATCCATCTTGTTCCAATGGCTCTTTTTCCTTTGGGAAGAGGTACAAGTGTCCAAACAGCTTGTAATTTAAATTGAAGGAGTTCTTCTTGCATTGCCTCAATCCAGTTTGAGTCCTTCATTGCTTGTTGGATCTTCTTTGTTTCATCCTGAGACAGAAAGCATTCATACATACATTCATTAGCAATTAAACTTATATTACACATATTTGCAGTTAAGCTTTTGTTTAATTTGCTTCTTGTTTGTAGTGGTGAGTTAACATCACTTAGAACAAGGTCTAAAGGATGGTTCTTCTGAGTCCTTGTAGTTGTAGCTTTATCAACTACTAGTTGATTTTCAAGATTGGACTCATTTGTCTCAGGCAGTTGTTCATCTTGTGTTCCTTCATTGTCATTGAAGTTTGGTTCATCATCATCTTGGTCAGAATTACTACTGCTATTGTCTTCGTTGAGATCAGTAGTATTGTTGTTGTTACTGGTATCAGTAGTATCTTGAGAATCTAGGTTATTGTTGAGACCAGTAGTATTTTGAGTACTATTACAAGTATCAGTAGTAGAACTCATCACCAGTAGTAAATATGTAACATCAGTAGTAAGTCTGGTGATCAGTAGTAAGTCCATAATCAACGTCAGTAGTAACTACAATGATCAGTAGTATCTTCAATCTTCTCATGATCAGTAGTAACTTAGTTATAGTGAACACCAGCATCAACTTCATCAGTAGTAAATGTTTCTGCCTCATCAGTACTAAGTATGTCAGTACTAACTGCAGCATCAGTAATAAGTTGATCTGTGTTTTGCTCCAACACGAACTAAATGGGAAAACGAAAAAATAGTATGGCCGGACGAGGACCGAACCGATCACGTTCAAAACCGAATCAAGAAGCGAAAAAGTTTCTTCAATTTTTCACAATGTTGGACCGAACCGAGAACCGATGTTGCATAAAAGTTACAACCGATAACTGAACCCAAATAACTCTGTTCGTTCCGGTCCGATTTGGCGGTTTCGATCGATTCTCGGTCCAGTTTGCACGGTTCCATATCCAGTGGGGGATGTATGTTGAAATAAGAGGGGTATATGGCCACCACTTAAATTTGATAATAGAAAATTTATGATAAATTTGTATATGACCCCCACCTAAAATTTTGTGAAAACCTCGATTGAAGTTAGTCGTGAAATCCGCCATTGTCCATATCAGTTTTAGGAGAACATTGGTTAAACACTTAATCACTCCTCTAAGTATTAATAGTAAACCGCATAACTTTTTTCACTCGCAAACCATCCAACATCTCATGTTGTTTTTAGGAAAACAGTGGTTAATCATTGATTCATTGCTCTATTGATTTCCTATGTTTTAAAAAAATAATTATTGAATTGACAAGTTAGATGATCTAGAGATCAACTAGTATATTAAGTAAAATTCCAATTTGTCAAATGTTAATTTTTTTTTTTTAAATTGGTTAACGTTTAGGGAAAATTAGAAGTAAACATCGGGATCAGTTGCATGCAATGTATAAACTAATTGAGTAAGAGAACTGCAAATAATGATATTTCTTGGATCTCAAGGAAAAGATAAAGTATTTATTGGGCTAATGTTGAATAAACAAGCGGTGTGGTAATCCGCACGTTGCTGCGGGTTTTTAGGTCATACCTTTTTTGTAACTTGAGATCAAGATTCAGTTTTTATTGAATTTATATTATTTATCTTGTATTTATGATATGTTATTTGACTTAATGATATGTTATTTGCTTTTTATTTTTGTGGTCGGTGATTTAAATCCCGTTGTAAATATATGTGATAGTTAGAAGTAAATTAAGATTCTCGTTAAAAAAAAGTATTTTAGTTTTTGAATCCAAACTATTAACTTTATAATTTGCTTTTATTATCATTAATATTAGACAAAATTCTTTTAATGAAAATTTGGTGTTACTATTATTATATTATATAGGACGTCCACGTGTAAGAGCTCATGACTTATCATCTCTGCCAAACTCAATGTAATGTTACTGTGCAAACAATTATTATATTATTATTTAAATATATATAGTGCGCATGTGAGCAATAGTGTGATTTCATCCAATATTAACCAATTGAATTAACTCCGTCAATAAGTTGCAGACTTGCAGCTCCAAAAAAATTAACTCCGTCAATATTGTATGAACAGTAATATAACGAAAATTTGAACCACAATTGTATATTATAGTAATAAAAGATCACACGCTTGGGCTATAGAATAAATATTTGTTTGCGACAAAACAGGACGGGTTATTTGCAAATTAAGATAAGTTACAAATATGACCACTTAATTCAATGTATTCCAAGATACATATTTTATGCTTCCCAATTTGTTATCAAGTTCGAGATTCATCTTCTTAGATGCGCAATTGAGCAAAATTACTTATTAAACATTAACAGGTATAATAGAAACTTGAATTGAGTTTTGTTAAGGAAATTTTTTTATTTTTGCTAGGAAATTTGAAGAAAATGAATAATCCTATTCTTAAATTTGACATTTTCATTTTGTAACAAAATGATATTTAAAGGTAGAATTGCTCATTTGGTTTATATTTTATTATGGGAATAAATGTCTTCCTTGAAAAATGTATAAACAAATTTTAATAAAGCATAATCTGTATAAGTTAAGTTTACAAGATACTACAAGAAAAATGACATTTAGTAACTCTTGTATTAGTAACACACAAAAAAGTATCATTATACGTGGGTTTTAGTGATTTTTTTCAAAAATATAGGAAAACAAGTATTGTGGTGCACCGCGCGTTGTGCGGATTTATTTTATTTACATTTTGTTCAAGTTATAATAAAAGAAACAAAACTATACAATATAAATATCTAATGTGAGTTTCAAATATATATATACACATCAAATTTGAATGTAAAAGTAAGTACATTGATAAGACACAAAATACCAGTTAAAAAACTTATCTCATGAAAAAAAACAGAATGAGTTAAAATCAAAACTTATCTCATGAAATAAATAACCAAGAATGAGTTAAAACCAAAATTTTAGGCTCTACCGGACTTGAACTCATGTTGGTTGGAAAGATTGCAGTGAGCTTTACCATGTGATCTACACAAACATTTATTCTCTCTTCTCAATCACACTTATATATAATACATAACCTTTCTTATGGCTATTATTTAGATGAACCACTATACAAAATAAAAACATAAAATTCTTATAAAAATCAACCAATCAAATTAGTGTGAACAGTAAATATATATTACTTAACTACCACAATTGTATATATAGATAAATATTCCAACTTTTACTCACATCATCACATGTTATAAAATGTGTTGCTAACAGTCAAAAGTTTCAAATTTTATTCACGTTTTTATAAACTTATGTCACTAAAAGTATAAAATTTTATTAGCCACACATTTTTGTGGTACCTTTTTATCTATCCGACTTTTACCTACACTTTTTTATATATGTAGGTGAAACACTTATTTTTATAAAAGAAGTAAAAGAGTTCTATTATTACTTAATCTTTTATTAGTAACGCTTTTACGAGTGTCAATATAAAAAGTTATTTTGAGATGTTTGAAATGCGGTTCTTAATTTTAATAGAAAATGTAAATATATTATATGTCCTTTGCATGTAGGGCACAAGCTAGTAGACATATTCAATAAATAAATACAAAATTATAATGGTTCGTTTCAATTGTTCAATTTTTTTATAATATTTCGTATTCTATCACATACGATCGTCCAGCCAATTGTAATGATTTGCCTTGGCAGAAAATATAGAAGAGTAATGTCCTACTATCAGGGCCGTCTCAAGTCGATTTGGGGCCCGGGGCGAAATATAAAATGGGGCCCTTAACATGTTCCGAACCATGCTCCGAACCATAATTCATAAAAATAACTAAATAAAACTCTAAATAAACTTGCATTTTCGAAATATAAAAGGGGGCCTTTCCTAATATCAATCAATTTTTATTTTGGGTTAAGTTTTGGCATTTCTAGCAATGTATGATTTTTTTTCTTGGGCTAAATATATAGAGAACTACTAAAATAGGAGCCCTTTGGTGTTTGGGGGCCCGAGCCGGTCGCCCAGCTTGCCAGCCCATTGAGCCAGCCCTGCCTACTATTTGAAGAATTCCAAGTTTTACATTATGGATACGTTGTTTAATTAATGTGAACCGGCCTAAAATACTTTAACCATCAATGCATACATTTTTGTTACCTTTTCTAGTATTAATTAATATCATGTTTTGAAATTCAAATTATGGCCATTTATATTTCACTAAAATGGTATCTGCTGGTGCTTGTCTTGTTTATTAAAACTATGTTCTCTTCTAATTTATTGCAATGCAGAAAGTCATGGGCAACAAACCTCATTGAGTATTTTCTTACTTTTGATCGAAGTGCATTAATGATCGTTTCTCACATTTTGATGTTTTCTTGAACTGTTTGGTAATTTATGTTAATGATCTCTCTTTAAAATGTAGACTTTTAATCGGAAAAAATCAGAGTGTTTGTTTTACCTTCCTAATTAGCACCTAAATAAAAATTTGATCTATCTTTTTCCCTTTAATTAAACATATATAAAGGGAAGTTTATATCATTCATATTCTATATTATTCAAATAATAATTATCAAGATCTTACTAAACAGTACCTAATAAATCATGTTTAAGTATATATAGTGCGATATACTCAAACCTTTTATATTTTGTATGAACACAAAATCCAACTAAGTTAAAAAGAAAATAACAAAACTGGGTACTGTTGAACGAAGCTCCTTATTTTTTTTCCTGACAAATATACTTTAACTTTTTAACATTGAATTTTATATTGAACATATACCAATTAAAGAGTTTTTGCAAATGTGGGTTGGATCTTAGAATTGTTTGTAAAAATGGGTTGTTTTTAAAACCTTTGTAAAAATGGGTTGTTTTTGGAGGGACCTACATAAAAATTTGAATTTAGGTTTGAAATGTTACACATTAACCCCTCAACTTAAATGAAATTATTTGATTCCGACTAGTTGACGTCTTCTCAATTGAACACTCATAATAGCAGCGAGTTGGAGCAACAACACTCTCCACACCACTGCTAGTTAGGAGTAGGGATGTGTTCGGTTCCGGAACCGGACCGAACCGGACCGGAACTGGTAAACCCGGTAACCGAAAAAAGGAAATTTCAAGGACCGAGAACCGGACCGGTTAAACCGGTTCCGGGCCCGGTCCGGTTCCGGGTCGGTTCGGTCTTCAAGCGGGTTTATAACCGGTAAACCCGGTTTTTGTGTTTGCCATCCGATTATACATTTTCGATGCATATTTTCATCTTAAAATATATAACTTAAATATTTTAGCGTACTTTTAATAAAAGTATGACGTTTGCGGGGGTTCGCGGGCTGTTTCAAGTAAAATATGTTTCTATTAAAAGCCTATATACCTATTATTTTGACATATATATATGAAAACTCGTAAGTCTATATACCCATTTAAATGCCGGTTCCAAACCCGAAAAAACCGGAACCGAACCGGGACCGGAACCGGTAAACCCGGTTTGTTAATTTTTATCAAATCTAAGAACCGGGAACCGGACCGGTTAAGCCGGTTCCAGTTCGGTTCGGTGCCGGTTCCAGTACGGTCCCGGTTCGGTTCCGGTTTTTATACACACCCCTAGTTAGGAGTATACATATTTTTTGTTATCTTTTGCGTATAAATAACTGAAAAAGCAAGTAAGGGTAAAATTACATATTTTATAATTGTATAGAAATCAAGGTTCTAAAAAGCGCGTCATGGCTCCGCCAAAGTGTGAGGCACGACGTCGACGTTACGAAACAGACCATGGCGGCTGGACTAGGCATGGCATGAGAAAATGCGTGATAAGGGCGATAAGACGCTTATGACGAGTTTTTTGTAAGGCGGCTATGAAAATTATTTTTTTTTTAAAAAATGATGACATATATAATTATAAATTTGGATGTAACACTTTTTATGAACTTTATATACTTCCTTCGATTCAAAATAAGTGATACACTTTGAGTTTCACGATTTTTGAGGCAAAAGATTATAATGATGGTTAAGTTAGATTAATTGGATGGTTAATGGGGAAGAGGTCCCACACCTTTTGAATAAAGTGAGATTAATGATGTTTAAAAGTAAAAAGTAATGGGTAAATGAGTCATTTTACTTTGTTAAAGTAGATAGTTAGTGGGTGTGAGTCTCATTATTTTTTGCCAAATAAGGTAGTTTTTCAAAGTGTATCACTTATTTTGAATCACCCCAAAAAGGAAAGTGTATCACTTATTTTGAATCGGAGGAAGTATGAATTGTTATATACAACAATAGATCTATACTTTTTTTTAATTTGATATATGCATCTATCGTTAAGTTACGCCTTAGAAAACGACATGGCTTGAGGCTTGATGGTGCCGACACGTCACGCCTTACGCTTTTTAGAAACTTGTATAGAATATAGACCGAATAATCAAGTTAATTACGGAGAGCAAAGTTTTCTTTATGCGTGGCGTATATCACAACAAATGTAGGAAGATGGTCTTTTTGAATTAAAACTATAATTTGAGGGGTTTAAAGTGAAAAACACAAAAGGGCTAATATGTAACATTTCAAACATGAATTCATATTATGTGTGGGTCTTCTAAAAATAACCAATTTTTACGAAGAGATTTAGAAACAACCCATTTTTACTATCACTTTAAAAATTCAACCCACTTTTCCAAAAAAAACTCACCAATTAAATGTATCAACAACCCATCTACATCCCGTTGCTGGTGATTTATAGTTAAGAAACGATCTTTCTAACACTTACAAAATTATTGAAAATTGCTTACAAAGATAATATACCATTGTTATGTACTTTATGGAAATTAACTTAAAAAAGGTTTTATAGTTTATATTTTATAAACGCATTCTAAAAAAGTTAATCGATCGTCTGACTGCTTCCACCGATGAGTCCTATCGCCAACTTGAATAATGCAATATGTGTTTGTAAAAGAACATTTTAAATGTCGAGTGCATGTAATGGTCTCATTTTTATCAAGTATCATGAATAGATATGATAATTTTCGACAATTATTTAAGGTGGTCATTAATTTTTTTTTTAATCCAAAAGAAAAATCTTAATCATTAATTAATAATAATAATTAATGGTCAAGATTAATCATATATTTAGGCTTGGATGGATATTTTGGTCATTTGACACCCATATAAGTTTAATCCAATTATTTTTTATTTTAAAAAAATTTATTTATTTTATTTTTTATTATTATTATTTTCATAAAAAAAACAATATTATATGATAATTACATGTGATTATATACTTAATAACATGTGAATATGTAATTTTGTATAATTACACGTTATTGTATTTTTGATCACATGTGACATTGTTGTACAATTACATATGATTTTTATATATAATTATCATGTGATGTTGTTTTTAACGAAAAAAATTAAATTAAATAAAAAGAACTATGTGAGTGTCACATGACCAAAATACCACTCAATGTATAAAATATGTGATTATTCTTGAGCACTAATTATTATTAATTAACGGTTGGGATTTATCTCTTGTGATTACAAAAAATTAAGGACGGCATTAAACACATCTCGGTAACTTTAACGTGTTTATATAAAATCGTTCTGTTTTAATTTAGTTACGCTTCATTTCAATGTAAATTGGTACGACTAGGGCGGGTGTGGGTTCTGTAGTACGTTTATAGAGCAAAGAAAGTAGTAAATGATGAACTTAAAACAGTATATTTTTATTTTGTTACGTTATATTCCCGATACTCTTTAACCTTGAAATAGATAAGATAGTGTTGGTTAAGCAGAGTTTGACATGTAACTTTAAGGAATTGTGCGTTGCAGTTACGTATGTTTATTAAAGTAATTATCTTAACTTGTTTATAGAAGGCACCTTAGAAAAAAAACTCTTGAACGTACGAGTTTGTCTAATAATCTATGCTTAAGTGTATCTCTAATTTTTACGATAAATAATTTATAATAAGGTTTTAATAATGAAGTCCTTAGGGTTGTCATTAACGGTGAATATTCTATTTTGAAAAGGCTAAAATGCATTTTACTACCCTGAACTTGGCTAACTAGTTCCTATATCACCCTGAATTATTAAAGGTGCAACATGGTACCCTGAACTTGACAAAATTGTCGATTTAGTACCCTAACTCACTAATTTGGCCTTATTTTCTCACGAGATTTACTTCTAATATCAATATATTGAGATGAATGTATATTTTTTTACTCCGTCAAAAACACCAACGAAAGTAAGTCAAGCGAAAATACAAGGCCAAATTAGTGAGTTAGGGTACTAAATTGACCATTTTGTCAAGTTCAGGGCACCCTTAATAATTCAAGGTAGTAGAGTAACTAGTTAGTCAAATTCATGTACTAAAATGCATTTTCGCCTTTTGAAAATGAATAAACCATTTAAAAAAATATTTACCTTCATTGGTCAAATTTGTTCTATATTTTTAGGAATATTCAACTAGTCAAGTAATTAATTCAATTAAAAAATTTATTTTTTAAATCAGACTATTCATTCTTAATGACAGGTCTAAGGATTGTCATTATCAAATTTCATTATAATAATATATTTTTAAAGGAATATTCGGGGTCAAAACGTATATGAAATCATAGAATTTATAATGAGAAAGATATGCGGCTAGACGGTGAGAGGGAAGTGAGGGCATGTTGATTATGAATGATGGGTGTAGCCGTGTAGGTCGGGTATGACTTAAGGGAATGATCACACACCTCTATCTTCTTCGTTGTTATTTAATAAATTTGAAGCTATTATTAATTTGTTAATGATTTTGTATAGTTATTTTATTCCCAACAAATCACCCTTATTAAATCGACCATACATGGATCAATTTATATAATAGCAATTTCATTACCTACATTAACATTTACGAGGGGGAAATGTTCTACATATACATGGATAATACTATTTTTTTTTAGGAAAATGATAATGACAGCCCTTAGGGCTGTCATTAATAAGGCAAAATAACAAAAAACAACCCCCCCTGAATTTAGGAATATTAATTTTTTAATCAATGTACAAGCTTTTCATGCATGTTAGTGACAGCCCTTAGGGCTGTCATTAACAAAACCCTTTTTTTTATATAAAAAATTATGCGTATATTTACAAACCCGTTGCGAAATACGAACACATGCATGCTCCTCATTTTAAATTTTAATACATACACTTTTATATAATTTCCGGAAGAGTTGGTCTTTTGGGTTTATATGATATCTATCTTTTAGAATCAAATTTATGAAAACCAACTCATCTTTCTCGTGTTGATTCACAAAACTTGTCTAGAAAAGTTTGGAAAATAAACTGACAGCTAGCAAAGAGTTTGTTTCCCAACTGTGTCAAATTATTATAATAAATGCTCACCCTCTCAATACAAAGATATATAGTTTGATATTGACATATAATGTATTAAAATAAATTTAACAATGACACTACATATCATGAAAAATTATGTGATATTTAGAATTTTATAGATTAATCATGTATTTAGTTAATATCATAGTGTCCATGTGTTTAGATAATATAAAGTGTTGATCCGATTTGCTGTGTCTTTTTTTCGGCTAGAAGTGATCATCCCAGTAAAGTATATTAATTTCAAAATGAAAATATATAGGAATGTGGTTGAAATACCACATATTACCTCAACCAAAGCTTGTTTATAACCAAAGACTAACTATGTTTATGACATTATTATAAATATAAACAAACTAACACTAGCTACATAACATAAATAAAACAATACAATCAAGTAACTAGAGTTGTAACAAAAAAACTAAAATTGTCCCAATCGGTCACATTTTGATGTTTTATTAGGTTGTTCGGTAAAAAAATTCAACTGTCAGTTTCTTTTAATTAGTGGTTCGAGTCAGAAAGTGATATTCAAAAGGGGCAGTATGTCTTCCCTCCATAGCCCGAGAATAAACCCTACCACCTATCCACCTGAAGAAAAGACTTCAACAATACTCGAATCCGAGACTTTGTAAAGGAAAACTCCAAATATTTCCTTGATGGCTAGTTGATCTAAAGTAATTGGTTTCTTATTGATAACTAAGTTGATTTGTTAAAAGAATATATCATTTTTTAAAACTAATTTAACGCAAAATTCACAAACTCTGCTTTAAATCATTTTCTGTTGGAACTTAAATATCAACCAAGTTATTAAGTAATATCATACATATGCTTTGAAACCTCTACACTAAACGTTATTTTAATTAGTATTTTTCTCTAACCGTTTTATATATTATTCATGGCGCCATTATGTGAATATGTGGCCCCATTTAATAAATACAAATATAAATACATTATTTAAGTGAAACTAGTACCAGAGGGTGAATATGCAATATAGAGGGTCAAACCAACCACACTTGAAATCCTATTTTAAGAATGCATGTGAAGTTAACAATGTATCAATATTGTTCTTAATATTTCTTGAAGTCATATCTACTATCCTTGAATCTCTTCCCAAATGTCTTTTTCTCATTTCAATAATTCTTTAAAACTTACAATATTCTTACTCCATGCTCTTCTGATCTTCATATCCTATGCAAATCCACAAAATTTTGAAAGAAATATCCCACAAAACCACAATGTCTCTGCTATTTTTATTTTTGGAGACTCCACTTCTGATCCTGGAAACAACAACTTTATTTTGACTCCTTTTAAAGGCAATTTCCCACCTTATGGGAGAGATTTTCCAAACCAAAAACCGACCGGAAGGTTTACGAATGGGTTGCTAGCTAGTGATTTAATCGGTAAGTTTCCATAATCAAATGTTGAATTGATTTTTGTTAAGTTTGATGTTTCGTTTCTAGCTCGTTCAGGATTGTCCACATTTTGTCAGTAGATAATAAAAGTTTTACATATTGTTACATAGTCATTTTTATCTATACATATTACAGAACAATTTTATACCAAATGATAATTCTGCCATTCATTTACTTTTACCACACTTTGATTTCACCCCTCTCATTAAGGGCATCTATAGTTGTTTTTTAATATGAAATTGATCTGTATGGATAAAAAGTTGTTATGCTTATGAAAAATGTTGTGATTTTTGATATTGTGTAGCTAGGTATCTTGGTGTTAAGGATAATGTGCCTGCATATTTGGACCCTTCACTTACAATTTATGATTTAATGACTGGTGTTAGTTTTGCTTCTGCTGGATCTGGATACGACCCTCTTACACCAACGATAAGCGTCTCTCTCATACATACTTACATACACACATACATACATACATACATACATACATACATACATACATACATACATACATACATACATACATACATACATACATACATACATATACGTATATATTTCATTAATGATCGGTCGGTTTTATTTACAGAACGTGATTCCATTGCCACGACAATTAGAGTATTTTAGAGAGTACAAAACTCGACTAGCTGCTAAACTTGGGAAAAAGAAAACAATGGAGATCGTTAACAAAGCACTCTATGTGTTGAGTGCGGGTACAAATGATTTTGTTGTGAATTATTTTACATTACCAATTAGAAGACACAAATACACTCTTCCCAAATATATGGACTTCATCATGAACAAACAGTTGGATTTCTTGCAGGTTTGTTTGTAAGAATTTTTTTATTCAACGTTACAAACTTGTGTGGTAGTAAAGTTCCAAAAAAAAAAAAAAAGATTTCTAAAAAATTATAAATATGAGTAATGTGTAATAACTTTAAAAGTAAGTTGATGGAGCCCTTGGCATTTTGAACCGACATAACAGGGTGTTTATGGATCTTGATCGATTATCGTTAACCTATTGGTTCGAATTTCTTTTAATTTAATTTTAAATCGAACAAATTGGTTAATTATCAGCTTAACCAATTAAACTTTTTTTTCAAATTACTTCAATCCTATTCAAATTAAAAATTATAATACTTAATTACCTAAACTTTGAGCTAAACATCATTATATCTTGTGACTAATAAATATAATTTACACTACTTAACATGACTCATAAAAATGGATTCGCCATTAACCTGGCCAATACCACGAAATAATATGATCTATTATACAATTCAATGATAATAAGAACAATTGTATTCGATCAAAACGACAAGATAATAGATGATAATTTTACATACGTATGCTAATAGCTAATAAGTAATTTGTATCATATCCAAATTTTCAATAATGAAAATTATGATAATAAGAAAATATTAAATAAAGGTCTACCATTTAAATGTGTTGGCCGTTGGGTGGGGAGAATTGTTTGTGGTCCCAGGGTTTGGGATAGCATCAACATATATGGTTGATTGGTTGGCTACCTCGCTGCTGGGCCTTTTAGTAATAACTCTCTAAAATGATTAAAATTAAATCTTTGAATCATAAACAGTCAATTATATTTGACGACCCCATATAAGATGAAATCAGTTTAAATTTCATTAATTGTAATAAGTAGCATGGTTTCAAAATATGCATAAACTTTTATCAAATGAAACAATTAGTGGGTGATAATTGACCAAATCCAGTTATCCAATGTAGTTACCAATATGAGGTTTAACTGTTTAAGTTAGTATATATAATCATTCATATTGAAATACAGCTTTGTTTAACAATTTGTTCAAAATTTACCAACTATTTATATTTCTCTTACAACTTCTTATTATTCAATTAGGGGTTGTGGAATGAAGGAGCTTACAAGATTAGTGTTGCTGGACTACCTCCAATGGGCTGCTTGCCTATTGTTATCACTCTTTTTTCCAAAAATGCATTTTTTGATCGTGGTTGCATTGATTTCTTTTCATCTGTAGCTAGGACTTATAATTCCAATCTTCAAACCCAATTAAATATCATGCAACTTAATCATTACGATCGTGGCGGCCGATTCGTCTATCTTGATACTTATTCGACCTTATTTGATGCAGTTGCACTCAATAAGTATGGTAAGTTAATTTCCTTTAAACGGTCCTTTCATTTTAATGGTAATAATTAAATTGTCTAACATTTCATTATATATGTTGTTTGTGTATTTATCAGGGTTTAAAGAAGTCAAGCGCGGTTGTTGTGGAACTGGTTTATTAGAAACGACATTCCTATGCAATGCTAAGTCAGTTACATGTTCGGATGCATCTAAATATGTATTTTGGGATTCTATACACCCAACGGAAGAGATGTATAAGATTTTTTTCGAGTCATCAAAATCCATCATTGATAACCTAATCAAGGACTAGTAATTAAACTAATTAATTTATAAACGATTGGCCTAATGTTGATATACGATTTTTCATTAGCAAAGAATTGAGCATGTTGTTAATGGTCTATGCCGTTTACTGTTTTAAATCCCACTTATTGAAATCAAAAGATAATTGTGTATCATTTTCATTATTTATGGAATAAGATAGTTTTTTTTTTTTTTTTTTTTTTTTTATAATCTACATCCATGGCAATGTTAGTACTGATATGGGATGGGTGTGTGGTGTGTATTTTTAATATCCACTATTTGGATTGATCCAACTAAACTTTCATGACAAAAATCATAATCACACCTACGAAGAAACGTTTCGAAAAGAATGAGAACCAAGACATACCTCAAATTATTTTATCATGTTGTTACCATAATGTTCTTTTTATCAGATTGGATAACTTTATACTTTTTTTTCACAAATTTTCCCAAAATTTAGAAGTTCTTACATAATCATGTTAGAGCATCAAGTGTAGTGACTGACCAGCATCAAATTTTCATTCACTATCAATAAACGGGTGCTTTTAGTTTGTTTGACTGATGTTACGTATACACCCCTTCCATTTCGCATTAATGTTATAACGCACCCCTATATGTTTTTACTCGCTATTTTTCAAGTCCATTCTAGTTTCTAACATAGAAGCGGTCTCCAAAACACCCTTCATTATCTTTTTCCCACTCACACGCAAAACACTCACGATTCGTCTACTCCGATCACTACCGACTACTAATTACCGGCAATGGCTGACGTTTCCGACGATGCCAAAGACATCGAGAAGCTCTACGAGTACGGCGAACGGCTCAACGAAGCTAAAGACAAGTCTCAGGTAAGCTTACCGATCATTCGTTTTTTTTTTCTAGGGTTTAATTTGGTTCTTATCATGAAATCTGATAACATTTTTTTTTCCTTCTGTACAGAACGAGGACGACTATAAGAATATTATTGCTTCTGCAACCAGTACAAATATAAAGGCCAGACAATTAGCTGCACAGCTGATTCCTAGGTTTTTTAAGTTCTTCCCTGGTTTATCCGGGACGGCGGTTGATGCTCATCTCGATTTATGTGAAGCAGAAGAACTTGGGGTTAGTGTCTGTTCTATAGCTTAATTACAAAATTTAGGGTTAGTTTTTTTAGATGTACCATTGGATTCATTTAGTATAATTTACTTGAGATAACAAGTTCATTGATTCATTTATTAATTATTCTAGTCCAATTGGATCCATTTGAGAATTACCTGAAGTTAAAATTCGACTGCTGAGCTGACCCTAGAGTAACAGTGAACATCATTAGTTTGGAATCGTAAAGTCTCTATCTACAATATTCACATTTGATGAAACGTTTACTTATAAGTTCAGCTATAAATTATAAAACAGATGTGAACTAGTAATGATAACAATATGAAGCTATGTATTATTCTTATGTTATATTTATATTGGAACTGGTGCTATATAAATTTGTTTCAGCTAAAGTCCTTATTGTTTATTTGTTTTTGGCTTTTGTTCTATTAAGATACGTGTGCAAGCAATTCGTGGACTTCCTCTTTTCTGCAAGGATACACCAGAACATATTCCCAAGATTGTTGATATTCTTGCTCAGCTTCTCATAGCTGGTAAATTAGGTTTCTATAATTTTGATTTTAGGAGTTGTTATATTATATTATAGAAATATGTCTTCAAATTTTTAAATATTTCCAGAAGAAAACGTGGAACGCGATGCAGTGCATAAAGCTCTTCTGTCTTTATTAAGACAGGATATTAAAGGTAATTAAATGATGATCATGTTATTAGTGCATCATAAGTTTTTTTTAGTTTTGCCTTAATTGATGACTATAATTGTAAATTAATAAGTTAAAATGCACATGCAGCATCCTTAACAGCTTTATTTAAGCACATTGAAAGTGTTGAGGAACCGATTCAAGATGATAATCGTGAGAGGACCCTGATATTTATCAGGGACAAGGTGAGAAAAACAACTTGTTAGTTGTTACGGATAATATAATATTAATTGTTTGAATTAAATATTGCGGATGTCTATATATATATAACTGCAGGTGTTTCCTATAAAGTCTGAGCTCTTGAAGCCTCAAGAACAGATGGAAAGACATATCACCGATTTAATTAAAAAAGTATGTTCCAATTCCAAATTCAACTTATTATATAGATGTTATATTATTGTCCCGATATTTAATTGCAGAGCTTGCAAGATGTTACTGGAGCAGAGTTCAAGATGTTTATGGATTTTTTAAAAAGTTTAAGCATATTTGGAGATAAAGCTCCTACTGAGCGGATCCAAGAACTTATTGAAATTATAGAAGGGCAAGCAGATCTAGATGCACAGTTTGATGTGAGTATATATATATATATACATATACATATTTGTGAGTTATCTAGTTTGGTAATTATATGATTTTGAAGATGCAGGTTTCTGATGGGGACCACATTGATAGATTAATATCATGCCTCTACATGGCTCTTCCCTTTTTCTTAGTATGTTATTATTATTATTATTATTATTATTATTATTATTATTATTATTATTATTATTATTATTATTATTGTTATTATTATTATTATTATTATTATTATTATTATTATTATTATTATTATTTAATTTTAGATAAGCTCTTATCATGTATTACCAGTTTATAGACTTAAGTTTTAAATTTTTCACAGATGGGTGCTTCAAGTAGCAAGTTTCTCAACTATTTACACAAAAACATTATTCCCGTTTTTGATCAGGTAATTAATTATATTTTTCTATTTAAAAATGTTTCATTCTTTATCACAAAATTATCTTGTTTTTATGAAGCTTCCGGAAGAACGAAAAGTAGACTTGCTTAAAAACCTTGCTGAGAGTTCTCCTTACTCAACACCACAGGATTCTAGACAAATCCTTCCCTCTGTTGTAAACCTGTTGAAGGTAAGGTCTATATCTTTTTTTTTTTTTTTTTTTAATTTTAATTTTAATTTAATAAATGTTACTTATTTTTTTTATTTCTCAGAAGTATATGCCTCTAAGGAAAACCGGAGAAGAAATGAACTTCACTTATGTTGAATGCTTGTTGTACACATTTCACCATTTAGCTCACAAGGTCAACCAAGAAGATTCATATTTATAATTATAATATTACCATTTGTTCAATTTCTCCATTTTTCTGATTGACAATTTAATTTTATAAGACAGGCTCCAAATGCAACCAATAGTTTATGTGGTTATAATATAGTAACTGGCCAACCATCAGATAGACTTGGTGAGGATTTCTCCGAATTTTACAAAGATTTCACAGAACGGTAATATTTTTTTTTATAAATAAATTTACGTGACAAGTTAATTTTATAAAAAATAACACTAATGCAGATTAAGCTGTGTGGAAGAGTTAGCTAAAGCTACAATGAAGAAATTAACACAAGGAATGGCTCAACAGAACAAGACAATGGCAACTGCTATATCTGATGAGGAAAAAGCCACCATTGTGAGTTTATACCCCACTTTTGAATGGGTCACTTTGGGTAGTCTATTATCTCAAACGAGTCAAATGGGCCAAATCTAGACATTTAGATATACATATTTTTTGATCTGCAGAAAACTGAAAAGCAGAATGCGACAACAGGTTTGCGAACGTGCAATAACATTTTGGCAATGACACAGGTAAGTTGAAATGAATTCTAGCCCTAATTTGCTTCTGCTATTTTAATGAATTAAAATTATGTTTACATTTAAATATTTAATCCAGCCACTGCGCTCAAAGTCACCGTCATTTATTGGAGATAAAAAAATTAATCTATCTTGGAAAGAAGCTGTCAAAACTGTGGCCCCACCAACCAATGCAGCTGGGTATGTCATCTTCAATTACAAACCACAAAATTATGATTATATATATATTTTTTATAGTTTACATTTTATAATTTTATATTGATCAGAGTGAAACGGGCTGGTAGCAACAACACAAATGGTTCTAACAACTATGTGAACAAACGGGCCCGTGGAGGTGGGAACCAGCTGGTGCACCGGGCTTTTGAAGGTATTTCATATGGTGGAAGAGGTGGTGGTCAAGGTAGGGGTAGGGGGGGTAGGGGTAGACGTGGCAGGGGTAGGGTTATGGGGTACCATTAGCTTCGTTTTTCCCGACACTTTACAAAATCAGTCACAAATATATCCTTAAGGCAGTTGCATGTAACAATATCTAAATTTCCCCACACTTTACCCAAACAATTGCAATTCAGGAAACAAATGAAAGAAGAGGAAAAGATGTTTAGGAATGTTGGTAGTTACAATACTTGTTTTATGTTTTTTTATTATTATTACTCTTGGATGATTGAATTCGTTGCTATTTCTTTAGATAATTGCAAGATTTAGATGTATGTTTTTTTATGATACGTACTTTTTGAATGAAGGATTCTTTTATTTTAAACTTTCAACCATTTCTGTATCTCCACTACATTAATGTTTTTAAGTCAACTTTCTAAGTTACCAAGAAAAATTATTATACTTCTATTTGTAACATTAATATAAATTTACTTCAGAATAAACTTGCTTTAAAGGATTCATTTTTTTCTAATCATAAATACAAATAACATCTCGCGTACTTTTACTGCATGCAAAAGTGCATCTAATAAATGACACAATTATTTTCCAAATATTATTAAGAATAAACATGATATAATTATTTTGAATAAGCAAATATTAACATAATGTCAATTATATTCTAATTTTTAATTTATAGAGTTGGTTAAACGTGGTTAGTCTTACTTTCGTGAGATGTGAAAAATATGGATTGTTGGATATAGTTTGGTTAAATTTGTAGTCAAATAGGATTACAGATCTGCTGTCTGTTTAAGAATGGGCACCACATGTGGTGGTGCCCTTTTCCGCTACATCAGCGCCACCTCATCAACCACACCACCACCACACCACATCATTTGGTGGAAATACCCACCACACCACACCACACCATTTTCTTTTCCATCTCATCATTTCATTTCCATTTATATTTTTTAAACATAAAAATATACCTTTTCATTTTCTTTTATTTATCAATAACCTAAATAATTAGTTTATAATACCAAATAATTAAGAGGCCCAATAATAAATCACATAGTTGTCTTCTTTTAAAAAACAATAACTAAGAAAGGGCAGCAATAAAAAAGAAAGAGGCCCAATAATTAAAGCCCATCTACTCCTTTAAAATCTCACCAATAAAATAAAGAAACCCTAGCAGGTCGTCTTCTTCACAAAAAAGGCAGCCAAGAAACAAAAAAATGAAATGCTTCCAGGTAAAAGAAAAATGGCAGCTTCTTCACATTGTTTGTCTTCTCCAATGCTTGCAACGGCTCTTTTTCGATCAAAAAAGCAACCCCCACGTCCGTGGCCTCCCGTGGCCGTGGCCACCCTTCCACCACGCAGTCCCCCCACGCCGTTGTGGGGGGTGGTGTTTCCCAGCCTCACCACGCCGTGCCTTGCTCCACGTCACCCTCCACGCCGGTGGGCGTGCACCCATACCGGGCAGCCTAACAAAAAATCTATTTATAAAAAACATCTCCAATGGTTAACCTTTCAAAAAACTTTTTCTTATTAATATTACTAGTTTACCTTTATGTATCTCAAATGTTTTATAAATACCCCTCATATATAATTTGACACTTTGTATACCATTTTATAAAATTTAACGTACCACAAAAAAAACAAAACTAATTATCATTCTTGTTCTTTATCAAAAATATTAAAATATGACAAAATTATCATTTATAGTTATAAAAATAATAAAGGATTTACATATATATTTATGTAGGGTTTAAAATGTAGAATTAGTAAATATAGAGACTAGAAGTGGGATCCTGTGAGGACTCAAAAAACGGTGAGGACTCGCGAGGACACCTCATAAAAATTACAAAACATTCCGAAAAAAATATATATAACTCACCATAATAATTACTACATTTGACCAAAAAAAATTCGAAAAAAAATTATGATCCACTTTTTTTTGCGGATCATAACAATGATCCATATTTTTTTTGTGGATCATTATTATGATCCATATTTTTTTTTTGGATCATTTTTGAAAAACTTTTTTATTTTTTGGATCTTATAGGATGCGATTTAGATATTTAAAAAAGAAAGAAAAAGTTTGTTTTGGATCATTTTTAGTGTTTTTTTTGGAGTCCTCGCAGTCCTCACCGGGAAAAGAGTCCTCACCGGATCGGACCCATAGAGACTAAATAAATCAAACAATAAAAGTTGATTAAGAGGTTATGGAAGAATAAGTGATTAGAATAAGCTTTTAAAAAAGTTCTTCACTCCAATAGAAAAAAGTCATCTAAAAATTTATTACTCCCTCCGTCCCTAAATAAAGTTCCCATTTGTGTTGGGCACAATATTTTAGGAGAAGTTAGTAGTGGGGTATTTGATATTACTTTTGATTAAAATATAAGGTTTGATTGTAGAGAGAAAGTGTTTTAAAGAGATAGTTAGTGGTGAAAGTATTGATAATAATATTATTATATTAAGTGGGCCCCTTAGACTGGGCGTAACGCATGACCGTTCGCAGTTTGGTCACCCCTGCCACATCTGCGCCACATCAGCTTTCTCTCTCCTGATCAAACACACGACCAGACAGCGACCAAATGCCCGTAATGGGTGACCGTTCGGATTTTTTTTTTAATTTAAATTTCATTAATAATTAAAACATTACATTAAAAATAATTTAAAACATTACATTAAACATAACTAAAAAATTAAAAAAACTACTGGTGGGGTCGTCGATTCCAAACGTGTTCCACCAAATCAGATCTAAGATTAAGATGAGTTTGTTTATCATTGATCTCCCTGATAACTTGCAATACTTCTTCATGTGATCGTACGGGGTCGCCGTCACTATGTCGCTCTTCCGGATGAAAATCGGGACATATGGCCCTGCCTTTGTCTTTGATAATCATATTATGTAATATGATACAAGTGTACATTATATCCCTTATTTTGTTAACATTTGTGGACCTTGCAGCCGTTTTTATTATACCCCATTTTTCTTTAGAACGCCAAATGCTCGTTCTACGTCTTTCCTTGCAGCTTCGTGTGCTTTCTTGTAGTTCACCCGCTTAACATCATTCGCATTTGTGTGTGAAATGGACTTAACAAGAACAGACCATTCCGGATATATCCCGTCAGTAAGATAATATCCCCATTTGTAAGACACCCCGTTTGCCAAAAAGGGTACCTCAGGTGCTTTCCCGTCTTTGAGATCATTGAAAATATGGGACGCTCGTAAGACGTTGATGTCGTTGTTCGACCCGGCGACACCAAAGAACGCGTGCCAAATCCACAAATCCTGCGAGGCAACCGCTTCAAGTAAGATGAATGGTTCGTTCCCGTGATCCCCTCTAACATATTGCCCACGGTAAGCATTTGGACATTGAGCCCAAGGCCAATCAGTACAATCAATGCTTCCTAGCATACCGGGAAACCCATGTTTCTCCTCATGAAAAGCGTATAGCTTCGCCACATCAGTATGAGTAGGCTTTCGCAGAAACTCATCTCCATACAAGTGCATAACCCCTTTACAGAACTCTGCGAGACTATCACGGCTAGTTTTCTCACCAATTTGTAAGTATTCGTCTAGAGCATCCGGTACGGTCCCGTATGCTAACTGACGAATTGCAGAAGTGCACCTCATTAGCGGAGAAGTACCTGCGTTCCCTAGTGCATCATATCGTTGCGCAAATAATGGGACGGTATTAATGAGATCGCGAACAATGCGTGTGAAAAGATCACGACTCATCCTGAAACGTTTGCGAAAATCATGCTCATTATACGTCGGATTTTCAGCGAAGTAGGCTGCCACGAGACGGTCATTCGCACCGCCACGGTCCCTATTCACGTATCTTCTAGGAGTTCTAGGGATATTAGAACTACAACCTTCAAGAAACGCGGCCGCCGTTTGTAAAAAACCAAGATGTATAACCCTGTCCTCTTCCTCGTCGCCAAAAATGAAATTAGCGACATTCATTTCATCGTCGGAACTCATTTTTATTATAGTGTGTGTGATAAAGAAATGAGAAGTGTGAAATTTTTTAGAGAGGGTGATTGAGAGATTTGAGTGTGTGTTTGAGTGGAGAAAGAAATGAGAGTTGTGAATTATTTGGTAAAAGAATTGGGTATTTATAAGGTAAAAAGGGGTGTTTTTTTGCCGTTGGAGAGGGGAGGATATAGCCGTTCAACGGTCGTGTTGAACGGTCGATTACTCGATCGTTGGTGGTCCTCGACGCGTCGCCGGAGAGGAGGCGTAACGCGGGGGACGCGTCGCCGTTGCTGATTTGGCCGGTCGCGACCAAACGATCGGTCGTGCATTACGGAGAGTCTTATGTTTGTGAAATGGGAACTTTATTTAGGGACAAAAATTGATGGAGAAATGAGAACTTTATTTAGGAACGGAGGGAGTATAATATTAATAAATTTTTCAAAAAGCTTCCATCGGAGATGCTTAACGTTAAAAGGATGTAATAAACTTGAAGACTATAGACATGAAAATTGCAAAAAAAGTTGAGAAGAAAAAAACTTAAAATTTTTAAAAGAACATAGTGATAATTTTGTAATTTACTCTATATACTTAAAATAAAATATGTATTTATATTAATTTAATTTAATAGAAATATATATGTGGAGGAAAATCGTATAAAAGGAACCTGAGGTGCACGTGGTTGCAAATACTAGAATAACCGGAACAAGCCAAGACCCCCCAAATCCACCGTCGGCATTAAAGTCGCCGCCACCTGACTCCGTTTCCTCGCCGGAAACCGCCTCTTCCCCATTCTCTCATTTATTGTGCTTCCGCTCTTATTTATTTCATTAGCACAACAACAAAATAATCACTTACCTATTAACCTATAATAATTTAATTATTCACTCACTAAACGATTTGGTTAAGTAGAAATTGGGTAATTTATTATCAATCTATCGATCTGTTCGATATGGGCGACTCCACCGCCGCGGCCGGCGGTGATAATAGCTTACCGGAGAGAAACGCCGTTGAAGAAGTTTCTAGGCTTGTGGAACAAAGTAAAGAGTTGCAGGAATCAGCATCGATCTTAATATCTAGAAATTCACAGGAGGATGCATCGTTACGACAACGAGCCCTAGCTCTCGATTCAAATATCAAAATGCTTCGTTCGTTCATTACTTCTTCTGTTAAGAAAGGAAATTTAGATTCCAAACATGCAGAAAAAGTAAGGCTATGGTGATATCGCTCACTTCGATTCAAAATTGCATGATTGATATTGTGTTTTTGTTGCAATTGAAATATATTTCGTTTTTGTGTTCCATTATATGATTTTTGCTTTGCATGTTTACAGTTGATTGAAGAGCTAAGTAGAGCAAGTTATACATTGAGTGAAGGAGATGCAGCCACTTTTCTTCCCTGCAAATCACATGGTGCTTTACTAATTACTATTATTAGTTAAACCATCCTTTGCTAATTTTCTTCCAGAATCTGGCTTTTTTGTATCATTATTATTATTATTTAACCTCTTTTGGTTAATCCATTTGATATAAAAGCCTTGATTTTTATGAATCCAAATCTCCCTTGAAGGAAAAGGTTACTACACATAAGTTTTTTATATGAATTATGAAGACTTGGTGTTAATTGAGAAACATATATCATTTGAATTCACAATCTAATTAGGTTTTTTGAGTTTAATTTGTTGATGAAGTGTTGTTGGATTGGATTACAGGAAGATTTTTGAGGATGTTTCTTGGTCCAATAAATGTTCGTGCTAACAGAAAGGATATTCAATTAAAAGTGAAGGAGGAATACTATAGTTTCAGGGTAAGAATGTTTTACATTCATATTATTATCTAAGTTTTTCATGTTATTTAACATTAAGCATATGATAGTAACCGATTCACAAATTCCCTTCCCCTAATTAGATAATAAACATGTTCAAGATGCCATTTTTCTTGTTTAGATTAATCTGACTGTATATTTGTATGGTATTTTGGCAGGATAGAACTGCATATCTGTTTTTATTTTTCCCATCATTGTTACTGGTTTTAAGGTCACAAATTTGGGATGGATGTTTTCCTGCATTACCTGTTCAGCTTTACCAGGTACATATTTTTCTTTTTTTAATCCATAATTATCATATTTTAGTAAATAAACTTTGTTACAAGAGTGTGCCCTTTTCAGGCATGGTTGCTGTTTCTCTACACAGGGTTAGCTTTAAGAGAAAATATTTTGAGAGTTAATGGAAGTGATATACGTCCATGGTAATTTTATGTAATTTTAATTTAATTAATGTTTTATTAATATAATATAATATATATTAAATAACTAAATACTTTAGTTTTTTTATTGTGCAGGTGGATATACCATCACTATTGTGCTATGGGAATGGCACTCATCAGTCTCACATGGGAAATAGAAAGACAACCTAATTGTGCCCAAAAACAGGTTATAATATTATTTATTTGTATAAACTATAAAGTTTTAGGGTTTAATAACAGAATGTTGATGTTTGTATTGGACACCTTTGCAGAAAGGTATACAATTATTTTTAAGATGGGCAATTATGCAAGGAGTGGCAATGCTTTTACAAAACAGATACCAAAGACAGAGACTTTATACACGTATTGCACTCGGAAAGGTGATATTAATTTAATAAATTTAAATGATTTTAAATAAATTTAATTTTGGTTGGTTATTTATTGAGTATTTTTTTTTATTGTAGTCGAGAAGAATGGATGTTGTGTGGGGTGAAACTGCTGGAGTAAAAGGTCAATTATGGTTGTTACTGCCCATACTCTTTATCTTGCAGGTGATTTTTTCTTCCATTTTTAAAAAATATTATAAATTTAATTATGATTAGAAAACATATATGTTTATTTTCTTGATTTCAGGCATTTGAAGCATATGTTGGTGTGCTATTGTTAAAAACTGCAGTGGTTGGTGTTGTTTCTGAATGGCAGGTAACAAACTTCACAATACCTTTTTGACCCATTTCTGTTACGGGTCGACCCATATCCAGTTGGTGAATTTGGATCTGTGTTGGACAGGTGGTGACGTGTGGGATCCTTTTGATAATTATGGCTGTTGGGAATTTTGCAAACACAGTGCAAACGCTTATATTAAAGTCTCGATTTAAAGCAAAAATGAAAAGAGGTAAAAGCAAGGGTGACTTATCTCCAAAAGATGAATGATTTAATCAATAATCAGAAAAGGATCTATTTTTGATTTATTTTTGAGTGTATGAAACTTTATGTTGGATTTCATAAACGTTGATGAATAGAAAGAAATGGTTTAAAATGTTGGAATTATTATTATTCTGTTGATATAATAGAAATAAATGGTAGTTGATGAATTGAAAGAAATGGTTTGAATTGTTGGAATTGTTATTATTTTTTGGGAAGTTGAAAAGAGTTTGAGATGAAAAAAACATCTTGTTACAATACATTATTGTATTAAACTATTAATCATCAACTTTGCAAAGTAATTTTTGCTAGAGATTGAGATATATGTTGTCTATAGATGTCAAGTAAGTCGTTGTTTCAGGTTTTTTGTTATTATTAAGGAATAGATTTTTCCTAATTAAGAAAATAACTTGTAGCAAAAGTGCTTTCGGTTTTTCCTAATCTCTTTTTTCTTTTTTAATTTATCCGAAAGTTCTTCAAAACTCTTTTTTCTTTTTTAATTTTTCTGAAAGTTATTTAGTATCTACTCAAACACATTTTTAACTTAAAAGTTAGTAAGTTTATCTTGAAATTTTAACTTAAAAGTTAGTAAGTTTATCTTGAAAAACACTCAGTAAACACATTGTACAAAATTTATGAGAAATGTGATTAAGAAATGATATTTAGTTCTACTATTTGTTCATTTTCAAAGTCTTATCAATTTGATATGATAATTTGTATAATTCACTAATTTATTCTCTTAATATTATCATTTGATTTTGACATATGTCTTCATGTAATGAGTAAGACTATGAGTAGAAATAAATGGTAGGAATCAATACCATTATTCAATGTTATTTTTTCCTATAATATGTGTCTATTTATCTTCTTACTCACTAGATAAAGATACGTGTCAAAATCAATAGATAATATTAGAAAAGATGATGAGTTGATTACACATGTCATATTGTAAATGAGTTTTAAGATGAAATATGCACAATAATTAAAAGCAAAATAATTAAAAAAAGAAAAATGGTTAAATAAGCCATATGGTATTATGATCATCCATATCTCTGGTGATCCATATCTCTATCTAAACCTAAACTATCTACAAAAAGCAAAATAAAAATAACATGTTTTCGAAAAAGAATTAAACATATAACACAAACTTGTTGAGTTATTGATCAACAATTAATCAAAAAGATTGTGTTTAATTAATACAGAAAGATGATCTTAATGCACATTATTTGTATTTAACTATCTTTTCTCATATAATCTTATGATTTTGATAGTTGTCTTGACCAAGTTAGTAGGCATATAAGTAGGCACTAATATTATTTTTTTTATTAATAATCAACAAGTTTAATTGTATAATTAAGTTTAGGGTTTTGATAATGACATTAGACATGCATCAAATACTTGTACCTCAATCTATAACTACCACCTGAATCTTAGAAACTACTTCTCCCTATGGATTAATGTACAGCGTTTATGCGTCTAATGACAACCCTAAGAACTGTCATTATCAAAACCCTTAAGTTTAATTTATTAAATAGATGATACATTCTTGTTTAGTTTTATTTTCTCCTTTAGGGCTTTCTTTTAAGCCCGTTTTGTTGCTGTGCTCGGTTGGCCTTTTGGGCTTTTTAATATATATTCTTTTAAATTTCAAAACAATTATCATGTTTAATTGGAAAATGACATAATTAATTATATCAGCATTTTAAATAAATTAAAAATTGACATTTTTAAGAACTGTTTAATAATCTTAAAAATAAGTGTAATGATATGGAAATAATAATAATTATTTACAGTTAATGTATGATCAATTTAAACAAACTGAAATTTGCATAATTAGTAATATAATCAGCTGTTACAAAAAAAAAAAAAAGTAGTATATATCATCGAATTTATTGAAAAATTAAAACTGTTCTAATTAAATAATTTTATTATTATTATTATTATTATTATTAATAATATTATTATTATCATTATTATTACTATTATTATTATTATTATTATTATTATTATTATTATTATTATTATTATTATTATTATTATTATTATTATTAGATATGTATGTGGTTATGTGTGGATGTTTTCTTTTCGAGAAAAGAATATTTTCAAATTTTGTTTGTGAATATCAGTTTTTCTCAATATTTACATCATTGTTTACGGAATAACTTAGAAATATATAGATAAGATCGACTTTTGTTAATGATAACTCTTAAATGTTAGAAAAGTTTTCGTAAAAATATTTTGATAATGATAACTTTAAAAATTATATTTTTAAGAATGTATAAGATGCTTTAAATAGTGAGAAATGATATTTGTGTATAATATTTGTTCTTACTTATTTGTCTACTCAATTGATTAAGACAAAATGTTAAAATCAATTGATAATATGAGGAAAAAATTAGTGAATTATACATGATATTTTATGATTAGTGTAACAACCCGAAATTTGTAAATAAATAAATTTATAAAAAAATATGATAAATAAGGATAAATCGTTTAAAGAACATAGGAATTGGTTTCGTGTCAATTGGACACCGTATGAGAAAGTTATGGACGGAACCGGGTCGAGACAAGGACGAAAAAGTGCAGCCTGCTGCATAAGTGAAGTTCGCGACGCGAACTATGTTCGCGTTTCGCGAACACGAGACAGGGAAATTGGCCATTGATCGTGATGCAGTTCCCGACCAGGTAGCGATCGTGAAGTCCTTGAGCACGCATAGTACGCGACGCGATGTATTAGTTCGCGACGCGAAGTCTGTTCGACAGACCTTAATATCGGGTTTTCAGCCATTTGTGCTATCTTCAAACCCTAGATACCTCTTTGGCGATTTTTGGAGCTCTAGTGCAGTTCTTGAGTGATTCCTCCACGAATCTTGGGTAGATTTCACTCCTAAGTGAAGATTAAAGGTATATCTTCACTCCTTGATCTTTGTAGCTTTAGATCCATGTATTTTGAAGTATGGGTTTGAAACCCTAGCTCTTGGGGTTATGGGTTATGGGGATATAAGTGATGCATACGCTTAATAGATGGTATTTTATCAAAGGAAACAAGTGTATGATTATGATTTGTAAGAATCTTAAGGGTTGGTTAAACCTAGGGTTTGGTAAATCACCATAATTGGGGGAAATGTGTTAATAAGTGTTATCTAGAGATAGATGGACACATTGGTAGTAGAACGTGATGTTGATAATCTTGTGATTATTGTATTAGGCATTTGGTGAGGTCTTGGAAGGTTGACCGAATTGTGAAGCAAGGAAGCTGACGTAAAGAATACGGTTGGAGCACTTTATTGCTAAGGTGAGTACATGAGACTTTTAAACTGGGTACATAGCAAATGGTTTTTGAAAATACATATGATATGATTGGGTCTTTATTAATAAATGTTTTGATAAAGATAGTGACTGAAAAGATAAGAAAGTAGGTGTAATGTGATACTAGAATAAGTCTAGTATGATTGATGAATTTGGAAGTAAATATGATAAACTAAAGTAATTGTGAAATCTTTACTAAGGAACCATAATAATGAAGTTATGGAGTAATATAATGTATATTGAGTCTTTATTAATAATTATGTATTAGTAAAGCAATTGGAAATGGGTTGATAAGTAATGAGTACCTATTGGTAATAGTTACTAATAAAAGAAATGAACGAATATATATGAAAATGATTATGATGTGACTAGTAATAATTAAGTATTACGGTCACGAAGAGATAAAAGTATTATGGTATCGATAGACAAGAATTGTATATTATGAAATAAGTGAATATGAACCTCCTAGGGTTCATAGATGTAGAAGTATGTGTAGATTGCTTATGATTGGGTCCATGGGACCATACGGGTACGTTCTCTATGTTGAACTAGTTAAATATAGTTATTATTATATAACTAACTTGTTTGATGATTGATGTGATAGCCGAGAGCTAGATTAACATAACTGTTGAGTTATGGTAGGATTGAGATGATGTGATGTCACGGGCGACTCCCGGTCATGAGGTGTGGATTGAGGGGCAGTTGGGTGGATTCCCATCGACTCTTCCACGTTAGTAGACGATGTGATGATACGGGCGACTCCCGATCATGAGGTGTGGATTGAGGGGCAGTTGGGTGTATTCTCATCGACTCTTCCACATTAGTAGACGATGTGATGATACGGGCGACTCCCGATCATGAGGTGTGAATTGAGGGGCAGTTGGGTGGATTCCCATCGACTCTTCCACGTTAGTAGACGATGTGATGATACGGGCGACTCCCGATCATGAGGTGTGGATTGAGGGGCAGTTGGGATGGATTTCCCGTCGACTCTTCCACGTTAGTAGTCTTACTCATTGGACGTATTCCGGTGGGCAAGGCAGGTGTCGGTAGCATGGGCGATCCTATTGCCGATACCTTGTTTCTAGTTAGCTCGGGGGCGACCCGATAACTAGATATGTATGTGATTCTAGCTAGATCGGGGGCAACCCGATAGTTAGACGTGATTGCTAGGTAAGCAAGGTTGATAGGGTCACCCTAGGGTGACTAGACGGTATTGATATGGTATATATAAATATGTTTGTATATATTTGTGAAATTGATTATTATTATTGGGGTCAAAAACCCATGCATCTCACGAGACTATTTTGTCTCACGTACTACGTTGTTTTTGTGGCTATGTACTCAGGTACAGGTTTGAAGTGATAGAAGGTTGCACTAGAAGTGGCCTTGATATGTTTAGCTCGGGAGCTCGTAGGTAGATCCCGTTTGCCTATGGTTTTGATATACTTGGTGACACCGTATTTTTGTATACTCTGATAAAGGTTTTAAAGTTTTTGTTAAACTGTATTTTGGATAATATGTCAAATATTGGGAAAATGTATTTTAAATGATTTAAAACGAGGTTATAAAAATACGGGTGTTACAATTAGCAATATAAAATAAGGGTTTGGCTAACTAATATCCTAGGGCAAGAGATTAACATGTTTAATGAACCTAAATTTACCATTTTTATTTTAAAATATATTTAATTTATGCAAAAAATGAACTTCACTAATGACTAATAAATGCATTTATTTATTATAAAAGGAAACATAAAGTATATTAAATTCTTTTAATCTCATGCTCTAAGGGTATAAGTTAGATAAACTCATAAAATTAATACAAATATTAGGAATCAATAATATTGTTGTAGTTCATGGTTAAAGTGGTAAATATGGCAGGTTGTTAATGATGAAGAGTTAAACAAGGAAAAAAGAATCTGATTTCGTCGATTTATCTATACTTCGTAGTTAATGATAATTACATACAAATTTAAATTTATCTTATCATTACCATAAATAAATAGAATACAACTCTAACACAAAGTAACAAACTCCACACCGCCATATACATAAATTGATAAATATATAAATAGACATTTCAATAATCTATTTCCCATATATCCGCAAATCTCACCTCGCCAATTAATGATAATTACATACAAATTCAAATTCAAATACATTATATCTTATCAACTATCATTACCATAAATAAATAGAATACAACTTTAACACCAAGTAACCCACCGCCATATACTTGATATATAAATAGTAATCTATTTCCCATATATCAATTACAGCCGCAAATCTCACCATCAGTAAATTTGTATCGAATCGCAAGTATCCTCAAAGGTATGACGAGACTCAAATTAAATAATATTCCTATATTGTTAATTTTCGTAGGTTTTTAATTTCTGAAAAAAATATTGTGTTCGATCGTAGCCTTTTTCTTAATTAAGAACTAATTCTGTGTTCATATTAATTATATTACCAGATCGACAATATGGAATACCAAAGGCTCGCGTTTTACCGGCCGCCATTCATGATGGTTCCTTTCCATCAACATCATCATCATCATCATCATCATCATCACCATGAAGCGTTAGGCACACAAGAAGACATGGAGGTTATGAAGGAAACACTTGAAAGTGTAGTAAGAAACCCGGATGTAAGTAGAGAAATCAAGAATAGGTTTATCATGAGATTCAAGTTGATGTTCCCAGGGGAAAGTTTTGTGAACACATCCGATGAAATCTCAGAGGAGAATAATATTCCTGAACAAGTACTAAACCCAAATGTCCGTACCGAAATCATTAATGTCAAGAATGAGGTGCTGATGAACTCCATCTGGATATTTCCGGGGGTTAATATGTTGAAACTAAATACAGATGGAAGTTCAAAGGGGAATCCCGGTCCATCGAGTTTTGGCGGGTTGATAAGAGACGATAAAGGAGATTGGGTGTGTGGGTACATTGGAAAGATGAATGGAAGATCATATACAAGTCTCGAGGCAGAAATTGTGGGAGTATATAGAGGGTTGCTTTTAATCAAACATAAGAATCTGTCACACATTCTCGTTGAAACAGATTGTGAAACTCTTCTAAGGCTTAGAGAGGGATTTTTTTGATAAACTTAGTCGTGCAATGAAGGCTGTTGTGGAAGCTATTGAAAATATGTTGGTCGAGTTAAAGTGTTGCATGGTTCATACAAGAAGAGACGGGAATCATTGTGCGGATCAGCTGGCTAAACTAGGTGGTGAACAATCTGAAGATTTCATTGTGTTCGAGGAACCACCGGAGTTATTGATACCATATTTGTTACAAGACACGGACGCTGCTACAGATTTTGAAAGGGGTCGTCAATGATCAATATATGAGATAGTAGTTTAATTTGTTACAAGTGCACATACTTTGCATTTTATGTTAAGAATTCTCTTTTATGTAAGTTGTTACCGTTAAAGTGTTGTTGTTTTGGAATGACACTAATTGAGTTTATATTTTTAATGCCAGTCTACTTTTTAAAGATCTCATTCATAAAAAGAAATAAACAGGAATTTGTAATAATTTTATAACAATGAAGATCAAATTTCTACTTTCCGTTTTAAAATGATTCTTTGATTGTTTGTTATTATTAGATACACCAATGTTTTTCTCAAGTTTATTCTTGTGTTTCTTGCTGAGGCAATCGGAAGAAGAGATCTGATGTACAAGAAAAAAATTCCGGTCTTCTTTTGAATCCAACTTTCTGTTCTGAGTAAGTTGGTTTACTTAAGCTCTACTTGATAAAACTGAAAACAGAAATGTAATCTCATGAACCTTTTTTAATTAATTGAATTAGACTATTTTTGGATTTAGGATATGTTTGAAAAGCAAGGTTTAAAACCGAGCCTTTATTTTGTAAACTTCATAATATTGTACTTGGTGATTGAGGTGCAGGATACATATCCATATAAATTGCATTAAAATGCATGTTTTGTATTATTCATTCTATTTTAAATTAGCGTTTTGTTAATGACAGCCCTTAAGGCTGTCATTAAGAGGTGTTTACGTGCATAAATAATTTGTACTTCAGTAGTGGGAGTTGATTCCTAAAATGTAGGGGGGGGGGGGGGGGGGGGGGGGTTATTGATTATTGTACAAATTTTTGATGCGTGTCTTGACGTCTTAGTGACAGCCCTTAGGGCTGGCATTATAATTTGCCTTTAAATTATTGTTTTTTAAATTGCATATAAAGTCAAATGCATTGACTATTATAGTCAACGTATACTCAAATGCAATGACTATTATAGTCAACATATAGTCAAACCGAGTTTGAATATTTTTCTATAGTGAAGCCTTCTTTTTTTTCTTCTATTTATACAATAATGACAGTGTATTTTTCTATACAAAGCTCACTGATTGTAATATACCAGAACTTACTCTTTTTGTTTTAATTAATTTCATTGAAGTTAGAATGTTGACTATTAAATGAAATTAGGGTTTGATACAAATCGATTAACATTTGGGAATGACTAAAATGTATGTTTCCTAATTGGATCACTTATCGGTCTTGGTCATAATCAATTAAAATCGGCCAAAATTGGTCAAAGTCAACTATATTCAAGACTGATTATTAAAAAATATCATTTTTAGGATTACTTTTTTGAGTGATGGTAGTTTGTAATCAGGGTGTAATTGTAAGCAATATTAGTAGATTATCATATATATGAGGTTAAAAGATGGACAATTAAGTCCAAAATACACAATTTTTGAAATGTTTTAAACTATTTGATTGTAGTGGCAGAGGAATGTTACTGTAGTTACAGTGATGTGCATACTATGCAATAAGCAAGCATTTAGTCCAGTTCCAAATGCTGAAGAAGTTGAATCAATATTCTATGCTCCTTTTGAAATGTTTCTCAAGGTTCCTTAATTTTCTTTATATTTTATTTTTTGTTTGTGCTATTTATTTGCTATTTATTTTTAAAAGTTTAGTGGTTAAAAAAAACATTCGGGAAATGGGTTAATTGAGGGTTTGATTATGTTTGGAATGTTCAAGTCATGTGTTATTGCGTTTCACTAGAGAAAGAGGCGTGAATGGAAGGCGCATGTTTTTTCGTTTCTCACATTTTCTCCACATATTTATGAAGGGAATGGAATTGTTTTCCATTTCTTCCTCCTTATATCCTTTTCTTGAGCATGATCAAACAAGAAAAGTAATTCAAAATTCATTTCCCCCCTTCCGTTCCACTATGCCAAACATCTCATTATAGTTCTCAGCAAATTGGACTGAGAAGCGACTTGAATTGTAGAACCGGACCGAACCGAGCTACATCGGTTCGGTCCTCAGTTCTATTTTTATGAAAAATTAGTTATCGGTTCCGAGCGGATTGGTTCAGTCCAAAACCAAGAAAAAACCGAAAAAGTCGAAGAAATTATCTCGATTCTCGGTTCGGTTCTAACTGAAATCATGTTATTTGATTATATATTTGACTGACTATGCTAAATCATGAAAAATGAGTTATAATCAAGAGACAAGACAAGTTTAGACCGAATCCAACTTTTTTTTTATTTACTCTGACCGAATTAAGAGACAAGTTTAGATCGAGATATGAACCAAGTCAATAAATTATGAGCAAACTAAACATGAAGATTCAGACGATAGATGTATATATACTTAGGTGTTGTTTGGTAAGCCTCTTAATGATTCAGTTAAGAGGACAACTTCTTATTCAGACAGATTCAGAGCGTTTCATAAGACCTCTTAATCAGCCTTTGAATTAGAAATTGAACTTGTTCTGCCTCTTAATCAAACAGACGTAAGGGGAAGTCTGAACCATTCAAACTTCTGCATCATTCAGATATTAATCATTTAGATGTTACCAAACAACACCTTAGTCCGAATTTAAATCCTAACATATCAAACAGCTTCTAAGATGATGGTAAAGACCCGTAAGGATATACAATGGGGCCTCTACCGGTCTACCCCACATGTTCATTTTATATTTCACAAACGTTGTCTACACGTTCTCTAATATTATAAATCTTATGTGTGAGATGTTAAGATATATCTTATTTCCTTGATTTAAATGTGATGAACTACATATTAAAAGGGTCTTTTAGGTTGGGGGTTTAATTTTCATCATGAAATAAGTGATAATTAAGAGTATATTAGGATTTGTCGTTAAAAAAAAAGCCCCTTAGCTACGTGCAATTTATTAATGTATTTTTTCCTTTTATAAGAAGTTATTCCGAAATTTTTGGTGTTATAAAAAAATGAAATTATAAATTATTATGGTTTATCAGAATAAATTATTATGGTTTATCATAATTATAAATTATTATGGTTTATTGAGACATTCATTATGTTAAATTATTGGGACATATTTGATAATGGAATTTAGACTTGGGACAGTGATGTGTTTTAAATTAAAGGCCAAAATGTATTTTAGTACCCTGAACTTGGTTAACTAGGTCATTTACTACCCTGAACTATTAAAGGTGCAGCATGGTACCCTGAACTTGACAAAATGGTCAATTTAGTACCCTGACTCGTTAATTTGATCACATTTTCTCGCTTGACTTACTTTTGTTGGGGCTTTTGACGGACTAAAAAATATACATTAATCTCAACATATTGATATTAGAAGCAAATCTCGTGAGAAACACAAAGTCAAATTAGTGAGTCAGGGTACTAAATTGACCATTTTGTAAAGTTCATGGTACCATTTTACATCTTTAATAGTCCATGGTAGTAGAAAACCCAGTCAACCAAGTTCAGGATACTAAAATGCATTTTAGCCTAAATTAAAAGCACGCCAATTTCTAATTGTAGAGGGTACCCAATTGTAGAGGCATCTATCTACATGACAAATATTTTCAAAAGTTTATAGAATCTATTAACACATTTTTTAACAAAAAAAGAAAGGGCAAGCGAAAAGGGAGAATTTCGGCAATTCACCCTATCTTAAGTCACATAAGTAACTTAATTTTTAATTTTTTCTTTTTACAAATTTATTACTCATTAATAACCTGATAAATGATGCAAACATATAAATGCATTAAATTACCAGTTGATCTAAATCTTACCAGTTGATCTAAATCAACTGCTACCGAAGGAAATTTTGAAGGTTTTTCAATTCATAGGGTGTTAAGTTCAAGTCTTTCTGAAAATTTTTCCTCTGGTGAATAAGTTTTAGGGTTTATTCATTATAGACGGAGGGTTTAATAGGAGACATACTATCCTTATGGATATTATTATTCAACTCAAACAACTAACTAGTCGTTCACTATGAATTAAACTGGATATATGATCTTTTCTCTTTTTGAAAAGGGTATGTGTTTCATAAACTAATCGTAATGTAATAAAGCAAGTGGATTTGGAATAGAATTTTTCAAATGAAAAGGTGTTTAATCTTTATTCCTTTATAATCATTTCTTTATGCTAGCTTTGACTTCCAAATACATTTTGTACGCAACCTACCTATGAGTTTGTCAAAAGGACCCCACCAATGAGACATCTTCACCTAGAAGATGATATTTGCAGCAAAAAGCTCCTCCATTTTACATCCTTTGGTTTCTTGGCTGCTCTAAATATGGTCTTATTTTCCTTTTTCTCT
Source organism: Calendula officinalis (assembly GCA_963853835.1). Classification (NCBI taxonomy): domain Eukaryota; kingdom Viridiplantae; phylum Streptophyta; class Magnoliopsida; order Asterales; family Asteraceae; genus Calendula; species Calendula officinalis. The sequence continues at coordinate 39,352,968 of OY970833.1, forward strand.
TTTTTGGTGAAAAAGCACACACAATTATGTCTTTAAAGTATACACAAAACAACCCAAGTGCTTTTGATTTACTTTCATTCCCTTTTCGCTTTCGTATTTCCATCTCTCTTTCTCTCTTATATATATGCCACACACTGCCTTCTAGCAACCAAATAGAACTTTCTTTGTTGTTGCAACAACAAACATGAGTGTTCTATAATCATTCTATGCATAAAGATTACTCTACTTTTCTTTCCTTTTAATTAGTTAAATATTGTTCATCCTTGTATTTTCTTTTTCTATCTTAATATAATTCGTTATGGCGGATGTGCATAAAGGTCTTGATTCAACCGGTATCAAGTTATTTGGAAAGATGATTAGCGTACAAGTGATGAGAGAATTGAAAGAAGAACCGGTAAACAAAACAGAAGTGAACGATGATGATCAAACATTAGTGAATAAAAGGCCCGACAAGATCATAGCATGCCCAAGGTGCAAAAGCATGGAGACCAAGTTTTGCTATTTCAACAACTACAATGCTAATCAACCAAGACACTTTTGTAAAGGCTGTCAAAGGTACTGGACAGCTGGCGGTGCCCTTCGTAACGTGCCCGTTGGGGCCGGTCGTCGGAAGGCTAAACCGCCATGTGGCGAATTGGGTGATAGTTTTTCAGATGTTCCATTTCTGAAGGATGCTACTTCAACAAGCAGTGGTATACATTTTGATGGTGCCCATTTTCAACATCTTTTTCCGGCAAAGAGGCGGAGGAACTCCACCGTTGACTTTTAATTGATAATCTATGTATTAGAAAAGTAATTAATCTATCTGGATATCTAGGACCACTGTTAATTAATTAATGAAGTAATTATTGCTTAATAATAATTAGTGTGAATGAGTATACTTTCCATGGATGGATACAAAACAGAGTCTTTTTTTGTACTTTACGTATATAGAAAGTCTATATCCAGTCCAGCTGGTTCGCCTAATTTGTCTCTAATTACAAGAAAATGATAACCATAGACCTGTGAACATATATTTACATACATATTGTGAAGGGAAAACCTAGTATAATGTATGGGTTGTTCGTGCAATATCTCGAAATTTTTGAATAATGTTAAAATACTATTACTAGTATAATTTTTTAATTTTTTTTTGTTTATTATAAGTGACACCACTGAGAAAAAAATGTGCAACTTGGGATACCCCTCAATTTTTTACTAGGTCCGCCACTGCATATTGTCTCGTAAAAAACGTAACGTCAACTAATATTTCAATTTTTGCTAAATTAGTGTTTTATCAACTGACATTCTAACTCACAATAATATCGACTAATACATATGACACAAAAACTACCAATGCCCACTAATAACCCACAAACTTCGTTGCCTTTGACGTCGCCTAGCCAATGAGATTTACTGATAGCACCTCACCGACAGCGGCTCCCCAACCGAAGGGACAACCGGATGTAGCGGTGTTCAAAACATGATATCCAAATTTCGGGTATCCAAATTTTCGGATAATGGATTTTAGTATCCGAAACCGGTATCCGAAGTTCGGATATCCGAAATTTCGGATACCCGATATCCGAAAAAATAAATTATTCAAATATTTCTCGGAATTTTTTGGATATTTTGGATAATTTTTTGGATGAAAATTTTGAAAATACTATCTTGATTTGTATCTGAAATTCAAAGTTAACAACCACCACAAATAGTCACCATCAAATCACTTAAGAAATTGTATTACGAGTAACAGTTAAAAGAAGCTTACATCGGAATTGGAGGTAACAGAGCACCGGATTGTAGTGGTCGGAATTCAAGGAAGATGGCGGAAACTGAGAGGAACAGTGGTAGGATAGTTACAACGGTCTTTCGCATTGAATTAAACAAGGATTTCTCTAAACAGGTACAACGATGTGTCCCCTCCTCAAAATGTCAATCACGTCATAATTTGCGAAACTAACGACCTTCACGTCCCTACGAATCTGCGACGAATTAGATGTTGCTAACTGATTTTTTTTATTCTTGTAGCACACTAGCAATAACTTAATTTCAACACTAAATTAGTGAGTCTGAGTAGTAAATTGACTATTTTTCAGTTCAGTGTAGCATTATGCACATTTAATAGTTCAGGGTAATAGATGATCCAATCAATCAAGTTCATGATACTAAAATGTATTTTTGGAAAATAAAAATAAAAATTGATATGTTAACCTATGCATTTTCTGTATCATATATGAATGAGTTTTTTTTTATTAATTTATTGGCGATTTTAACGAATTTAATGGAAGTTCAGCATACTCGATCGTTTCACATTTGAAAAGATGCAAACCAAGTTACATACATGAGTATTATGTGTCCCAATTTCAAGCAAAGCAATGGTAAATCAAGAAATATGATAGACGTTTTAAAGGGATTTTTTTTAGAAAGATATTTTCTATTAAGATTGGTGGAGATGAGTGGTGAATTTTCTTGGAAAGATATATAAAAATCGAAGCAAGAAACTTGACCAGAGATGTATGATACAATACAAATAAATTAATTTGGTGTGTATGATTCTATTTGGTTAATCGTTTATTTACCAGTTCAAGGTTTAGTAGTTTATGATTACGGTATTTTTGGTCATCAAATTAGTTATAGGTTGATATTTTTCCTTAAATTATTAATTTAGCCGTTTGACCGAATCAAAGTCACGTAGGTATTACTTGTTAGTTTTTTGAATAGTTACTTTTACTTAGTGGAGTTTGTTCCTTAATTCTAGCTTTAATTAGTTAGATGGGTTTTCTTTGTTGTAATTCTTTTCCTATTTAAAGTGAAGAATAACAAAAGAACATTATCCCCAAAATATCAAAATAGCCTTTCGTCTTGAAACTGTGAAATCTTGTGAGGCTTGATTTCCAACAGATTCTAATACATATTTAAACTTACATTATTGAACAAGCATTCACATTTTCATCATTGAACGCCATGCTAGGGTTTTCGCCAATTCGAGTACGTTGAAGAATAAGCAAAGTCTTGATCATAGGTTACATGCCCGTACCCGTTGTCCCTATTCTCGTAATAATTGTAATTGTATGTAGAGATATCTGGTTTCTCGACATGGAAATAATCCGTGGGGTCAATATGATAATTGTACATATCGATCGCCCGTGGGTTGTATCGAAAAGGCCATAACTCAGCTTTCTTTCCTGTGCTTCTAACTGTCTCGAGAACCATTTCTTCATCCACCCATCCATTCACTGTCACCTTTTGCAAGTTCATGTCTATATCAACACTCTCCACTCCTGAACAAGAGAAAAAGACGTACAAATTATAATAACTTTTTGGGCCCTAAGAAAATTTTTTAAAAATGAACTCCTTAAAGTAACTTTTTTTTCAAATAAGTAATTTTTTTTCTTCACATGAAAAAAGAAGCATTAATCCCAAGTTATATGTCCCTTTTTTGGGTCCTTTAGTCCGTTATTTTCTATATTTTATTGAATTTACCTTAATTCCAGTGAGTTGACACATGTATACATATACTAATTTTTTTTTGAAAATGGGCCCTTGAATTTTGTGGGCCTGGGTGGTATCATACTTTCACATACTTGAAAGTGTAATATTGCACAAATTGTTGTACGTATAAAATCCGATCTTTTTGTATATATAAGAGATCGAGAGAATGAGTACCATCTATGTCTTGGAGGGCCTTTCTAACTTTGCGTTCGCAGCCGTGACAATCCATGTTCACTATCATCTCCATCTGAAACAATCAAATTAAGTTTCAGCTTAACTAATTCATGGTTTTTTACATTAAATATAATAACATTTGTGTCTTATGTGGAATCAACGTTTAGAACTATTGAATAGGTCAATTGTCATGTAAGATTGTAAATAATATTCTTCCGATCGAGATCCAAGTTTGTGATATATTTATTATTAGTTTAATAACTCACCCGGATGGGCGGGCTAACTTTAAAAAATAAAATACATAAAACTTCTTTGTATGAATTTGTACTGTAATAAGAATCTTAAAAGAGTATGATTTGACATTTCAAATAACAATAACATAATTCAAACATATGCTGAATCTTAAAATTATACAATCCAAAAAAAACAAAAACTGTTTATGGGTCATATTTACTCATACATCTTTAATACAACTGTTTGGACGGTAAGAATCATTACAATTGTAGAAATGGGATGTTACATAATATTTTCAATACTAAGAAACTTTTAAACTTTTTAAATTGCATTGTATGTATAATTGGAACAATGCATCAAAAAGATTATGAAGGAGCAATTCGACATTCTCACCTTAGATTGAAGTTAGAGGCTCTAATAACAAATGAAATTGTTTAGATGCTTGTTATAATCTAGATGTTTGGTAAATGACGATAGTGAAAAAACGATGGTATATATAACAAATAAAGGTTAAGATGGTTTTGTGAAAATAAAGATTCTAATTAATTATAAATTCGTTGAATATGGAAATGTGTAATAAATATAAGAATGTTTTTTTATTATCGAATTCTTTAAAATATGAGTCATAAATCGGGTAAGGTTCATAATTTCGTTACAAAACACATTTCTGGTTATTTTGTAATGAAAATTAAGTTATTTTATAACTAAAGATTACTATTAATGATAGAATCAGTAATTATGGAAATATGTAATAAATATAAATTTTTTTTAAAAATAGTCTTAAGGGACGAAATCAATATATTAATACAAAACACAAGGATGATTTATGTAGTAATAACATTACCAGTTAAAGCCAATTTGGAAGATAGTTGATCATCATGAATCTCGGAGGCAAAATTCGAGGGGTGTCTAAGATATATATTAGGATTGCTCGCAATATAAAATTAAAATTTTATAATTTATAATGAATTTACCTGTTTTGACCCATTACCCAACCCACCCATTGCTTTTAAACCTAGCACCAACATGTACAAGTTTAAGGATTGTCTCGGATCTTTTTTCCAGGAAAACAACGACATAAGTAAGACCATCAGGTGGTGATAATGTGTAAACACTATAATTGTTTGATAGACCATTGATCTATCTTGAATAATCCAGAAAACTCAATGTAACAATAATTGCCTTTCAATTTGAGAAGAAAGGATTTCTCCAAAAGTGTAAACTTTAATTCATATTTTTCATTGATAAAACCTACTCCAAAAGTGAGAGGTATAAATACTACAACTGGATAGGGGGAGAGGCATCTGCACGCAGGCAAGGATTGAGGCCTCCCCAATAGCTCACAAAAAGTACAAAGATAGTGCTCCCACCATTTGTAAAAGTGGGAATTTAAGAAATAATAAAAAAAATAAATATTAATTGTTTTGTAATGCTAATTTCCTCCATGTGCTGTTGTTGTCTTCTTTTGTTGGTATACAATCCACGGTTGGGGCTTATCATTGCTCTACGCCATATTTCTGAGGGGTAACAATGTCTGACCCGCTACTAAAACCGACCTGAAACTGACATGAAAATAAATAGATTTAGGTTGAGGTAAAAAAAAGTTTTGGGTCAGTCTCAGGTCGACTCAACTGACCCGTTTATTAAACGGTTTAGGCTCGAGTCAATGTTAATTTAAATAAGTGGACCAGCCAACCCGTTTAATTACTAAAATACTTTTAAATATTTATACATAAATAATGTATAGTGTACTAGTTCAAATATAACTAATAGTTAGATAAAAATTAAAAATGCTAATTAATAATTTGGTGTTTTAGTATTTTGTTATTAATTTGTGGATTAATAACAACATTTTGACATGTTTGACCCGTTTAATTAAACGAGTTATGTGGGTTAGGTTCGGGTTGAAGGTAAACATGATAGGGTTGAGATAACTTTGGACTGAAATGGTTCTGGATTAACCCGACCCGACCCAAAATGTACCAAAGATCACTCATTTAGACCCAAACCCGTTGCCAATTCCACCCGACCGTCTAATTTGCCATTTCATAGGTTGATTTTCAATTGGTTCATGCAAGTGATCTGAATCTTTGAAATTAAAAATAAAGTTTTGATATAGTGATCAAGAATTTTGATTCACCGAGAATACACAGTTCACTCATTTAAGATCCTTTTCAAGAATAATCATCCAATTAGGTTAGTTTATTAATTGGTTGATGCAAGTGATATGAATCTTGAAATTAAAATTAAAGAAAAAGGTTTTTCCTTGATTCTGAATTTGGTTTCAGGAACATCATTGCATCCAGCTCGAATCTCATAAAATGTATCAGTTGGTAACCTAGGGTTATTCTTATCAGGACGACCCTATATTGTAATAAGTGCATTATTACTTCATTAAATCAGATTAATGACATGAAAAAATGCAAACAAAAACGATTTAACTTAATTGATGACTAATGGAGTGATATGATTCTGCTTTTCTAGTATTCAAATTGAAGTTCTATCATGGATCTTGTTGCATTTTATATAATAAGCCCGCAGAAATTATAGCAAATATAAATTATAACATTCTTAGGTGTTATAACATGATAGTACGTTTTTCTTCAAATTGAAGCAGGAAACTTGACGAGAGATGTATGATACAAATAAATTAATTAGGTGTGTACGAATGTAATAAATATTTAAATTTACATTATTGAACAAGCATTCACATTTTCGTCATTGAATGCAATGCTAGCTTTTTCGCCAATTCCAGTGGAAGAATAAGCAAAGTCTTGATCATAGGTTACATAATTGTGTCTATTCTCATTGTAATTGTAATTGTACGTGGAGATGTCTGGTTGGTCCACGTGGAAGTAAGTTGTGGGGTTGCTATGGTAACTGTACATATCGGTGTATTGTTGTGTAAACCCGATCGTTTCTGGGTTGTTTGGAAACGGCCATAACTCTGCTTTCTTTCCGGTTCTTCTTACTTTCTTCAAAACCTTTTCTTGATCCACAAACCCAATCACTGTCACCTTTTGCAAGTTCATGTCTATGTCAATACTCTCCACTCCTGAACAACAACATGAAGAAAACGACGTCGTACAAATTATACATCATCATTTTCAGACTCAAAAATATAATGCACGAATTGTTGTTTAAAATCCGTTCTTTTCGTATATGTATATATTAAGAGATCGAGAGAATGATCGAGTACCATCTATGTTTTGAAGGGCCTTTCTAACTTTGCGTTCGCAGCCATGGCAATCCATGTTCACTATCATCTCCACCGTCTGATAAAATCAAATTAAGTAATTTCAGCTTAATTCATGGTAATTTTTGACATTAAATTGGACAACATTTGTGTTCTATGTGGAATTAATTAACGTTTGAATTATTGAATAGCTAGGTCAATTGCTATGGAAGATGGTAAACAATATTTTTCTGTGATCCAGCTAGTATCAATTTAAATTTGGCTAACTTCTTCAAGCTAGTTTGTGATATTTTTATTTATTTGATTCAATTAAATATTAACTTTGATGAATGGTTGACTTAGTTCTTAAGTAACATATACGAAGTATCTCTTATTTCTTGGAAGCCATTGTATTATTACATGCATAGTTTATCCAACATTTGCAAGCTACCGGTTTGTTTCCAAGACATATATACCATATAATTAATTAAACACTTCAAATAAACCAAAATACGCAAATTCAATATGGATTAACGTCCTCTACGTACTCCGAGCAAAATATAAACATGTATAGTGTAGACTAAATAAAAATGCAGTTTTTTCACCCAACTTTCCGGCTATTTTGTAATAGGAGGTTTTGTACTAGATCACAAATGTGTGATCATTGTGCATGCATATCCACCCCCAAGAAGAATCGCAAATGTGTGTGTGTGTGTGTGTGTGTGAGAGAGAGAGAGAGAGAGAGAGAGAGAGAGAGAGATAGAGAGATAGAGAGAGAGAGAGAGAGAGAGAGAGAGAGAGAGAGAGAGAGAGAGAGAGAGAGAGAGATGCTCACCGTCATGTTTGAGACTAGCTTGGGAGAGGAATATGGATGGTAATGCAGGTTGGCGAGCCTCCAATATATATTTGAGTTGTGAGAGTACTGTAATGTTGGTGATTGAAGAAGATTAATTGGATTTTGCATTTATAGCCCAAAATCCCGCACACGTACGTTTTGGTTACTTGTGGGCCAAGTTTCTTTCGTGTCATTTTATTTCATCTAAATAGTTGCTTCTAAATAGTCTATTTTCATGTATTAAGACAAAATGTGTGAAAAAAGTTTTTTTTTAAACGTCACTATCAACTTGAAATTTCCACGAAAAAAATGTTTTCGTGGAGAATTAATGGCTACGTTTCACAATGAAAATGAAAATGTATTGGCAACTTCTATTTAGTAGCAATGTCATTGCTGTCAAATAGTTGTGAAATTGTTACAACATTACATAGTGCTGCACCCAAGTCATGGCATAAGATTTGCTAGCACAGATATTTGTAAATCTTTTAAATTTTCTGTAAAGTAATTTTAATATGGGTTTCTCTAATGTATACTCTAACTTCTATGGGTATTAATAATTAAGATGCATATAATGAATTAGTTATTTGCTATTTAAACATAAAATCGTAATTAATATATTTTTTTAAATAGTAGAAATTAGAGTTAATTCATAGTATTCAATACATATTTAGTAAATATCTATTTTTTAAATGTACCATAATATATAAGTTATAAAAAAATTTACCATCAATATTTTCATATTTTATAAAGATATATTATAATGATCATGTATACATGTTCAATAATCTTTATTCTGTTACCTAACGGCCTAAATTGGTGTTTGTTGGGTACTATTTTATTGTAATTAATAATCTAGAGGGCAGGATTGTCAACATTATATAGTAGTTTGATTAGCCTTAGGATTAGTCTTAGGATTAATTAAGGAATTAAGGACATGGTATATAAACCAAATTGTAATCCTTAATTCCTAACTTTTGCCATTAATCAAACTTATCTTTCAAGCAATTGTTCTCTCCATTCTCTCTAGTTTCTCTCTCTAAAACCCTCATCTTCTTCACCAAGTTTCTTCTAAAATCATCATATAATCATCAAGCCATGGATTGATTGTTGTTTTATGTTTTTCAATTGGTATCAGAGCATAATTTCACCATGAAAATGATCCATTTCCATTGCTTGCTGTCCAAATCAGAAGATCAAAAGGGTTTATCAAGTTTTTGAAGAAAAACGGTCAAGAAATCAAAATCCGAATTTAAGGTATTAAAGTTAGTTTTTATGGGTTAAATAGCTTCATCTCTTCATTTTATTAAGCTTAGAATCAGATTTCATCCAATTCCAATCCATATTGATGATGAAATTGTGATTTTAAGAAATCTCCATTAAAGCTTGAAAAACCTTGAAAATTTAAATTTCGGATTAGATCCAAGTTGTTTTTGATTAAGATTGTAGTAATGGATTGAAGGAAAAAGGTTTTGGGTCAGTTTGCTAAAAGAATCAAAGAATTTGGATAAGAAACGAGCATTATAGGATCAAATTAGTGTTTATTTTGGGCTGTTCGTAACTGTTCTGCTCAAGAACTTGTTCGGCCCGAGAACAGTAACAAGTTCGGCACGAACTCATCGTTAAGTTCGGCCCGAACATCAGAACAAACTTCGGCTCGAACATCACCTGATCTTCGGCCCGAACTATACTCAATCTTCGGCCCGAACTATACTCAATATTCGGCCCGAACTATACTCAATCTTCGGCCCGAACTATACTCAATCTTTGGCCCGAACTTCTTTCAAGGACTTCGGCCCGAACACCACAAAGTCTTCGAACCGAACACTTACAAACTCTTTGGCCCGAACACAGTACAAGTCTTCGGCCCGAACATACCACAATCTTCGGCCCGAACACTTACATACTCATCGGCCCGAACACTTAACAACTCTTCGGCCCGAGGATTTTCAACCAACACTTCAAATTTTTCCATCGTTTTCTTAACCCTACCACTCAGAAATGACTTCCAAGGACGCATTATCCATTGGATCAGACACAAAACCACCTATTCTCTACCGAGGAGAATACGGACAATGGAAGAAATGGTTTCTCCATTTTATCATGAGTCTACATGCCGGTCCAGATATTCTTGACTCTCTCCAAACCGGACCCGCTAAGTTCTACCGTGCAGTGGCAGCAACTCCAAATGCTCAACCACCTGTACAAGGAGGTGTGATTGAAATTCCCCCGGCGGAATACACCCAAGAGCAGAAGGATAGGGCTAGAGCTGACGTGTATGCACACTCTTATATGCTACAGGGCCTTACGAATGAAATTTACAGCAGCATTGATAGTTTCAGCACTGGTAAAGAGCTCTGGGATGAGATCCAAAAGCAAATGGAAGGTACTGACCTGGGTAACAAAGCTAAGATGGTATCCACCCTTAACACCTACGGTCAATTTAAAGCTATTCCGGGAGAAGAACTAGAGCAAACTTATCACAGATACTGCAACATGCTCAATGAGCTCAGAAAGAACAATCTAAACATAGGGAAACTTGAACTTAACATTAAATTTATTCAATCCCTACTACCGGAATGGGAAATGTTTGGCAACAGTGCTATGCAGCACAAGGACTTAAGTCTCATAGATGTTCATTAATTATACGAGTATCTACATCAAAATGAACCTATGGTGAAAGGAATCGTCAAAACTAGGCAAGATACTGCTGACACGCTTGCAATGTTGGCCAAACAAAACCAGGCTCTTTACAAAGGTATCAATGAAGCAATGATTGCAGCACAATCAAAAGAAGTGGTACAAGAAGAACCAGAGACTCTGATCCCAGCGGGGACAAATGATGAAATAGAGTCGGTTCGTCAAGCTATAGCTCTCATTTCAAGCTATAACAAAAAATACTATAACAAGCCAACAAACAACAACCTCCGATCTTCCTCAAACTTAAAATTCAACTCCTCTTCCCAAACCCCTAACAACAAATTTTCATCTTCCTCTACTGAACCACCCAAGAAATGCTACAACTGTGCCATGACGGGGCACTTTGCTAAAGAGTGCAAGAAGCCAAAGGTGAAAGACTCAGAATACTTCAAGCGGAAAATGCTCATGGCTAAGCAAGTTGAAAATGGCAAGGTCTTACTCGCTGAGGACCTACAGTGGTTGGAGGACTCAGACGATCAAGAGGAAGAGGAATGCACTGCCAGCCTGGCTCTTATGGCGAGATCAAACGAATCAAGAGCTGAACTGGACATCCCTGAAAATGATGAAAATGAGGTACACTCTTTTTCATTTGACTCTCTATTATCTGATTCAGACACTGATGAATCAGAGAATTCCTTGTTTAATGAAAAACTTTTTCTTAAAATTGATGAAAAATCATACTTGACAAAACAACTTGCTGACCTGAAATCTGAAAAAGCACAAATCTTATCCGATTTGAGTGATTTAAGTCAATGTTCTCTTCAAATAACTCAAGTAAACAAGAATTACAAAATCAGTTGTCTGTGTCAAAATCTGCTCATAAATTTCAAATTTCTGAATTACAAAATAATCTACAAAAACAAGTAAACATAACCAACGAATCAAATGCACAAATCTCAAACTTAAAAGCAGTAAATTTAACCTTTCGTCGTCAACTTGAAACTCTTGTTCCTCAAGTCAATCGAAATAACCTCTCAAATCAAAAAACACAAGAGTTACAACAACAGTTGTCATCATTTCATGCTGCTCACACCAGTGAGATCAATCGACTAAATCAATTTATTAATGCAAAAAACCTTGAAATCTCGAACCTGAAAAACATGAAGACGGTGTCAAGTGATAAAGACGACTCTAAGCAGCTGATAAACGACTTGGCAAATCAACTAAGTCGAGAGCAAAAATGGATGAAGTCAGCGGACATCAAGATGAAGGACTACCACGAACAGTTGAAGACAGCTGACATCGAAATTCAAAAACTGAATGAACAAATAAAAAACATAACAACCAATTTTAAAAAGGAAATCGATGAACAATCAGTAACCATACACAGTCTCACTGTCAGAAAAGAAAATGCTGAAGAACACATCTCAAAACTGGAGCAAACGATTGTGAAAGCTGGTCATACTGAACAAACAATAAAATTCAACGAGCCAAAAGAGTTCAGATCGTCCAAGTCAAAAGTGGGTCTTGGAGCAGAAAACACTCGCCCTCTGGAAAAAGCTGCATATGTTCTTCCAACGTTATATAACTACGATTACATGAACTTGAGAATTTGGCAAAGCTTCCTTCATATGCCAGATGAAGAGGCAGAAGTCGAAAAGTTCAACCGGGAAAAGGAAGAATACGCTCAAATTAGCTTCAATTACGATGCTTTAAACTCAACATATGAAAAGAAGAAAGCGAAATTTGAACACAATGAATATTTTCCAATCATCACATCAGCTGAATTTTCCATCCCTGAAAATGAAACTCTAAAGCAAACCAAAGAGCCAAAGCTTTATGTTCCACCTTTAATTTTAGAAAAGAAAATTGTCCAATTAGAATCTGAAATTGATGACACTCAAAAGGCCTTTGACAAAGAAAAAGAAAATTTTCAAACCAAAATACATAATTTAGAGGACACTATTTTAGAATTAAAAGCTAAAACGAACAAAACTGTTTCTCAAAATTCTAAAGCCTCTTTATTAGGACCAGCACCAACAAATCCAGTTCCAATCATCTTGAAGAGAAGCTCTAATCCTCCCATTTTGAATCTTGCAGATCGAAGATTAGAGTATCAGAGGAAGAGGTCCGTGGAGCAAACCGAAGTCAAAAGAGCCCCGCAGCCAAAGAAGTCTATTCAGACGGGATCAAGTATGCTCAAGAAGCCCAGCCTTCTTAAGGAGTCTAGTCCATTTATGTCTGTAGTTTCATCTTTGTCTGTTAAAAATAAATGTAATGACTCTAGACAGTTTATTTCTCCGAAAGAAGCTTATGGCATTGTTTATGATTCTGCAATTTATCGTCCAGTAAATTACACTGTTAATGGTGCAAATTTAATTATTAAAACTGATAAAAATGGCAAAAGGATTTTTTATGATAGAAAAACTGATAAACCAATTTCTCAATATGATGAACGATATTTTATTAAAATAGATGCTACTTGTGGTAAAAGACATGATGTTATTGGTAAACGTCGTGAAATCATTCAGTCATGCACAACCTGCTATTCGGATCCCTGCAAATCAATAAACTCTCGACCAGCAAAATCTATCGTTACACGTCTATTTAAACCAACATCTGAAAAATCTTCATCTCGTCGTTCCCTCGTATATCAGGAAGTGTCTAAACAAACATCGTCAAATCCGAAGTCTTCACCAAAAGCTCACAAGATAACTTCAAAACACTCAAAGAAACCGTCTAAAAACTCACAAACTTCTGTTCCTCACTCTTCTTCTCGTCGCACATCTCCTCAAGGAAACTATGGACAAGTGCCAAAACAGTCAAAATCCATAAAAAAGTGACAAACCACCAATCAAAACGTCTAATCATGTGAAGTATAATTGGATTAAAAATGAAAAATCTCATGGGATTATTCAATCACCTGAAACGATTTTCAAATGGGTCATCAAAACTGAACTGCATCCCAGCAGTTCCCAAAAAGCTCTAAATTGATCATATCATAAAATCTGCATAAAACATATGTCACTAATCGTTCTGGACCCATACATAATTGGGTACCTAAAATGTTTTATTTGTTTTATGTAGAATATATGGTACCTCGACTCCGGCTGTTCGAGGCACATGACGGGCAACAAAAATCTCCTGACCAACTTTCGAAAAAGATACTTAGGAACGGTCAAATTTGGGAATGATCACTTATCAGCCATCCTAGGACTCGGCGACATCATTTGCCATAACCTGATTATAAGAAATATTGCCTTCGTTGAAGATCTCTCTCATAATCTCTTCAGCATCGGCAAATTCTGTGACAAGACTCTGGAAGTCAACTTTCGCACAAAAAAGTGTGTAGTTCGTACATATGACGGAGATGAACTTCTGACTGGAACTCGTGACACAAACTTATTCACCATTGATCTTAACGACCTTGGTCCAATCGATGAAGTATGTCTCGTATCAAAAGCTACTGCCAATGAGTCATGGTTATGGCATCGCCGTTTGTCTCATCTCAATTTCAAAACAATGAACAAACTTGTAAAAGGTGGCCATGTGTCTGGATTACCTGATGTTGCTTTTGATAAAAATCACAAATGTTCATCATGTGAAATGGGAAAAATGACCAAAAAGTCTCATAAACCTAAACCAGCTCCAAGTACTTCCAAACCTCTTGAGCTACTGCACATGGATTTATGTGGTCCAATGAGCATTCAAAGTCTTGCTGGAAAACGCTATGTCTTGGTTATTGTTGATGACTATTCCAGATACACATGGGTTTATTTCCTTCGCTCAAAAGATGAAGCGGCAGATATCATTATCCCATTCATCAAGAAAACTCAAGTGAACCTTGAATTAAATGTTCAAACAATTCGTACCGATAATGGTACTGAATTCAAGAATCGGGTCCTTGACTCTTACCTTGAATCTGCTGGCATCACCCATCAATTTTCCGCTGCACGAACTCCTCAACAGAACGGTGTTGTTGAAAGACGAAACCGTACATTAGTGGAAGCTTCTCGTACGATGCTTTCATTTTCAAAACTTCCTCTGTCGTTATGGGCAGAAGCCATCAGCACCGCCTGTTTCACACAAAACCGCTCAATCATCAACAAAACATACAACAAAACTCCATATGAGCTTATCAACAATCGAATACCAAATGTAAACTTCTTTCACATCTTTGGTAGTCGATGCTTCATTTTGAATGATAAAAACAAACTCAACAAGTTTGAAGAGAAAGCTAAGGAATGAGTCTTTATTGGATATTCAAAGGATTCAGCCTCATTCAGAATTTACAACCAATCCACAAGAATGGTCAGAGAAAGTGTCAATGTATCATTCGATGAAACATTCCCGCTTGATTCGCTATCAACTGGCATTGAAAGACCTCAACCTACAACCTCATCTAACCATTCAACAACCCTGAATGATCTTGAAATCCTATTTGAACACTTCTATGATGAATATCACAACGTCAGACATCCACCACCACCACCACCCCCACCTCCGACGGATGTTCAATCCATTACCGCTCCAGAAATCAACACACCGTCCACAAATGAATCCCCATCACCTACCACACCTGCTCCAACCTCACCAATACCCACAGTCAATGTTGGTCCTTCAACATCAACACATGGAACTCAATCTTCACCAGTCAATAATCCACCTCCGTCTGATATTGTCGCTCCACTGGTGATTGACTTCTCCAAATTCCATCTTCCATGTGTTGAACCACCACCTCAGATCAATCCCCTAAATCTTGAAACTGCAATAATACCACATCCTGCTTTCACTGATAATTCCAACGTTAACCCTGGTCAACTCCCACTTCCTCATTCTACTAAGTGGACAAAGGAACATCCTTTGGATTTAATCATCGGAAAACCGGAATCCTCGGTTCAAACTAGAAGGGCTACATCGGATGAATGTCACCATGCATCATTCTTAAGTTCCACTGAACCTAAGAAAGTTAGTGAAGCGCTTTCCGATCCAGACTGAATAATTGCAATGCAAGAAGAAATTAATCAATTTTAAAGATTAAAAGTCTGGCGCTTAGTTCCTAAGACCCCAGGATCATCAGTGATCGGGACTAAGTGGATTTTCAAGAACAACAAAGACGAAAATGGAATTGTCATTCGCAACAAAGCACGGTTGGTTGCTAAGGGTTACGCTCAATAGGAAGGCATTGATTATGAAGAAACATTTGCTCCTGTTGCACGGATTGAAGCCATTCGAATTTTCTTAGCATATGCAGCTCACAAAAACTTCACTATCTATCAGATGGATGTAAAATTGTAAAGACTGCATTTTTAAATGGTATTCTAAAGGAGGAAGTGTTTGTTCATCAACCAGAAGGGTTTGTGGATCCCAAACATCCAGATTATGTGTATGTTCTCGACAAAGCTCTATATGGTTTGAAACAGGCCCCTCGGGCATGGTATGATGTTCTTGCACAGTTCTTAGTCGAATCAGGCTTTTCAAAAGGAAAAGTTGATACCACTCTGTTCATCAAACGTCAAGGGGAAGATATCATACTAATTCAGATCTATGTCGATGACATTATCTTTGGGTCTACAAATCCAAAATACTGCAAACATTTTTCCGAGCTCATGGTAAAACGCTTTGAAATGAGCATGATGGGGGAGATGAATTTCTTCATAGGTCTTCAAGTTCGTCAACTTCCCACTGGTATATTCATCAATCAATCAAAGTATATCTCTGATCTACTGACGAAGTATCTGATGGACGATTGTAAACCTATTGCAACACCGATGTCCACAACCACAAAACTGAATGCTGATCTGGATGGTAAACCGGTAGACGTAACAAACTATCTGGGTATGATTGGATCCCTACTTTACTTAACGGTCAGTCGTCCGGACATCATGTTCTCCACATGCATCTGTGCTCGGTATCAGGCTGCCCCAAAAGAGTCTCACTTTCTGGCTGTCAAACGAATCTTCCATTACCTAAAAGGCACCAGAGATCTTGGTCTTTGGTATCCCAAGGAGACCTCGTTTGATCTTTTTGCCTTCTCTAGTGCTGATCATGCTGGGTGTATGCTAGACAGGAAGAGTACATCTGGAGGAGCTCAATTTTTAGGAGACAAGCTCGTCAGCTGGTCATCCCGCAAGCAAAACTGTGTCTCACTCTCAACTGCTGAAGCATAATATGTTGCGGCCGCTAGCTGTCTGTCCCAGGTGATATGGATGCAATCACAATTAAAGGATTATGGCTTTTCCTACAGCCGCATTCCTTTATATTGTGATTCAAGAAGTGCAATTGCAATATCTTGCAATCCAGTTCAACATTCCAAAACTAAACATATCGATCTCCGATATCATTTTATCAAAGATCACGTTGAACTGGGTAATGTTGAATTGTACTTCGTATCCACCGACTTTCAATTGGCTGATTTGTTTACCAAGGCTTTGGACGAAAAACGTTTTAATTATCTGGTCTCAAAGCTTGGTATGCTAAATCTCAAAACTTAATTATCTTCAATTCTTATTTCTCAATCTGGTAAGTCGTCGTTGCATTCTTCGTATCATCGTACTGGCTTTCAAGTACTTCAGCTTGAAACCCGGTCCTCAATGCTCATTGGCTTCTGATCAAAACAGATTCAGAACCCGAACCCAAAAGAAAGCACAAAGCTCAATCAAGCTTCACCGCAAATACTCTCTTTCAACCCTCCGATGATGTATAAGGTGCGTACTCAAATCTCAAAACTTATAAATACTTCTGTTTGGTCGAGGGGGAGAAATATTAATTCTAGGGGGAGAATTATTATTTCTAGGGGGAGAAAAGTTATAAAAACAAAACAAAATACCCAAATTAAAAAGTTTCATGTTTGTAACGTTAGTTATAAGTCGTTGTAATATCCGTAAACGTTCTCTTTACTAGTTCCCTAGTAAAGATTGCATCTGTTTATTACAAATTTTTTTAACTCTCGTTACTAACTACTTCAAAAGACATACCTTCCCATGGTCTGCCAGATCCGGCCTTACCTTCCCAGAGAAATATTTCAGCCAACTGGTAAATGTGAGGGTATACGTCTAGGGTATAGAAATAGGTGAGTGCAAGGTGATGTGAAAACATGATAAATCAAAGAAAACACACCTTTGAGTGCATCCAAACCATTAACAAACCGGGCAACCATACAAATGGGTGATCATTCATAAGTTGAATGTTTCACTAGACTTTACTGGCCCAGTAAAGCAAATGCACACCACCACCAACCACTCAAATTCCTCTCAACAAGAATTTGTTTCATTTCATTAGGGGACGTAGCACAAAAGCTACTGACTACTCATTCGGAGTATGTCGGTATTGAATCAAAATAACCTCCTGCCCCGGGTTAAGTCTCTTTGTATGCACAGTGTGTCTAGTTCTCACCCCCAAGAATCTTTCCAATATAGGACACTTGCACTACAAACATGGATCTCTGTGAATCCATCAGAACACTCGTAGTGACATTACAATCTGATGTTTCACAAGGATCGAGTGGAAATCCTGCTAGAGCTAAAATCACGCCAACTCTAAACGCAGGTCACACATTTGAATCAACGGTTGTGCAAACAACTACCGATTCATACCGTGTGTTAACGGATACTCTAAGAGAGTCCGGTGTTACCTAAAATCCATGTGAAACTCCTTAAATGAAACATCTTTTAAAAGGCTGATTAAAATGCACATGAGCGTAATAGTCCACTCTCAAATTACTCCTATGATCTACTAAACCCAGCATGATCTTCCCCGGAGCCACCGGCAATATAGGAACTAAAAAGTGAGGGTTCTAGGTCTAGGTGAGCAGAATCAAGTATCATGAGATCTTGATTGGGGTGCGCTGAGAAAAAAAAATAAAAAAATAAAATAAAATAAAATTGAGAGGGGGTATGAAGTATGGGGTGCAAATCAGCTTATCACATGGTAAAAACAAAAACGAGGGTGTGATTGAAAATGAAAAAGTGAGTTGAGTGAGGAGCGTGTGTGAAAGGGTTAAAGAAAACGGAAAACCCTCCCTAAACCGAACAAATGACCGGGTAGCCACATCTATATCAGACTACATAAGTTGCTTTCTGATTCAGACATCATGGACCCAGTGATGCAATGCACAACCCCCACTGACCACTCAAGTACAAAAAGTAATTGTTTCAAAATCACGGAGATAACCACATCCACTATCGACATCTCATTTGGAGATTGTTGATATTGAAAATGAGGACCCACCTCCAGTCCTCGCCTTCGTTTGTCCACATATAGAGTCTAGAACCGAATTAAATTTCTCTAGGACACAGGCATTCTACCAAGCATATCTTTGTGATATTGCCGGAACATTCATAGTGATACCAAAAATATTGGTATTTCACGATGATTGAATGGAAATCCTACCAGTGCTAACATCAAAGCCAACACTGAACGTAGGTCACACAGTTTCTATAACTGCTGTGCTAACATGCAATCTATGTGATCCTGGGTTACCCTTATACCTTCGTGTGCGAAAATCTGACGACTGTACTCCATTCTTATCAACAACAGTTAATACAGCAGATAAGGGATTCTATGACCGTACTCCAATATCATCAACAACGGTCAGAAAATCCAAATCAAATCAATATACGCACCTCTACGTCTGCAACAAACATCAGGAACCAAGGATCAACAACAAATCGACAACGCCACAACTTCAAGAAAGGACTTCCGCTGCTAACCGCTCTATCTATGGGTCCACATTCCGTTGATTTGCCTGAAGTCTTCTGGAATACTTTATATTGGTTGAAAAACCAATTAAAAGTATGTCTGTCACCGATTATCTAAAGCTGATGCTGATTTCTCAAAACAGAACTGCACAACGGTTTCACACTCAGCTCCAGCTTTACAAACAAGGAAGACTTCAAAGATATGCAACCTAGACTATTGTTACAAAGGGGGAGATTGTTGGGTACTATTTTGTTGTAATTAATAGTCTAGGGGGTAAGATTGCCAACATTGTATAGTAGTTTGATTAGTCTTAGGATTAATTAAGGAATTAAGGACATGGTATATAAACCAAATTGTAATCCTTAATTCCTAACTTTTGCCATTAATCAAACTTATCTTTCAAGCAATTGTTCTCTCCATTCTCTCTAGTTTCTCTCTCTAAAACCCTCATCTTCTTCACCAAGTTTCTTCTAAAATCATCATCTAATCATCAAGCCATGGATTGATTGTTGTTTTATGTTTTTCAGTGATGTATTATTGAATTGTTGTTCAATATTTTGCATTTGTAAATCATTCATATCATGTTTTATATACGGAGCGAGATCATAAAATTACTTGGATTCACACTTTTATCCTGGACCATGGTAGCCAAAAAAATATATTTCCTGGTCACAAAGTCCAAGTTGCATGTATAGAAATATTTATATTTATACTTAGTATCTTCCAAGTAATTATTGCAAGACTCAAAATTTTGGAATAGCGATTAATATTTAAATAGATGAAAAGACGACTTCTTCACTATTTTCCCTATAATAAGTTTATTTATAAGTCTACACTTTAATCATATTTTATTATAAATTAAATGATATATTTATGGAGCATTGTTCATGAACGAGTGATAATATATGAACAAATATGATATTTGGCCAACAAATGTATAAGAAGAGCATGGTAAAAATGGTAGATTAAGAGGTATCTTTTTTGACTGTTTAAAATAGGTTAAAAAAATAGGATTTTCATTTTTTATTCTTTAATTGTATTGATTATCTATTTCAAGTTTACATGATACGAAGAGATACAAGATCATAAATCTCTTCGAGATTAAATTTCTTTTAGTTTAACATTTAATGCATCATATTTTTTTAATTATTTATATATACCTTTAAGAATTTTATTCATAGTGAATATATGTTTATTTAAAAAATAGTTAATAAAATGTTGATGTGATAAAGACACGACAACTATCTTTATATATATTAAATGAAAGTTTTTTTGAATGCTTGTCACCTCATGTTGTCCACATCAACTATGCTGACTGGACTAATCCTAATCAGCTTTGGTTTGAATATAAACATATAAGCAGCAAACTCGTCAGTTAATATACATAAACCCACTAATCCTATAAACTTGGCCACACAACCACTCTTGCAAAAGAATAGGGATTAAGTTCCCTTTTCAACTAACACCAAAGCAATGTCACGTAAAGTCCAGGTGAGCACATCGACAGCTATCAATCTACCCTAATTACTTCTCTTCCACAATTCTCTCGCTCAGATCATTGAGGTTTTTTATTTGGAGAAGGTAAAACCTAGGTTTTACTTTTGTAATCTTGGATCTGAATTATGTGTTTTTTGAGATTAATTTTGGTCTTTTGCAATCAGAACAAGTCTGTCGCGGGTAAGAAATTCAAGCAATCTAAAGTCGATGGCATTTCCCCAACCCCAATTCACGAAATCATGTTATTACAAATTGATTTACACATACAGTTTCACTACCAATTCGATTTGACTACAGGTTGTCCAATACAGTTTCATCGTCTGCGATCCAGGTATGTTTTTTTGATTATTAAAGCGTTTCTTTATATGTTGGAACGAAAGACTTTTACTCATCCATTTGAAAACAATAAATCGTTGTTGCCTCCAAATTCGTGATTTGGATTGCATCCTGTCATGGTAATTTATTTGTTTTTTTTTTCAAAAAATTTATTTTATTTATTATCTAGAGCATAGACGTGATGCAGCTAGAGCAGAAAATTAACTGACTTTTTCTTTTTGGAGTGAGTTAATCAGTATGCAAAGAGATTGGAATGAAGAATCTGACCGGTCTTATGCAGCTTAATGGGTACAAAAGTTTTTGATAGGTGTTATTCTCATGGTACCAAGCTACATCGTTGAATCTGTAAGTGATTTACAACTAACTTTAATTCAGAATAAAAAATTTGATTTATGCTTTTTGTTTAGCATTCCACTTCTAAATGACCTGGTGTTGAAAAACGTTGTATGATTACCTCCACCAGCGTATCGTGACCCCTGCTCTTGTATTAAGGTGAGTATTCATGTATCTATTAGTAAAGATGTGTATTTTGTATTGATATGCATTGATGCAAATGAATCAAATCAATTCAAATTAAATTAAATCGAAGTTGTTTGTTGTTTATTACGGAGTATAATTTAAAATTATAATCGGTTGAGTTGTTGAATTCACTAAAATCATTATATGATTATCTTCTTTTTAATAGTAATAGTCTTCTATAAAGATGTTAGGTCTTGCAAATTATCCGTTATAAATATCCGATCATAATATCCGCTTTAGGTAGTGTCATCATAGAATACAATTGAAAATAGTTTCTATCTATTTAAGGGCATGTTTGGGAAATCTTATTTAAGGGCTTTTGAGCTTAATAGCTTAATAAGTTTAAATAGGCTTGAATGTTTGGGAAATCTTATTTAAGGGCTTTTGAGCTTATTAGCTTAATAAGCGATAATAATCTTGAATTTTTAAGCCTATTTAAGCTTATTAAGCTATTAAGCTCAAAAGCCCCTTAAATAAGATTTGAATAACTAGCCCTAAACCCTTAAGTTTTTCTACTAGAAGCTTATGCGTTTTGCGCCCAATTTTGTTATTACTTTTATAATCGAACTGATACCCTTTTGAACTTGCGAAAGCATTGGTTTGATATCAGTAGACTACTTTGTGCCTGATAAAATGGCTGCTGGTTTGACTATTGGGTCAACATGTTGAGCCCACGAGTGAAACGTCAACATGTTTTGGACAAGGAAAATTCAAATTTGGGTTGGAAATTATTACAGCAGTTGGGTGTATTTATATGTTGAATTAGTGATGATGAATATGTGATATCAATTGGAGCATTTGGCCACTTTTCGACCTATTTAACCCGCTCTGTTTTCAACAGGCCCTGCATAAAGCTTTAATGAGGCAAGATGAATAGCTGGCTTAAATCAATAGTTAAGAGGAGAAAAAGTTCATGGTGAGCTTAAAACAATATATTTTTTCATGTTGTTTTTTATATAATTTATTGCTATATGTTTTTGTAGAAGAAATATTGCTCGTGAAAACCTAAGAGTGTCGAATGTAAACAGGTGTGTATTGTTATTTTTTTTATACAATTTATTGCCGCATCTTTTTGCATAAAAATACAATTATTGCTGCAATAAACTGTGAGACTTTTGTTGCAATATGGAAAGGTTACGAACAATACCTTGAATGTGGTCTACCATTAAGTACTATAAAAAATTTGAAGAAATAGTTGCTTGTCGGTAATTTATTATAATTTATGTTCTTTCGGTACGTTTTGTTTTAGTCAAGTTTTGTAAACATTGCAATATAGTGGATTGACTCTCGGCTTCATCAGCCCGTGGTTTTTTTTTTTCACGATTTGGGTTTCCATGTAAATCCATGTGTTTTTTTAAATTTAGTATTTTTATATACATTTTATTGTGTGATTGATTACATAATATTTATTGAGAAATTTGGTCTCGACGTCCGTGATTCATCACGGGTTATCATCTAGTCTTGAATACACTTTAATTTTCCTAAATCGCAATGCATGTTTATTTATCATGACTATGTCTAAATATTAACTTTAATCACTTAGTGTGGTTCACTGTGTTTAAAAATTAGTTTTTATCAATTATTTACTTAGATTATTATACCTTAACCACTAATCATATATCCTTTTTTTTTTTAATCATTTTCCGTTTATAAAAAGACAGCAATATGACAAAATAATAGTCGTATATATATACGTAACAGTGCTACACGGAGCTGCAATTGTCAATGATGGTTTTGCACTACGAACTGGCCATCGACAAGGACGGACGGAGCGGGTAGGTTTATGGACGGCCAATTAGGACGGAAAGAAGTGAGCCCCCCGCCGCCCATTTGTTTCTTTTTCAAAATGAAAAATCAAAATTCAATTAATTTGTCATAACTTTTTATATATTTTGCTATCTTTTTTGGAAACGAAAAGTTACTATTATACTTATATATAAATAAGATTAAATTTTTATTTTTAATGTGTTCATAAATTCTATAAATTTGCAAATGTTTCTATAAATTTTCATTTATACATGTGTATTGCCATGTAGTCGAAAGATATACATTTTAAAACGTTAAGATTTTATTTTAATTTAGTGTACATCTCCATGTTCTTAGACCGACAATTAGAAGTGTCAAAAGGGTCAATCTGACCTAAACCCAATCACAGATCCGATTATGATAGTTAGGTCGGGTGTAATCGGATCTTATGTTTATATCGGGTTTTTTAATCCAATCCGACAAAGCCAATGTTACCATTGGGTCGGATATCGAGTTTGGATTGCTTAACTTTATCAGCTTTCAAGTTAACTTGATAAGAACCCTAACTCAACCCAGCAGACACCTACAAACATATTTGCAGGCTGTAGTTCATTAGCCATTCACTCTTTTTTTGCCTTTATATATTCATATTAATTTACCAAACCTACCCGTTTAAGCCTATTACTTTTTTATAGTCTATTTGGTTGAGATATAATTAAGAAACACAAGCAGTGGTAGAAAAGGCATAACGCAGCCACTTATCTCACATCTCCTCGAACTCTTTAATTAAGGCAATCAAAAGTCGTTCAGTTTCTAATACATTAGCACTAAGAATCCAGGGACGTCTCCGAGATTTTGAAGGTCCTGTGCGAAAACATGAAAATGGGCCCCCTGAATACAAGATTTTTATAAAAAATTGAACTTTCTAACTTTTTTCCAATTAAATTATTAAGTTGGCTTAAATTTTAATGTCATATATACAAGATATATATAAAAATTGGGCCCCTATAAAATATGGGGCCCTGTACGGCTGCACCTCCTCAAAGACACCCTGTAAGAATCACAAATCATTAAAAACTATAGCTAAGATTAAATGATTTTTCAGGGATTTTTTTAGCAAAAACTGCAGCCAACGGCAAGTAATCTGATTACTTTTAAACTATATTATCCTAACTAAAATCACAAATCATAATATATCACACGAACATTCAATTAATCACAACAATCAAAACATTTGTATGGCTATAATTATATGATACCAGAATTAAATACATGAAGATCCAACAACGTATTATAATACCCTTTTTCAATTTCATCTTCCTTCACTTGATGAAGCAACAAAGTTTCAATAACAAAATCTTCCCAATCAATTTCATCTCTCTTTGCTTCCCGTTTTCTCTTTCCAGAATTCACCTCTACTGAAACTTCATTTTCAGCCATTAATGGCCGCCTTATTTTCTCGATACGCATTTTAGCACCCTTAATTTTTTCTTTTATCTTTTTAGTTTTCAAACATCCTTTCACAAAAGATGGAGGCATGGCATTCAATCCAACGTCTTTTTCCAATATTTTATCCAAAAAAAGTTTCTTACTTAGCTCTGAATCTCCACTCCAATACTCTGTCGTATCCATAAAAAGATCAGAATTCAATTTCGATTTCGATTTTGATTTTGAATTTTCATTCCTGATTAATGTGTTGGTGTTAGAATATTCATCCAAAAACTTCAAGTAAATAGTCGATAAACATTCGGGTGAAACATTAATCCTCTCCAAATCCTCAATTTCCCAATTGATTAAACCCAGTGATTTCTCATTATTATTATAATTATCATTCTTAATATAAAAGTTTTCATCTTTTCGATTCAAACAATCACTCACTAAACCACCCAAATCCACACCAATTTCCTCCAAACTTTTGATTTCTTCTGTACGATTACACATCGATTTCACCTCCATATACTGAATAACAATCGGTGCATTTTTCATAATATTTTTAACATTAACATCATTCCCCCATGGCAGATTAGCCCTAGCAACCTCAACTAACCTCTTTAACAGCTCTTTATACCTCAATTTACAAGTTGCAACCGCCACATTCAACTGATTAGCTAAATCCTCCATACTAATCTCAACTTCATTAAACTCACAAACAAACACAATAACCGCCACAACCACCGGTACCGGTCGCCTGCCAGTTGTCACATACCACTTAATCATACATTGAATCAGAAAAATCCCCTGTTTCACCATTCTCCCAATTTTATCTTTCCCAGTTGTACTCTTAGACCTGACCCATTCCTTAATCACACGATCAAACAACCCTACAATATCAAAATCTGGTAACTGTAAATCAAGGTGATCCACCACACGGTACACCATTCGACCTAATTCATAATTATCACAACCAACAGCTTCACATAAGCTTGTTAAAGGTAACCACTTTTTTGCTTTTCGCATTATTACATAAACACAAGCCCCAACAAGTACATTAAACCAATTGCCTGAACCATATTCTTCTTCCGTTATGATTTTGATCATGTTATTAACATCATCGACTCTGTTTTCTAAATCTAGTTTTAGCAATATATCTGAGACTATCTTTTGAGCTAAATAAATTTTGGTTTCACGGTAAGAATAGTCATACCGGGATCCGGAAGTGCCTAATCGGACGTTATTGCCGATTAGTCCGTCGGAGTTGAACGTTTGTTGCTGATAATTGTCAAAATCTTGCACGATGCCGCATGATGAGCACTCTAGGTTTCCGGTTACTGAGTCAACAATTAGGGATTTGGATTTGCAATTTTTGCAAGAACTCATGAATTTAGGAACTCGTGAGGTTGAGAAATCGATTTCCCGGTGTCAAATTAGGTCGTAAATGCACGACGTAACCGCCGTGGATTGCGTGTGCTGACGAACAAGAGGGAATTGGAGGTGTCAACTGGGGATTTCTTGAACTTCTAAGAAATTGCAATTTTTGCCTCTTAAATTGAAAAGATGCAAAGGTGAATTATGGAGAAAAATCAAATAATATTTTGAGATGTTAACGCCAAAACATTATTAAAAAAAAAAAAAAAGAGGGCTTTATTGCCTTTAAAAAAACGCAAGTATTCTTTGGAGGTTTCTATTGTAACTAGATTTTTTCTACATAAACACCGTCTAGATTATTTATCCGGTTTTGTTACGGAAAAACATAAATTATCCACCTTTTAGATGAGATAAACTATTTTATAAACTGAATTTATTACTTCAATACTTTTTTAGAAAAAACCCCTTAGTTATATGATGTGGCCAGAGAATTGATATAAGGGGTTATTTGTCGATTAACTTTGTCCAAAACTTGCATTGAGTATTTAATATTATTGTATAACTTAAATCTTGACATACATATAAATAAATTAAACCTGGGAACTTTTCAACATATGAATGAGTAATTCCAACAAATTATAAAACAGAAGTTAATTATAGATTTTAAATTTGATCATTTAAGTTATTAAAAGAATCTTTTGCTTTTCAAAATAGTAAAAATCTAATCCTAACAAGTTTATAAGTAAACCTTTGAGGAATGAAAGTTTAGTTTTTGATATATTATCTAAATATAGTTTATAACTATTGCAATTGATGTCATAAACTACTAGAATGCCACGTCGATGAACACAACTGAGTTGAATCATTAAACAAAATAATGTTAGACATTATCTATAACTAAACCTGAATAAAATATTACTTTTAAAGTGTACTTAGTTAGATAGTTAATTAATTGTTGCAAACTAAAGAAGAATTAATAAACTGTTATTGTAGAATTTACAGAAAAATTAATTGTTATCTGATAGTTAAATATTATCTAATTAATATTAATCATAAGATAATTAGTATTATCTTAATAACAAATTATATTTTGACAGGGATTAGGCTACTTTGTCATCAAGTCATCCAACACTTATAATTTATTAACACCCCTTTTCCTGTACCCGCATTCAGCTCAAGTGATTTTTCTAATTTTATTTTTTTCAGCTTCCGTTTCTATCGCCAAATACATTTATATAATTAATACTAGCTTCATAGCCCGCCCGACTGGGCGGACATGATTCAAGAGATATATTATAGAAAAATACCAACAAATATTAATAATTTTAAAAATGACATAAGAATCGATAGCTGTAATGATAAGTTTGTACAAAACTTGATACATGAACAATGTTACATAAATTTTATAGACGAAATAAGATTTCTTTGTAAACGACATTTGTTGTTGAATTAGTGTAATTGTCATCTCTGTCACAACAAATGACCTTCAATCCGTTCTTGTTCTTAACTCGTGATACAACTACATAAAGTTGGCCATGTAAGAATACCGGTTTTTGCAGAAACAAACCAACTTGAGACAACGTCTGGCCTTGACTTTTATTAATGGTCATAGCAAAGCAGATCTGAACAGGAAATTGTCTCCGATTTAATTTTAAAGGCATCTTGTTGTCGGAAGGACTAATAACCATGTAATTAAATAAAATACTTATAAATCTTTTTGAAGGCCTTCCAGGTCTTCTTTTGGAGATATCCTCTAATGGTGTGTTGGACGAAGAGCAATGAACATTACATTGAGATTCTATTACAATGCGTTTAATGTTTTCTGATTGATTCTCATTATTTTCTACTGTGATTTTTCTTTTTTCTCCTTTTTTATAGTGATGCATTGAAAAAGTTAATAGGTTTTAAGGCCGAACTGAGCAGATCAAGTGGTATTGCCTAATTGTGTTGTGTTAAAACCCCATTAAACTGAATTGGGTTTTTAATATTCGTGGGCTCATTAAACAGCACCTGTTTGGGCTTAACACTCATTTAAACGAACTAAACTTTCTTAAATCAAGTTTTGTGGGCTTAAAACCCGAAATCTCCACGTTTCATTTGACGGAACTACAATTTGACGGAATAATCATAGAACACTCCCAACGATCCATTTTGACGGGATATCATATCTAAGGTTTTCGCTCTATCCATCTGATTCAGGCTATCTCGAATCCAGAAAAACGAAAGCTTACATAGAGGGCGTAATTCATATGTGGGCGTTAGCATGCAACAAAAAAAATGGAAGCTTACATAGAGGGCGTAAGGAACATAGCAAATTGAAGATTCGATATCACATCGTCATTTCAATAATCAAAATCAAAATCATCATTAATTTTATGAACATCGGTCCATGGTGTGGTATGTTTTCCTTCTCATAGGTTTTCCTCTTTCAATTTCTAAACATTTTCTGCCCTAAACACTAAGTCGTTCATGTAAATGTAATTATGGTTTCGTTTGTGAATTTATGAACAAGATGACAACGGTTTGAATTTATCAAGGTTCTAATTTTGGAAGACAATGGTTTGAATTTGTTCAATTTCGATCTAGGGCTATCCTATATATTAGCGGGAAAATGGTGTCAAAATTGGAGCGTTGATAGGGGCGGGGTGCAATTTCTAGGTAAGAACTGTATAATAATGCTCTAAGAAATAAATATTTAGAGAAAAAATTTCAATTTCATCAAACGTTTACCTGTAATTTTTTTCAACTTAATAAACCATGAAGAGTTCTAGATTTCTGATCATATATCCGTCAATAGTTAAGCTCCTGTACATTCTTAATTAAGGTTTGGGACTGAATTTATCATCTTATTTTGTTTCTCACCTATATTTTGTTCTAAAAATATAACCTTTGGAACTATATTATCAATTATCATCTTGATTTACCAAAATAGTCATCATTAATATTTTTTTCACCTCTAAAACATATACAAAAACATAACTAATATGTTTTATAAATATTAATACGTGTTCTAAAAATATTATATATTTTATAGTTAAACATAATTTGCAAGATTAACTTAACAAATTATAAAATTCTTCAAAATAATTAATATTTTATATTGAAAAATAATCCATTGAAAATTTTAAAAAAATAACTAAAAAGTGGTGAATTTCACTAAGAGGTATCACTAAAAATCATTAAATAATAATAACTCTATATGTTTTGATATACCACACTAAGATTGGTCAATGTTCTTTATTAGGTTAGTCAAATATACAGATTTGACTAATTAGTCAATTTAAAAAAAAATTAATGAATAAAAAGCGACAATTTAATAAAAGCGACTTTAAAAGTCCTACTGTATGTTCAATTTGTGTGTTCAATTTTATAAGTCATTTTAATACATTAACACTTTTTAAACTGATCTACAACATATAAAATATGATTAAAAACGTGCACACTAAAAATCTGTTAATGAAGTTTTAATGTAGGGTTTTTGGCAAGACCTGGTATTTGAAGAGGAGTTTTTGGTACTGCAAAGACGTTTCCTGCAAGGTAACAGAATATTTTTAGTTGGAATCAACCAAATAGAAAAAAAAATTGCAGTTTTAATTCTGATGAATTAACCAAACATAATTGTTTTATGGTATTGTTGTTTATGATTTGAAACTGCCCTAAATCTATGAAGATAACATAATCACGATGTTGACTGCAGTTCACACAAAGGAATACTACAGGCTATTAAGTGTATGAAAAATCAAGGAATGAATATGTACCTTCACCTGATGATGTTCTTTGATGCTGGGAATCAGAACTGGCTTTTAATCAACTGTATGTATTTCAACCATATTGGCATAGTTTATATAGGGGATAATGGTTATCGAATTTTAAAAAATGGTAAAAGTAAGTGAAGTCACGGGATTTAAGGAATAGATTATGTTATACCATAGAATAAACCGGAATTTTGGTTGACTATATAATGTTTTGAATTTTTACTATAATTATTACAAAAAAAAAGCAATAATTTTCACGGTGTAAGGCCAAGTATTTTTAGTGGTATTAAATAGATTTTAAAGGAAATAATCAATTGTATATAATGTTTTGAATTTTTACTATAATTATCACATGTGGTATTAAATAGATTTTAAAGAAAATAATCAAAAAAATTCAAAAGTTTATCTTAATGAAATCCCGTGATTTTTGGTGGTATATATGCAACAGAGAAGTTTCGGAATTAGTAAATATGAAATCCCGTGAATTTTGTTTAACACTGGGAATTGATTTTCTTTCCGTAAATGAAGAGATTTTTGTGAATAAATGCAGGAAAGAGAGACATGGCATGTTGGCCAATCCTAGAATTACACATGACATTGTTAGCGAATGGATAGCTCCAAACTGCCTAGTTGGCAAACGTAAATCAAATGTAGGCTCATATATATAAGAAGATCTC
Source organism: Calendula officinalis (assembly GCA_963853835.1). Lineage (NCBI taxonomy): Eukaryota > Viridiplantae > Streptophyta > Magnoliopsida > Asterales > Asteraceae > Calendula > Calendula officinalis. The sequence goes on from OY970833.1 coordinate 39,383,532, forward strand.
CAGCTAATAGCTTTAGCTACCAACTCTGGCTTTCAACTCGTTACGCCAAAATACCGTATAAACCTACATATTCTATACTTTTCAAACATATTTGACTTTACCGTTTATAAATAACTTGATTTGAAATAGGCTAAAGTAACATAATTTATATGGTTATAAATATTTGTATGTGATGAGGTTTTTGTTTAAAAGTACATTAAGAACATGATTTTATTTTCCGATTATTGACAAGGACCTATTAACAACTTTAAAGCCACGTAAGAAAGTCCGTCTAATAAAACAATGACAAAAAAAAAAAAAAATTGGATTAGGAATCCTAATTACATAAATAATTGCCTTTTAGTCTCAAAGTCAAAACGAAGTTGTCAAAATCACACCTATTTGGGTTTCTAAAGGGATCTTTATGTCATGATATGTGCCCCAACAACTTAACCTTTTGATATTGGCCCCAAACATTGAGATTTTAAACAAATTATATAGGCGATGATTACATAATTAAATAACAAAAGTTTAATTTCAAATCAGGAGTTGTCTTCTAGGTAGTCTAAGGGTTTTATAAAGTTCTAAGGGAAAAATCTCAGTCATTGGATCAAAATGGTAAAGATCAAATCCTTTAGACACTGTCACCTCCGACCACCGCCTGCCACCGCCGGCCGTCATCCGCCGTCGGCCGCCGGTGGTGGTGGTGACTGACAGTGGTGGTGGGGCTGGTGGTGGTATTGATGTATTGAAACATATGTGATTCACGAAACACATGTGATTCACTAAAAGCATGAGTTTATAAAAACAGGGGATCATAAGAACTACGAATCACATGTGTTTCAAAAGGTGACACACATGTGATTCACTGAAACAAGGGTTCTAAAATACAAACGAACATATTACTTCGAATCACATGTGTTTCAAACCAAATATGTATTTTACTAAATATCTATATATAAACAATAATGATATTTAGTCAAGTTAGTTAATTTTTACAATACCGTAAAAAACCGTTTTTTAATCAATATCGTGTTAAAACCCTTGTTATGTTTTAAAAATCCATATAAATAAGAAATGGAAACATTCATGACAATGGATCTTTATTATCAAAAATTATGTCATCACCTGATACCCTTGTTAAATACGAAAAGTCCATTTAAATAAGAAACGGAACCCTTCATGACACTGGTTCTTTATTATCAAAGATTATGTCACCAATAAATTTTCAAGTGGATGGACAGTTAAGTGAATTAGATGCATAATTTAACAAACACAAACAAATATACATTAATAATTTTTTTTTCAAGAAACCATAGCATCTGGATCGTTTGAGATTCATGTAGATCATCACATCCATATGAAACAAATAAAGACAAAGTTTTCTAGGCAATAGGATTGACCCTTTACAAGGATCAAACAACATCCAACGGGTATCAAAATATCTATGGCCACAACAACGTGAAGAAACGGTGTGGAGGGAGCATGTGTGAGTGATATGGTGGGGCCCCTTTCCAATGCAAGAACGGTGTGTGTGTGGGGGGGATGGTGTTCCATTTTTTTAGTGTGGTGTCGTGGGTTGTCACATGGGACAACACCACATACCCCATTGATGTCCCATACCGCATAGCATGAGATTTCCTTAATATTGTTGGTTGGCCTTTTGTTGGCCTTCAGTCAACTGATACCATTTCTTCAGTTGAAGCGTCAGTTGATATATGTCAGTATACCGATCGACAAGAGAAGTGATGAATAAGAGAGAAATGATGTAGTTTTCATGTGTATATATTAAATATAAAATATACTCCCTCCGTCCCATTTGACTTTTGCACAAGTTTTTAGGTGATAGTTAGTGGTGGGGTCATTGATAATACTTCTAATTAAAATATAAGGTTGGATTGGAGAGAGAACGATAGTTAGTTGATATTAGTGGTGGGGTCTTTAGTAATAATAGTTTTTTATTGTGTGGAGTCCATCAAATATGAGAAATGAGAAGTTTTTTGTGTGACAAAAATTTAGAGTGAAATAAGAAGTTTTTTATGGGACGAAGGGAGTATAAAGTAAATAATATATGAACCTAGAGATATTAAATGAATATTAATTATTGATATAGTCGAATTATCAACACTGACGTGTCACCTAGTTAGTATCACGGTATCACCACTGCCTTGGCCTCAACATACATTCTCACATCATGTTAAAATGTTAGTTTGACTTTCTAGTTTTAGTTGTTAGATGTCAACAAATGTTTATATTTTTATAGAGCATCTTTATTTGTCTTATTCTACCTTATTATATAACCTCCGAGCAAGAAAGTAGTTTTATGTGCTTCTCCTCCAACTTTCGTGAAAGCAAGTTTTTCAAAATCCACCTGTCCCATTTGTCACTTTCCCCAATAGCAACAACACAAACACACACATCCTCCAACTTTAGATTCTTGAATCTAGCCTTCCTTTTTTCTACATTTCATCATCGATTTTCTCAACTGAAACCCAATTCAATTCATCGAAATGCTCGGATTCAAGACCATAAAGAAGAAAATGTGGATGTTTTCTCAATAAAATCATTTCTTTAAGATCAAACTCTTTTCTTTTTTATCCTCTAGTGGAAGAAAATATGAACACAAAATCAAAATCATCATCATCATCTCTCTTATTTGTAAAACTCATTAGATTCCCACTTCTTATGGTTTCTTTCTGGTTTGCAAACACCATTCGCCCTCCTGGTGTCGACCCTTAGAATTAGAAATCATCATCTTTTTTCTTCCTTAATCTCTATTATTGCTCACAATCACACACATACATAGTACAACATAATATATACATATATAGCTTTAAAGGGTGTTTTCAAGAATGGATTTTTATGGTTGGAATCATGGTTTTTTGAACCCGGGATCAATTGGGGGTGACGGATCTTTGATGAATTTAAATGGGTTTAATGCGGATTGTGGAAATGTTGATGGGTTGTTCATGAAATCTTGTGAATCTTTAGTGTTGGATGATGAAAAAGGGGAACTTGTGAAAGCTCAAAGTAAAGTTATTGGAAAGAAAAATGGATTAATTTCTGAAGAAAAATCTTTGGCTGCTTTAAAGAGTCATAGTGAAGCTGAAAGAAGGAGAAGAGAAAGGATTAATGCTCATCTTGACACTTTAAGAGGACTTGTACCCTGCAATGATAAGGTTTTTGTCTATAATACCCTTTTATAAATTGAAATTTGATCATGAAATCTTGATGTGCAATAGATGTTTGTGTGTTTTTGCTACTTTTTGATCTTTTTGAAAGGTGGTGCAAAATGGTATTTCTAATTTTGGAAAAAGGAACAAATATAGAAAAAAAATAAACTTGTGTTTTATGCTTGAAATAATGCTTAAGATGGTTACAATGTAGTAGTACTTCTTGACATTTTGGGTTTTTAACGATTAAAGTGTAACCTTTTTTAGTATATGCATATTAGAGTTTGGTTTGGGTTGATTTGGTAACTTGATATCATGCAAATTTAAACACATATGGTCCCCTAATTAATGAAATAATTTGAAATTTTTGTTGTCATACTAGTTACAGTGTTGTAAAAGATTAAGGTCATCCTTCTTTGTGTAGTCATGATTTGAACTTTTAGCAACAATGGGAGTTCCATGGTTGACTTTTTAATGAACAACTAAAAGTCAAGAACTTTATGTCATTTTTGAGCCGTTGTTGAATTTGCTAGTAGATTGATATGCTTACATTTGTGTCATTGCCATGTCACATTAAACATGATGGCGGCCTAAATATTATATATTCTTTTGTTTGTCTAAATGTAGATTGATGTTGATATCTTTTTATATAAATGTAGGCAAGACTCTAAGAAGTTGTTTGTAAAGGTAGTGATTATCAATTTACCAACTTTGTCTTGTGAAAGTTGCAAAAATTATCCTTTTTTAGGAAGATTTTGAGTAAAAAAATTAGCTATGTGTTTATCATCATCATTACAAAATATTGTTAGTGTGGATTTAAGTCCACATAATTCCTTTATTTGTCTTTATTAAAGGGTGTTTCAGGTATTAAACTCTTTTGTACTTAAACTATATATTGGATCTAATGATCAAATGTTGCAATCTCCATGGGGTTATTTTAAAATATTGTTGTTTGAAAGCTAAATTTGCTAACTACTATGAACTACTAGATGACACTTGTTATGGAAATAATGGCTTTATTTATGTTATATTATTTAGAGTCAATGATATAATCTTGAATATGTAAAATTATTGTAATTAAATATTTGGTAAACTTCATAAAATATTTGAGGTCAAACATATTACTTTCTCAACTCAAAAATATTTGCTAACATTTTATTTAATTTAACACAGATGGACAAAGCCACATTACTAGCTGAAGTCATCCGCCAAGTGAAACAACTGAAAACAAACGCAACACAAGCCAGTAAAGGTTTACTAATGCCACAAGATATCGATGAAGTCAAAATTGAAAATGTTGACCAGGCTGCAGTCAACGGAGGTTTGACTTTCCACGTTTCTTTCTGTTGCAAGTACCGATCCGAGCTCCTAACTGATATAAAACAAGCCCTTGCTGACCTAAAAGTCAACATAGAAAGGGTAGAATTGTCAACTCTAGGAGACCATGTAAAAATTATATTCGATTTCACCACAAATGGAGATGTTGTTAAATCTGTTCATGAAGCACTTACTTCTGTTATAGAAAAAGGAGTAATGTCGCTTGAATATTCTCCAAGAACAACGCTGCCTAATAAGAGAAGAAGGTACTGTCTTTGACCGAGTTTGACTTGGTTTAAAATATGAAGTTTGTATAAAGTTTTATATATTTGTGGTCTTGAAATTGAGTAAATTAATATGTTTTTATTGATCAAGAAACTCAAAGTAGGGGTCTTTCTTTGTGATTTGTTTGTGTGTATTTTGTAAATGGAATTATATTGGGTGATGAATATTAAGATGTGCTTATATTAGATGATTTTGTCATTCTATAATTTTGTGTAAAGATTATCTTATACTTTAAAGTGTCACTTATTTTAAAACACTTTAAAATAGAAAGTGTGTTACTTATTTTGAAACGGATGAAGTATGTTTTAAAAGATTAAGGGGGTATTTGGGAAAAGTTATTTAAAGGGTTATGCTTATAAGCTTATGATCTTAATTAAATTAATAAGATTTAGTTAAATAAAGTGTTTGTGAAAGCTTATATAAATTTATTATAAAATGATTAAAAATGACATTTATAATAAGTTAATAAGCTCAATTTTTTGGTTTAGTTGAGCTTATATAAAAAATATTTGATTTATGAAATGAGGAGGGTAAGGAGGTAAAAATCGTAAATAAACTCATAATCCCCTCCAAAATAACTTTCTTAAAACCCCTTAAATAAGCTTATGCTTATAAGCTCAACTAAACACTTAGTAATGCTTATTAAACTTAAATAAGTTTAAATGCTTATAAGCTCTCTAAATAAGCTCTGCCAAACACCCCCGAAGCTGGTATTGGGCCCGGAAGGCCCATGTAAAAAGGTACAAACCCAATTACTGGAGAAGTGTTCATATAAATATATAATCGAGTAAATTACATGAATGGTCCTTTAGGTTTATAGCAAATTTCACCAACGGTCCTTTAGTTTCAAAAATTACACCGATGGTCCTTATTTTTTAAAGGTTTTTCACCGATGGTCCTTTACGTAAAAATCCGTCTATTTTTCAAATTAACTAACATCACATGTGATGCACATGGGGGTATTTTGGTCAATTTGTCTTTCCTAAAGGACCATCGGTGAAATTTGCTATAAACTTAATGGACCATCCGTGTAATTTAATTGAGAAGGGGAAAGACAAATTGACCAAAATACCCTCATGTGCATCACATGTGATGTTAGGTAACTTAAAAAATAGACGGACTTTTTCGTAAAGGATCATTGATGAAAAACCTTTAAAAAATAAGGACTATCGATGTAATTTTTAAAACTAAATGACCATTGGTGAAATTTGCTATAAACCTAAAGGACCCATTCATGTAATTTACTCTATATAATCATATCAAACAGCTGACCATTAGTTAATGGATGACACAACATAGGCTTTTGACCTTTTCCAACTTTAGTCCTTATCGTTTCAAAAGGTTTAAAATTACATTACAACAAACTGAAAAAATCATTAACAACATTGACCTAGGTCATTTGTCATTTGACCATTTGATTGACTAATTCTTTAAAATTGTAGTGTTGCACCCCCACCTCAAACCAAATGAGGTTGTGCGACGGAACTCACTAGTAGTATACCGTCCACAATGAAGACTTGGTCCACGAGTGACTCTTGGATTGTGATCAGAACCATTGACTTGGAAAGTAATTAAAGAAATTTCATATTGTGCAAGAAAAAAGAAATACTGTAACTTTTATTTGAAGTGTCTCTTTATTAATTAAAACTATTGACACGGGTTTATTAAGGTGTGTATGAATATTAGTTGATACCAACCGGCTTCTTGCCTAGCCATATGAGAATGGTTCATTGATTGAGAGATTGTGAGTTAAAAGTCTAATCTAAAACATGTGCAAGGTATTATTAGTTTGTATAGGTGCATGCCGTTAAAAAAATGAATGCCACTTGATTTTAAGCTAAATAGAGAAGGAAAACATAAAGATTTGAGTCGTTCCAAGGACTTGTTAAGCACTACAATAGATCGACCGTTTTGTCCCAATCTTTATCTTTACCATATATTGCATTTGAGACTTTCCCAAAAATAGAAATCTTAATTTTTAGCACATGAACTTTCCCAAATAAGCAGACTGAATTTTCAGTACACCCACAAATTGGTCAGGAACTGTTGATACCGGATCCTGCGATGTATCAAGCAGGAAGGTCCCAACTACGATTCTGCAATCAAAGAACAACTCTAAGTCAAAGGTTCCCAGGGTGGATCCCCGTGAGAACACTCCGACGCTCAAGTTAGTATGCGTACGGGATGAAAGGTTAATATCGAAGGAAAAACGAATTTAAGATGTTAGGTGAGGAAGTATTAAATGTGGTGTATCGTTTGTACCTGGAAGGATGTCTAAGTCCACCCTTTATAGTCGATCTTGCTTGAGCGGGAAAACGAAAGCCGCATTCTTTGGTCCGGATATTCTTAAGTCTTCCGGGTAAAAGGTATTACCATACTTGGAGATCCGACGGGTAATACCTTAGGCTTTCGTCCTAGCCGTCTTCAGGTCACGTCCGCATTTAATGCGTCTGCGCTTTTATCCAGAAAAACCGCCTAACACGTTTTCTTTCGTTGGGATTTGCGGACCGTTCGTCCGCTCCTATTTTGTCGTTATTACCTTTCTGTTCATCTGACGTTGTCACTCTTCCGGATAGTATATCGGAATGCACCATATACCATTAAGTCCCTCAAGTTAAAAGTAAATGACTCATGGTTTTATTTTTAAGTTTTACCGTGTCGTCCGTCAACTACTCCCACCATCTTGTCAAGAAGTTGAAAAGTTACCGTTGTATCTTTCCGACCGTTGGGTAGGTTCCAATGGGTCCTTTCAACTTCCTTTCCTATATATATCTTACTTTAGAACCATCATGCTTTATACTTTCTTGCCAGGTCTTGCCGATCTCTTCTCTCAATTTCCCCTTTTTTTCTTTCGCTCAAAATTACGCAATCGTTATGAGGAAAGATAAAATTTCCAAAGAGAAGACCGACAAACCCTCCAGGGAACGTCGTACTGCGCTCAATACTTATACTGGTCTAACCGAAGAAGACTTGCCCAAAGTGGTTGAAGAATATCATATCGATGATAGTATTCAGATTCGCCTTCCTGGAGAGTTAGATACCATATTTTCTGCTCCCGAAGGGTTCGAATGTAACACCGCATTTTTTTTTAAAAGGCAATTAAGTATTAGTCTAAGTACGGAAGCATCTAGTTAGTTAAGTTTACAAAACGTGGTCCCACAAAATATTACAACCAAAGTTATTTAAAAGACGGTATTACTAGACACGGCTCATTTTACAAAACATAATTTAAGCATGGTCAAACTTCCCGTCCAAGCCCGACCCGTTCAAGCCATCCAACCTGAAATGTGTTAATAAGGGAGGGATTAGCACAAAAGCTAAGTGAATGAACTCCTAACTCTACCAACTACACTAAACACTTAAACACGGAAGTTAAAGAACATCTCCGGTTAGGTAGTCACTTAAACGCGGAAGTTATAAAAACATCTCCGGTTGGGTAATCACTTATTTGAGAGGATCGGCGGCTTTGCGGGCCTTAAACCATTGTCGGCCAAAACCACGGTAACCGATAGCGTTTTGTATCCAACACCCAGGGCAACTCCCTCCCCTTAACACTGTAACATATACAGGTAAGGTCGGATACCCTATTAGTCGATACACTGTGCCCAGCCGTTATCCATCCGACACTGACCTCATCCCGATGGTGCACCTAGTCATGTATGGTATTCCCTAACACTAGGCATACATAACAAGTCAACTCGCTACGAAAAAACACCGCGAAAAACGTCAAAACTGAGTTCCCAATCGCGAACTCTAGTTCACGATCGCGAACTAGAGTTCGCGACGTGAACTCTGATCGTGAACTCTTCGCGACGGCTAAACATTTTCTCTGAACCGACTTCACGATCGCGAACTAAGTTCGCGTCGTGAACTCCCTTCATCTGGCGATTTTCTGCATTTTTCACCAACAAGACAATACCAAATGAAATAACCGAAACCCAAGTTGTAGGTCGAATCCACTCACCTTTCAACTTCCGATTCCTTAACTCAGTGAGCTAGTATCACTGAGTATCCTTCCCGGTTCCTGTCAACAATATACCGAGTTAGTGATAATCCACCGAATCGTCAAAATCATCCATTTCAACAACTAACTACACAAGACTCATAAAATGCACATTTTATGACATTTCCAACTAGCACAAATCCTTCATCGATACAATTGACCATTTTGACCATTTAGCAAGTATTCACAACTAGTTAACCCAAACGGGCCAAAAACCCGAACATGATCCTAACACTTCCACATTTCCATCAACTAGCAATTAATCTTTCAACTAGCAATTCACAATCATTTACAATTCCACCAAGTTGACACTATCACAATTCCAAGTAACATACTTGTATAATCACTAGATCACCATTTTGACAAAATCATCCAAACACTAGTTAAATTACTTCACCATTTAATTAATACTAGGTTTTTAACATCCATAACTTACCAAACATGATTTCACAACCTAATAAACAATTATATCCATCCAAAACTCAAGAAATCCAAGATTCATCAAAACCCACCTTCAACTTCCACCATTAATGGAGGTTGAAGGTGATTTTCACCAAATCTTGTATTCCTTCAACAATCAACCATACAAAAGATGTAAAAGCTTGCATAAACACCTAAAACAACATCCATAACAAGATTCACCAACAAATCACCAAGCTACATAAACCCTAGTTCAAGTTCTAGCTCAAGAACAACATGAACAAGTGAAAGAGAAAGAGTAACTTACTTCTAGACTTCCTTTAACACAACAAGTAGCAAGATTTCGAGATTTAACCAAAGAATCAAACACCAAAAGCTCAAGAATAATGAAAGAAAGCTAGAGAGAAAAGATGGGGTTTTGCAATGGAATAGTGAAGATAATGTTTGAAAAAAAAGAATGTAGTGTAAGACAAAAGAGAGGGTTTCCCCTCTCGCTCTCTATCCGGCCAACACAAGGGGGTGGGACCCCTTTGTGGCTTTTGTTTAATTTAACAGTATATGTCTGAAAAGTCCCTTTCGAAATTAATTTATTTAAAATAGCAAACGGACTCCAATTTTAAAAACGAAAGCATTTTTGGAAACGATATTTAACAAGGAATCCAAATATATAAAAATCACGTTTTCATTCCAAATATATCGCAAGTCGGGTATTTTAACCCCTTGGTTAAAATACCGCAAAGGACAAAAGGCTAATTTAATTAACTAGGCATTTAATCAGATAATCATTTAATAAGATACCTTAAGGTCAATAAACTATTAGGCCAGGTTTTGGGATGTTACAACTCTCCCCCACTTAGGAAGATTCCGTCCCCGGAAACCCATCTTGATCAAACAAGGAGGGGTAACGTTCCCGCATATCGGCCTCGGTCTCCCACGTCATATCCGCACCCAAACTGTGCTTCCACTTTACTAGAACCATAGGAATCTGTTTCTTTCTCAATTTCGTTACTTTTCGGTCTAATAACTCCACCGGTTCCTCGACTAATCTTTTCTTTGTATCAACCCGCAACTCTTGTACCGGAAGAATTTGACTCGGATCTTCGATGTTACACTTTCTCAAGTAACAAATGTTAAAAGTGTTGTGTATTGCCGACAACTCCGGGGGTAACTCGAGTGTTACCGACTGGGAATTCACCACCTTACTAATTCGGAACGGCCCAATAAACCTCGGGGCCAACTTTCCTCGTTTACCAAAACGAATAACACCCTTCCAAGGTGAAACCTTCAAATAAACCATCTCGTTCTCCGAGAACGTAGCGGGTCTACGCCTCGGGTCGGCATACATCTTTTGTCGGTCACGTGCGGCTTTTAACTTTTCTCGGGCAATTGCTACTTTATCCGCGGTCATTTGTACAATATCGGGCCCCGCATATTGTTTCTCACCCGCTTCCAACCAACACGTCAGGGTTCGGCACCGACGCCCATACAACATCTCATACGGTGGCATTTTAATACTTGAGTGATACGAGTTATTATAAGCAAACTCGATCAACGGTAGGTGGGAGTCCCATGACCCACCGTACTCTAACACACAAGCCCGCAACATATCTTCAAGCGTTTGTATCGTTCTTTCCGATTGCCCGTCGGTTTGAGGATGATACGCGGTACTCAAATTCACCCGCGTCCCCAATTCTCGTTGCAAGCTATTCCAAAAATTCGAAGCAAAACGGGGATCTCTATCGGACACGATAGAAATTGGAATTCCATGTCGAGATACTACTTCGTCAATGTACAATTTCGCCAATCTACTAAGTGAGGCGGTCTCACTAGTAGCCAAGAAATGAGCACTCTTCGTTAATCGGTCAACTATAACCCAAATCATATCGTGACCCCTTTGTGTACGCGGCAATTTGGTCACGAAATCCATAGTAATCCGGTCCCACTTCCACTCGGGAATCGGTGATTGGGTTAAAGTTCCATAGGGCTTTTGGTGCTCGGCCTTCACTTGTGCACAAACATGACATTGGCCCACAAAACGGGCAACGTCGGTCTTCATTGTCGGCCACCAATAAAGTGCTTTTAGATCATTATACATTTTCGTGCTACCCGGGTGAACCGATAACCGAGAATTGTGAGCCTCGGCTAAAATCAATTCCCGCAAACCCCCGAGTAACGGTACCCAAACCCGAGATTGATATGTCTTCAAACCCCGAGAATCTTCTTCTAAATAATCTTTCCTCTTTAATAAAATCTCGGCCTTCAAATGTTCGACATTCAACGCTTCCATTTGTGAAATCTTCAACCGGGACACCAAATCCGACACAATTTCCATCCGCATAAATTGTACCCGTCCCGAATCTGCCTTTCTACTTAAGGCATCGGCCACCACATTTGCCTTCCCGGGATGATATCGGATCTCACAATCGTAATCCTTAATCAACTCTAACCACCTTCGTTGGCGCATATTCAACTCCTTTTGCGTGAACACGTATTGCAAACTTTTGTGATCCGTACAAATCACGCACTTAGTACTGTACAAATAGTGTCTCCATAATTTTAGTGCAAAAACCACCGCCGCCAACTCTAAATCGTGAGTCGGGTAATTCTTCTCGTGATTCTTCAATTGCCTCGAAGCATAAGCAATGACCCGGTCTCGTTGCATCAACACGCAACCCAAACCCGCAAGTGAGGCGTCACAATAAACAATAAAATCCTCCGGGCCTTCGGGTAAGGCGAGAACCGGAGCTTGACACAATAATTGTTTTAGAGTTTGGAAGGACTTCTCGTGATCATCACCCCACCGAAACGGTACATCTTTACGGGTCAATCTCTTCATAGGACCCGCTATCTTCGAAAAATCCTTTATAAACCGGCGGTAATAACCCGCCAAACCCAAGAAACTCTTTATCTCGGTTGGGTTCTTCAGAGCAACCCAATTCATAACCGCTTCGATCTTCGCCGGGTCCACCTTGACCCCATTCAAACAAATAACGTGGCCCAAAAAGTGAACTTCTCGAAGCCAAAATTCGCACTTCGAGAACTTCGCAAATAATTGTTCCCGCTTCAACGTTTCTAACACTTGCCTTAAGTGTTTTTCGTGTTCTTCTTCGGTCTTGGAGTAAATTAAAATATCGTCGATGAACACAATAACGAATTTGTCGAGATAAGGCCGACAAACTCGATTCATCAAATCCATAAATATTGCGGGAGCGTTCGTCAACCCAAACGGCATAACCAAGAACTCATAGTGGCCGTAACGAGTTCGGAACGCCGTTTTGTGAACATCGTTTTCATGAACCCGAACTTGGTGATAACCCGATCTCAAATCAATCTTTGAGAAATAAGAAGACCCTTGGAGTTGATCAAATAAATCGTCAATACGCGGCAAAGGATACCGATTCTTTACCGTTCTTTTATTTAATTCTCAATAATCGATAACGAAGTGCACCATCTTTCTTCTTTACGAATAAAACCGGAGCTCCCCAAGGTGAGGAACTCGACCAAATAAAACCCTTATCCAATAAATCTTGGATTTGTGTCATCATTTCCCGAATCTCGGACGGTGCTAAATGGTACGGTGCTCTAGCCACGGGATTGGCGCCCGGCACCAAATCAATTTTGAATTCTACCTCCCGAACGGGAGGTAACCCAGGCATGTCTTCGGGAAACACCTCCGGGTATTCCGAAACCACCCGGAGATTACCGATCACTTTCTTTTCCTTTTTCACATCAATAACGTAGGCCAAAAATGATTCACACCCCTTGGTCAAGGACTTACGGGCTTTCATCATGGATATCATGGGTATGGTCGGGGTCGCACGGTCTCCCCGGGCCACGACGTGTGACCCATCGGGTAAAAGAAAAGTAATTAACTTTTGATGACAATTTATGTTGGCCCTATTAGCACTTAACCAATCCATACCTAACACCACATCAAAGCCGGATATCGGCATAACAAGTAAAAGAATCGAAAATTTCACGCCATCAATATAAATACTAGCCCCGGACACGGATGTCGTGACCGGAACCATTTCACCATCGGCCACCTCTACCTCTAGAGGTGTCGCGATCAAGGAAAAAGGCAATTTCAATTTGTCACAAAAACTCTTTGAGGAAAACGAACTATTTGCACCCGAATCAAATAACACACGTGCGGGTATCGAGTTTATTAGAAACATACCGGTGATGACATCGTCGGTGGTGGCGGCATCCTCCACCGTCATTTTGAATGCCCGACCCGTAGGTGGCGGATGACTCTTCCTCTTTTGACTTCCCGACGAAGCCGCTCCCCCGCCCGAACCCGAACTCTTCTTCATCGGACAATGCATAGCCCTGTGACCCTCTTTCTGACATGTCCAACAAACACTATTCTCTAACTTGCATTCCGAGGACTCATGCCCGTGTTGCCCACACTTAAGACATTTTCGAGTTTGTGCCGTACACGGTCCGGCATGGGCGGACTTACACGGTAAGCACCACGGGTTCCTTTGGTTGGAACCTTGAAGGATTTGTTTTCGACGATCATTGGTTGACCTATGATTTCCTTGGGGTTTCTTGTGGTTGCTTGAGTTTGATTGATCATACTTTCCCTTGTGAAACGAAGTCTTCTCTCGACTCGCGACCTTTTGAGCCAAGAAATCACTTTCGGCCGACTTGGCAAGATCATAGGCTTGCAAGAGAGTCCCCGCAAGCCTCGTTATATTCCGGTACTCGGGCAACAACGCCCCAACAGAGTGTTTGATTTGGGTGGACTCATCGGGCACCCATTGTGTCACAAACCGGAGCTTTCCATTAAATTGGAGGATAAGCTCATCCACCGTCATCCTATCATTCATCTTCAACATCATGAACTCATTCCGGATCTTATCCAACTCAAACGGGCTACAATACCGAGCCTCCACTTGATCCCTAAATTGCTTCCACGTGACCGCATCCATCATTTCGTTACTAAAGTTCGCGGTCAACCCATCCCACCAATCCATAGCCGGTCCCCCCAACATTCGGGACGCATACCGGACCTTCAAGTGGTCCTCACAATTACAAGCAATAAGGGCCTTTTCGGTAGCCCTAAGCCACGTTAGAGTTTCCGCCGGGTCGGTACTTCCCCGGTACTCGGTTGGCTTACAATCAAGAAAATTCTTGTAAGTGCACGGTTTCTTCTCGATCGGGAAAGGTTGGTAGAAGAACTGTTGGTGTTGGGCATTGGCAATTGGTACGGTGTGGGTGGGTGGCGGTTGTAGTATGCTTGTATTGGGAGATGAGGAGTCATTTCGGGGAAAGACGGGATTTTGAGTAGTTTGAGCGAAGTGCGGGGGTGGGTTTGCTTGGGTTGGGGGTGGCAAGGTAGACTGAGCCTCGGGTCGCGGCTCAGTCAATTGGCTTTGGCGGAGAGCCCTTATGGTATCCTCAAGTTCCATGTTTCGCGTCTCCAACAACACGATGTATTCTTCGTTTGGTATTTCATCACCCCCCGAGCCCATTGCTCCATCATTTCCAAGGTTCGTGTTCGGTGGGACATTATCCAAGGTGTTTCCATCCGTAGCCATCCCTGCTACAAAACACAACATCTCACCAAGGCTTAGTTTAACTCGTTAGCACACACCTACTAACTACTAAACCCAATTCACACTTGCTCTAATCCCCTTTGACCGGAAGGTTTGACCAAAACACGAGCCACGATTTGGGAATGGAACACCAACCCCATGTATCCATCGCCAAACCGAAGCTCTGATACCAAGTTGTAACACCGCATTTTTTTTTAAAAGGCAATTAAGTATTAGTCTAAGTACGGAAGCATCTAGTTAGTTAAGTTTACAAAACGTGGTGCCACAAAATATTACAACCAAAGTTATTTAAAAGACGGTATTACTAGACACAGCTCATTTTACAAAACATAATTTAAGCATGGTCAAACTTCCCGTCCAAGCCCGACCCGTTCAAGCCATCCAACCTGAAATGTGTCAATAAGGGAGGGATTAGCACAAAAGCTAAGTGAATGAACTCCTAACTCTACCAACTACACTAAACACTTAAACACGGAAGTTAAAGAACATCTCCGGTTAGGTAGTCACTTAAACGCGGAAGTTATAAAAACATCTCCGGTTGGGTAATCACTTATTTGAGAGGATCGGCGGCTTTGCGGGCCTTAAACCATGGTCGGCCAAAACCACGGTAACCGATAGCGTTTTGTATCCAACACCCAGGGCAACTCCCTCCCCTTAACACTGTAACATATACAGGTAAGGTCGGATACCCTATTAGTCGATACACTGTGCCCAACCGTTATCCATCCGACACTGACCTCATCCCGATGGTGCACCTAGTCATGTATGGTATTCCCTAACACTAGGCATACATAAAAAGTCAACTAGCTACGAAAAAACACCGCGAAAAACGTCAAAACTGAGTTCCCAATCGCGAACTCTAGTTCACGATCGCGAACTAGAGTTCGCGACGTGAACTCTGATCGTGAACTCTTCGCGACGGCTAAACATTTTCTCTGGACCTACTTCACGATCGCGAACTAAGTTCGCGTCGTGAACTCCCTTCATCTGGCGATTTTTTGCATTTTTCACCAACAAGACAATACCAAATGAAATAACCGAAACCCAAGTTGAAGGTCGAATCCACTCACCTTTCAACTTCCGATTCCTTAACTCAGTGAGCTAGTATCACTGAGTATCCTTCCTGGTTCCTGTCAACAATATACCGAGTTAGTGATAATCCACCGAATCGTCAAAATCATCCATTTCAACAACTAACTACACAAGACTCATAAAATGCACATTTTATGACATTTCCAAGTAGCACAAATCCTTCATCGATACAATTGACCATTTTGACCATTTAGCAAGTATTCACAACTAGTTAACCCAAACGGGCCAAAAACCCGAACATGATCCTAACACTTCCACATTTCCATCAACTAGCAATTAATCTTTCAACTAGCAATTCACAATCATTTACAATTCCACCAAGTTGACACTATCACAATTCCAAGTAACATACTTGTATAATCACTAGATCACAATTTTGACAAAATCATCCAAACACTAGTTAAATTACTTCACCATTTAATTAATACTAGGTTTTTAACATCCATAACTTACCAAACATGATTTCACAACCTAATAAACAATTCTATCCATCCAAAACTCAAGAAATCCAAGATTCATCAAAACCCACCTTCAACTTCCACCATTAATGGAGGTTGAAGGTGATTTTCACCAAATCTTGTATTCCTTCAACAATAAACCATACAAAAGATGTAAAAGCTTGCATAAACACCTAAAACAACATCCATAACAAGATTCACCAACAAATCACCAAGCTACATAAACCCTAGTTCAAGTTCTAGCTCAAGAACAACATGAACAAGTGAAAGAGAAAGAGTAACTTACTTCTAGACTTCCTTTAACACAACAAGTAGCAAGATTTCGAGATTTAACCAAAGAATCAAACACCAAAAGCTCAAGAATAATGAAAGAAAGCTAGAGAGAATAGATGGGGTTTTGCAATGGAATAGTGAAGATAATGTTTGAAAAAAAAGAATGAAGTGTAAGACAAAAGAGAGGGTTTCCCCTCTCTCTCTCTCTATCCGGCCAACACAAGGGGGTGGGACCCCTTTGTGGCTTTTGTTTAATTTAACAGTATATGTCTGAAAAGTTCCTTTCGAAATTAATTTATTTAAAATAGCAAACAGACTCCAATTTTAAAAACGAAAGCATTTTTGGAAACGATATTTAACAAGGAATCCAAATATATAAAAATCACGTTTTCATTCCAAATATATCGCAAGTCGGGTATTTTAACCCCTTGGTTAAAATACCGCAAAGGACAGCAGGCTAATTTAATTAACTAGGCATTTAATCAGATAATCATTTAATAAGATACCTTAAGGTCAAAAAACTATTAGGCCGGGTTTTGGGATGTTACATCGAACCCGTTTATGTTCAGTACATGCTGGGTGGCCTTAGGTTTCCGATTGACAACTTTATCCTTTCACTACTTCAGGATCTTAAGCTTCATTTAGCCCAGCTCGCTCCCAATTCCTTCCATAAAATTATTGCGTTTATTATGTTGAACAGGTCTTTGGGTATTCCTTTGTCCACCAAGCTATTTCGTTGTTTTTATGTAGTGACCGGAAGGGGCGATTGGGCTGTTTTCACACTCCGTCCGGGCCAGAGTGATCGTATCACAGGGTTGAGAGATTCCATTCACGACTGGGAGTATGGTTTCTTCTTTGTCGATCGAGCAGCCTTTCGTGACGTTGTGCTTCCTTGGGGAACGATCACCGGACGGACGTCAGAACCAGCACCTGCGTTGTCTTCCGAGGAGAGTGGTTTTATGAGGAAGATGTCGTCAGTTGGTGTAGATTGGGAGGATCCTGATGAGGTGTTTCTTGGTATGTCTGACTTGAGCCCCTATTACTTTTCCCGAGGGATTCGTCCCATTTGGTAGATCGATGGTGAAGCCGTTTCGTTGTTACAACGTCTCCGGATGTCTAAAGGTAATCCTCCAAAAAGTGCAATTTCGGTATCGCACGGGCCTATCGTTCCCTTCCTTCCTCCGTCAGAAGATATCCATAGCTCCGAAGGTACCCCGGATGCGATGCCCGAGGTCCGTCAAAGTTCTGTGCCTACCCCGGAGTTTAGTACTGAGGATACAATGATTCCTGATTCTCAACAAGAATCTAGCAAGGCCCGTAAGATACGATCCGTTCGTACCCTTTCGTTGGTTGAAAAGAACAAACCAGTTCGTCTTAAAAGGGTTCGTGAGAAAACTCCTTCTTCTCCCGCTAAGAGATCCAAAAGTATGGATGTTGGTAAGTTTTAATTATACATTTTCGTTTGTTACTGTTGCTTACTTCTTTCGCTCTTTTTTTATTAAGAGACCCCTACTTTGGATTTGCAGATTTTTCCGAGTGTGTCGTTGTTTCGGATGTTTCTGTCGCTGCTGTTCCTCCATTTGTGCCCGCGTCGGTTAGTTTCAAAGCTTCCTCTATTGTTGTGCCACCGCCTGCTACTGTAAACATTACTATGCCCCCCTTTTCGTCGGGGGTAAGCCTTCCGCAAAAGCCGGTGTCTGCCTCCCCGACGCTTTCTGCTTTAGCGACGTTTAGCAGCACCTTAGTTGGTACTGGTTCACAATTCTCTTTTTCTGCAAAAAGCTCTCATTCTTCTCCTTCCGGGCGAAGTCAAACGTCTCTGTTGAACTACCCTCGCATAGGTATTTTTAGACGCATGTTGCCTCCTTTCTTTTTTTTACCGTTCCGTCCCTTTCTCTTATACATGTACATTTTTGTTTGCAGTTCCGCAAGTACGTCCTCTCTCGCCACCCTGTCCCACTGTTTCTGTGAGCGAAAGCCTTCCGGAGTTGACGGGAGCCGTAGGTCCTATCCCAAGCTTACAAGCTACCATTACTTCTACTCAGCCGATTGTGCATGTGGCTCCTGAACCTGACGTTTCTGAGCGTCCTTGGGCAAAATTTTCTGACGAAGGCCTCTTTCAAAAAACCAAGCTTGAACTTTTAACTGCTCTCGATTCTATAACCGAGCTTCAATTTCGCAGCGTTCGAGGTCATCAATCTTTGCTTGATCACAAAAAGGAGTTCACCCGTATTAATCAGCTTATGATGACTGCCAAATCTCTTCACCAAAAAGAAGTTTTAGAGAAGGAGAGGCTCGCTGAGTTGAACAAGAATCTTGTGGAAGAAAATAATGATTTGTCATCTAGCTTGGAGGAGATGCAAGGTTTGTTGACGGAGAAGAATGCTCAAATCCTCGCCCTGAACTCTGACCGTAGCTCCCTATCTTCGCGTATCGCGGAATTAGAGATGCAGATTATTGATAAGGATTCGAAATTGAAGGAGGTTGTTGATCGTTGTGAAGGTGTTGTTGCTGAGAATGAAACGCTGGAGCGTGAAGCTCGCGTTCGTAAACAGGAGGAAGAATGGTTGATACAGAAGGGTCTTTCTGGTATGATTCAAGTGTTTGTTTCTTCTGATGAGTTTGTGAAGGCCAACACCGACCTTCAGAAGGAGAGCATCCGGTTTGGGCAATATCAAGGGTGCCTAGACACTCATAGGGCATACGGCGATTTGCTCCAAAACGCCAAGTTGATTCATGATTATCCGGATGCTCAATCAAACATTATGAGTTTGTTCGAAGACTTGGTTTCTCCTCACTACACCTTACTTCAATAACTGGAGGCTGGGCACGTGCCCTTGGATGAAGTGAAGAAGCTGGTTAGCAGGATTCCTTCCGGTCCGGAGGACGTGGGAGAAAGCTCCGCCTAAGGTCGCGGCCCGCCTGTTTCTTGATTGTCGCTTTTTATCGGTGTTAGTTATTTGGGCATTGCCCTCTTTTGTTCGTTCATGTAATCGTATTTCAATTTATGTAATCGCATGTGACCGTGAGTGTTTTGATCGTGTTAATTGTCGTGATTCGTAATATAATCATTTTGGTGTTTAATGTAATCGTGATCTGTTTTGTTTAAAGATTTTACGTCGTCGTGCGTCGTTCGTGTAATTTCTTAATAAGTAAGGCGTCCCTTACTTGTGAAACCACATTATGTACATATTCGTGAATAGGCGTCCGGCTTTGTTCGTCCGGACTAGGAGTTGTATCTCAGTCGATATGTTATCCTTATGCAATTTTAGTTTATTCGTTCGTCGATTCGATACTATTTGTGAGAAAATAACGGCATATTAAAACAACAGACAGAATAGCATTCAAAGGTAACCTTACCATGAAGGTACTCGTTACAATCATTCGACTCTGGGTTTCCAACACCCTTGCTAAAACAAAAATGACAATTTAAGCTTTCCTTACAACGGTAACTTTTTAAAAGAAGAACCTTCGTAGGTTCCTCAAATTCCATGTTCGCGGCACGACAGCTCCATCCATCGTTTCCAATACATAAGAACCGTTCCTTCCTGCCTCTTTGACCTTGTAAGGACCTTCCCAATTTGGACATAACTTCCCCGGCCTGTACCGGAGACTGGCTTCGTTCTTCCTGAGGACCATATCACCGACCTTACACGCTATCCCCTTCACTTTTTTGTTGTAGTATCCTTCCGTCAAAGATTTATATGTTGCTTGGCGCAAGGCTGCATTTTCGCGCCGTTCGTCTACGATATCCAGGTTGTACCTTAACGCCTCTTCATTTTCTTCCAGACGAAAGTTTTCCACTCTAGGGGAAGGTATCGTAACCTCCAGAGGGATCATCGCTTCCGAGCCATACACCAAGCTATAGGGGGTTTCTTGAGTGCCCCTTCTGATCGTCGTTCGATATGACCACAAAACACTCTGTAACTCATCCACCCATCCTGTATCCATTCTGGATAGGCGCGTCTTGATTCCTTTCACAATGGTTCTGTTGGTCACTTCTGTCTGGCCGTTAGCCTGCGGGTGTGCGACGGAATTGAAGTTTTGTCGGATGCTAAGATCGGTGCACCATTTTTTGAATGGGTTATTGGCAAACTGTTTTCCGTTGTCACTGATGATGGTGTGCGGAAGGCCGAAGCGACAGATGATTTGCTGCCACACGAACTTAACTATGTTTGCACCGGATATGCATGTTAATGGCTTCGCTTCCACCCATTTAGTAAAGTAATCGACCGCTACTACCAGAAACTTCAAGCCGCCCGGAGCCCTTGGGAATGGTCCGCCGATGTCAATTCCCCATTGACAGAAAGGCCAAGGACTAAGAATGCTAGTGAGTTGCACCGGAGGCATGTTAGGGACGTTTGAGTGTGCTTGGCATTTTTGGCATCTCTGGACATACTCATGGGTATCCTTCGTCATCTGAGGCCAAAAGTAACCTATTCGGAATAGCTTCTGAGTTAAAGCCCTAGAGCCTATGTGCGATCCACACAGACCTTCATGCACCTCCCCGATCGCTTTCTGTGCTTCGATTTTCCCTACGCATCTCAGCCAAGGTGTAGAGTACCCCTTCCGGTATAGAACGCCATTCTTGGAGATGTACTTTCCTATGTTTATGCGTAGCTTTCTTGCTTCCCGCGTATTTTCCGGAAGGATCCCAGTGTCAAGGTATCGTAAGATAGGAGTCATCCAACAGCTTTCGTCAACACTTAATTCGATCGTCTCTTCTTTTACCGCTTCGATGCTTCTTTTTGGGAGCACTTCTACTAATACCTCCTTAGTGAGGTGGTGGTATAACATTGATGCTAATTTGCTGAGGGCATCTGCTTCTTTGTTCTTGGTTCGAGGTACCTGGGTTATTGTGAATTTTTTGAATTTCCCTATGCTAGTCTTGACCAACTCTAGGTACCGTTTCATGTGACTTTCCTTAGCTTCATAGGATCCGTTTACTTGATTGACGACCGACATGGAATCCGCGAAAGCATCTATTTCTTTGATCTCCAATGCCCGAGCTAAGCTTAGACCTGCAAGTAACGCTTCGTACTCGGCCTCATTATTCGAGCATGAGAAATCGAACCGTAGTGCGTACGTTATCTTTTCTTCATTCGGACCCATCAAAACGATTCCGCCACCACATCCGTCCGCTCCTGCTGCACCGTCTGTGTGCATCTGCCACTGGGCCTTCCGTTCGTCGGGCATTTCAACCAAGAAATCTGCCAAATCCTGCTCTTTAATGCTTGGCCTGGGCTTGAACGTTATGTCGTATTCTCCTAGTTCGATTGCCCACTTAGTCACCCTTCCTGATCTCTCGGGTTTGAGCAGGATACTCCGGATAGGTTGGTCGGTCAAGATAGTTACCGAATGGGCTTGAAAATACCTTTTTAATCATCTCACCGAGTAGACCAATGCTACTATTAGTTTTTAGATCAATGAGTAATTTAACTCCGCACCCTGTAAAGTTCGACTTACAAAGTAAACCGGGACCTGCAGCTTCCCCCTTTCGGCAATCAGGACAGAGCTTACTGCTTCTCTATTGGTCGATAAATACATGACAAGGGGCTCTCCGCTTATCGGACTTGCGACGGAAGGGATGGTTCGTAGATGTTGCTTCAATTTCTCGAACGCCGTTTCGGCTTCCTCCGACCATTCGACATCCCCCTTCTTCGTGCAACCATGTAGAGCTTTGAAGAATGGTACTGACTTTTCGGCAGACTTTGCTAGAAATCGTCCGTGAGCCGCCAGCTTTCCATTCAGACGTTGGACTTCTTTCACCGTCCGGGGGGCCTTCATTTTCAAAAACGTTTCTACTTTCTCTGGATTTGCCTGTATCCCGGACGGAGATACGATGTGGCCCAGAAATTTCCCTTTGCTCATACCAAACGAGCACTTCTTCGGATTTAACTTCATGTTGATCGCATGCAACCGTATCAGGGTCTCCTCTGTGTCTTTTATAAAATCTCCGTCATCCTTGCTTTTTATCACCATGTCGTCGACGTACACTTCCAAATTTCGCCCAATCTGCTTCTCAACGCTTTATCAACCAAACGTTGATAAGTCGCACCAGCATTACGGAGACCGAATGGCATCTTGGTGTAGCAATACGTACCCTTCGTCGTGTGGAAAGCTGTCTTCTCCTCATCTTCTTTGGTCATCTGTACTTGGTGATATCCTTTGTACGCGTCTAAAAATGACTTCCATTTATATCCCCCCAAGGACTCGATCTTCTGCTCAATTTCAGGAAGGGGGTAGCTGTCCTTTGGACAAGCTTTGTTGAGATCTTCGAAGTCGACGCACATACGCATGGATCCATCGCCTTTTTTGACTAAGACCGGATTGGAGATCCATTCTGGGTATTGTGTTTCGCGTAACACCCCGACTGCCACTAGATCCCTTATTTCCTTGTTTACCACTTCGTTCCTTTCCGGGGCCATTCCTCTTTTCGATTGTTTGATCGGACCGAACGCCTGATTAATATTTAGCTTATGCTCTATCACCTTTCGGGAGACGCCCGTCATATCCTTTGGTTCCCACGCAAACACATGTTTGTTCTTTTTTAATAGAGCTTCTAACTCTGCCCTTACCTTGCCCGGAAGGTGTCGACCAATCCTAACGGGAGTATAAGGATGGTCTGAGTTAATGACAACATGCGCTTTTCTTCTTGTTCAATCCAACTGTCCTGGTGGGTAATACTGCCGCATTCGGGCATGTGCATAGGCGCGCTCTACACTGTGATTACCCCATGCTCCGAAGGGAATTTGAGGACACCATGGATTGTTGATGCGATTGCTTGTAGCTGCCACATCCCGGTTCGTCCTAGGATCGCATTATACCTGGATGGAGTCTCGATGACTATGAACTCGGTTGTGATTATCTTGCTATACCGTGTGTCCCAATCGGTCAATATAAGGGGTAAGTGGATCTTTCCCCGAGGCCAGACGGATTGACCTGAGAAACCTATCACGGACGCGGTGGCGGGTTTTATGAAAGCTTGTATGTCCGGAGGGAATTTTTGGAAACAATGGTCGTACATAATGTTGGCGGAGCTGCCTCCGTCTACATAGATCCTTCGGACCATCGTTCGAGCAATGGTTCCGCATATCACTAGCGGTTCTACCCCCACGTGACCGTCCGGAGTAGGTTCGCTTCTTCCGAATTCCAAAACAGCTGTCTTCCGTTTCCTGGGGTGGGGAGTGGAAAAACCTTCTTCTTCCAATGCCATGATTTCAGTGTCGTAAGTAGCTTCCTTACCTTTAGCCGATGGTTCGACAGTGCAGACTACATTCTTTCCTTTCCCGGATGCTTCTTTCTCTCTGTGATAGCTTTCGCAAGAGGCGGTTGTGTGACCCATTATCTTGTGGAATTCACAGTATGCGCTTGGGTCTCTCGGATACCTCTTTCTTGCCGGCCTTGCATCTTTCTCTCCCCGAGTTTCGTTTGTTACGAATGTTTCTTTCCGATGGGGTTCGTATATGTCTCCCTGGGATCGTCCCCCCGAGCGTCCTCTGTAAGGACTTCGGATCTGAGGAGTGGGATGATGTGGTCTGTACGAAGTTCTCGACCGCTCATAAGACTTAACCGAACCGACGCCGGACGATCCCTTCTTCTCTTGAGCCTCAAACCTTAGCTTCTCTGCACTTTCCTCCTCCTATTTCAGGACTCTGTTGAGCGTACTTATCATGTCATCCTCCTTCTTGAAGTCTCTTTTGGATAACTCCCAGAAGAGTTCCCCTTCCCTCAAACCATACGTGAAAGCGGCAATAATGAGTGAATCTTCCCTCACCGACATTTTTCGGCTTTGCTCGTTAAACCTTTTAAAATAGGATTTATTGGACTCCCCTTCCCGCTGCCGGCACGCCATTATAGATTGCGACTGTTGTTGGTATTTCTTCTGTTGTATAAAGCTATGGCTGAACTGTAACGCTAGTTCTTCGAAATTGGATATGCTTCTTTGAGGAAGACTAGATAACCAATATCGTGCCGAACCCTCTAAGGTTCCGGCGAAATAAAGACACCATAACTTCTGGTCCATCGGGATCATTCGAACAGCCCACTGGAAGCTTGCGACATGGTCGTCCGGGTCTCCGGTGCCATCGTATGATTTTACACGAGGCCCTTTCAGCCCGGGGGGTATGGGCATCTCGTTGATCTCGTCTGTGAACGGAGAACGGAAGGTACGGCCGTCGGCACTTCTTTCTGGAGACTTCTTGATACGGGCGGTTTTCCTTCCCGTAGGGGCCTTCGGAGGGGATTTCTCTATCCGGACATCCTTTTCTGGTTTCTTTTCGGCGTATACTTCTTCCACAGACTCGTCATCATTGGAATACATGAGGGTTTTACTGACTCCTGCCTTCACCTCTGTCATCCTCGGACGAGTTTTCTCCAACTGCCTCATTCTTCTAAATTGGCAGACAAGGTTGAATTCCTCCATCTCTTCCGGAGTTGGGCCACCTTGCGCATTCTCCAACGGAGGAGGACACGAAGATGAGTTCAATAGTGACGGCGTTGGAATGGGTGTAAGCAGACCCTCAGTCGGAGATCTCGTCGGTGTTACTTGCGAGGGATCTACGCCACCTATCGATGTTTCTTGGACCATTATGTTCTAGGTCCCACGGATGGCGCCAAAAGTTGATACCGGATCCTGCGATGTATCAAGCAGGAAGGTCCCAACTACGATTCTGCAATCAAAGAACAACTCTAAGTCAAAGGTTCCCAGAGTGGATCCCCGTGAGAACACTCCGACGCTCAAGTTAGTATGCGTACGGGATGAAAGGTTAATATCGAAGGAAAAACGAATTTAAGATGTTAGGTGAGGAAGTATTAAATGTGGTGTATCGTTTGTACCTGGAAGGATGTCTAAGTCCACCCTTTACAGTCGATCTTGCTTGAGCGGGAAAACGAAAGCCGCATTCTTTGGTCCGGATATTCTTAAGTCTTCCGGGTAAAAGGTATTACCATACTTGGAGATCCGACGGGTAATACCTCAGGCTTTCGTCCTAGCCGTCTTCAGGTCACGTCCGCATTTAATGCGTCTGCGCTTTTATCCGGAAAAACCGCCTAACACGTTTTCTTTCGTTGGGATTTGCGGACCGTTCGTCCGCTCCTATTTTGTCGTTATTACCTTTCTGTTCATCTGGCGTTGTCACTCTTCCGGATAGTATATCGGAATGCACCATATACCATTAGGAACCATGTGGCAAAAACGGACACGCAAGAGCCCGAGAGTCAAGCGTGCACGACTAATCCCAAGAAGACCTGAGTTCCGACTTGTTTTGCAAGCCGACTAATCTCAAGATGACCACCCATTTTGTGGGTAGCCCGGGTCAACGAGGGTAAACTTTGTGACAACAAAAAGGTATTTTTTTATTGCTCATATGTCTTCCTTTATGTGTAATATCTTAAAAGTAATAACTTCATATTCCTTTGCAACACATCTAGGATTATGTCAATATTGGCCGGTTGAGTTGAAAATTAAGGCAATAGTATTTTGTTATTGTAAGTCATCCACCTTCAAATCTCCTTCTAAGTGCGACTTGACCACCTTTAAGCTAGCACTTTTAGGAATTCTACGTACGTATACAAGTCACTGCGTTGCAAATGACTACAAACATTGAAACTAATCATTGAAATGATGTTCTTGACACAGCTGACTCGTATGTATTCTCCACTGGTCGCAAATGGGAGACTACTTATGTAACTTGTATCTCTCTATAAAAACAACTTTGAAGTCGTTTAAAAGAATAGAAAATGTAATTTAGAAAAGAAAAAAAAAAGTGACATAAGTCGCTTTTCATTTGTGTTGTTAACTTTTAAATTGATTTTAATCTTATCGACATAGCTTTATTTTTCTATCAAAGTGGTTATTTGACTCATCTGCGAGGCACATTGTAAGTGCGGTATAAACTCATTAGTTGTTTTGTAAGATCGATTACATTATTTTGAAAAGTAAAATATATAAAATTTAGAGTACTTGCAACGCCTTCGATGTAACTTTTTTGAGGCGGAACACAGAACACCATTGTTGGTGGTGAGTTGTTCTCTCTTATACATCAGTAACCTCTTCCTTACCGACAAGTTACCGACGAGGTTATGACGACAACAACACATCACTAATTTATCACTAACTCATCCCCACTTAAATACACGTTTTTATTATAAAAGGAAATTTCAAGCTTATTTAATGCTTTTAGTCTCATGCCCTTAATACGTGAATTAGAAAAAACCCTGTATATAAAATGTAGCGTTTTTCAATGATTATTCTCAATAGCGTATATACTGATTTGAATTACCTGGCTACACTCGTAAATTGTTGATATCAATGCAACAGTGATCTTACCCATTAAATGAACAACAACTACGTACGTATTGGTTTGGAAAAATATGACCTGGCTATAAACGTGAAACGTTGCCATAAATGTAACAGTGATCTTCAACATCAATTAAATATATATAAATTAGAAAATCAGATGTAAACTTGTTACGTGAAATATTTTCTGTACTCGTAGCACGTGTAATACAAAGTATAATTCAATTAACTAATATATTTTCTTGTGTTACACCACAAATCCAACCTTGTCATTAATGTGATCTCACTAACCAAAAGATTCATTTAATTAATTAAACTTCCACAAACTGTTTAATTACAAATCTATTGGTAATGGTAATTGTGGGGTGCCCTAGAAGTTAGGCACATTGGAAGTAAGGGAGTGGTGGCGATGAAGCTTAACAATTAAAATAATGGATTTGTAGTACGAAATACATTATTTTTACAACATATAATTGAATAAAAGTTATATAATATATGTAAAGGATGTCGTTTTATGTAGCTATGTAACTACATGTGTCTTCTGATTTGCACAAGAGCGTGTTGCGGAAAAATGCACGAGCGTGTCCTAGTGGGAAGGGAGAGACAAAGGTCACAATGATGTTATCTTCAACAACTATACTCTAACTAAAGTAAACAGATTTTGAAACCCATCAACGTCCAAAACAAACCAAACACGGATTAATTCACGGACTAATATCCTCATCAGATGTCATGTTAAATTATAAGTGGGCAGTCTATTTAAGTGCAAAAATAGGTCCTATAATTGATCAATTTAACTTTTTGTTACGAAAGACTCATGGTGGCTGCACTAGATAGGATCTCAAACTCACAAACACAAACAAATTATGTTATGGGTTTGAATCAAATTTAATTGTGATATGGGATTTTGATCTAATATTTGGTTTGATTTGGTTTCTAGAATTCGATTATGATTTGGATTTGCGATTTCCATTTTGGGAATGAAGGTTTGCGTTTTTTAATGGGATTATGATTTGGCGGTTGCAATTTAGAGCATGGAGATTGTGGTCAAACTGGTCATCATATAAAATTTGCCATTAAAAAAAAACACAAAACCTATTAATGGAAACTGTCTCCATTTAACAATACAATTTTGTAAATTTGAGCTTTTTTGAAATTTTAATATACCATGTAGAGGTGATTTTATTTTAAAACTAAAAAAAAACTTCATAACTAAAATTTTATATATATATACGTTTTAGTTAATAGTTTATATTCAATCTAGTCTATTTATTTGTTGGCCCACTTAAAATTAAGAAGAATTCCTTGTTATCAAGTTTAATCGATATCAAGTTTTATTAAATTCCCAAGTTAACTATTTTTTAGTTAAGTATCTATAAACCATCGATAACTTGTGGACAGAAGTTTAAAAGAATCATTACTATGTTTGATATTAGTTAAGCTCGGTGTATGTCCAGTTGAATTCATAATCTAAAATTCTTTAATTTCGTGTCACGGTCAATGATGAGGCTTAATCAATACATGAATGACTCGTACCTACTAAATAACATGGGGATGTATAACTAACTGGCTTAGGTCCAATCCGAAGGTAGTAACTGAGCTCGACTTAAAAAAAGTTCCTTTATTATTTACTTAATTTAATATAATAAAACATGATAACTGAGTAACGTGTCTTGTTTTTTTTCTTACCACAACACTCTCTAGATTACTTTTTAAATCTACATCATTTTAGCTATAACTATTGTTGGAGCAAAACACAGATCAACTTAATACTGATACTCCAGTTAGTACTGGTCATACTTAGTACTGATGGGGCAGAACATGTTTACTACTGATGAAGTTGATACTGGTGAAAACTATAACTAAGTTACTACTGATCAAGCTTATTGAAGATACTACTGATCAATAGTAGTTACTACTGATGTTGGTTTTGGACTTACTACTGGTCACCAAACTTACTACTGATGATATGAATTCATTACTGGTGATTGCAGAATACTACTGATAAGCGTTTTGGAAGCATATCAAGTCCGAGATCTTCGTAGAGATAGTTATAGCATGTAAATCAATGTATATCTATAGAATTCGAATGTAAATCAAGTCCTAGAATAACTAGGGTAAATAGTTTAGCTTCAAGGACTATTATAAATAGTTCCTTACGAATTGTAAACGTACGTGTGTATTGTTAACTCGATAATATACATTGAAGCTTTTTGTGAAACTGTGTTCTTAATATTTTCGTTTATTATTTACAGTTTATCGTTCTTAATATATTGATATAGTGTTGATCCGCTGCAACTTCTATAATCAATTAGATCTAAGGTGATTATTAACTTTTTCATAGTTAATCGATCCTGACAAGTGGTATCAGAGCGTATTGGTTCTAGATCTACTATTTGTTAAGAACAACAAAAGGTTTTAATCTTTAAAACACACACATTATTAATCATGACTGATAATAATGAAAGCACTCAGGCCAACAAAATTCCTATACTCACTCCCAACAACTTTGGGATGTGGAAGAATCGTATTAAGCAATACATGCTTATTACAGATTATTCCATGTAGGAAGTTGTCCTTGAAGGAAACAAAACTGGTCCTGGTCAAGCAAGCAGCTCTGCAACTGAGGCAGACAAACTTAAATGTGAGAAGGAAAAGAAAGACAAGGGAATCGAACTTAAAACTCTAAGCACTCTTCTATTGGCCATTCCTAATGACTATCAACATCTCTTCGTTGAGTATGATGATGCAAAGGTGCTTTGGGAAGCACTGGAGAAGAGATTCGTTGGGACAAAGAGCACCAAGAGGAACATGAAGTCTGTTCTCAAACAAGACTTTGAAAATTTCAAAGGAAAGCCCAATGAAACACTCACTCAAGTGTTTGACAGATTCAACAAGCTAATTGGTGAACTTAACCAAGTTGGGGTCAAGATGGATCAAGAAGATGTCAACATGAAGTTCCTAAGGTCTCTTAGTGAAGAATGGGCCATGTATACAGTGGTATATAGACAAAGAGATGCACTAGAAGAAAAGGAGTTGGATGAACTCTACAATGATCTCAGAGTATTTGAAACTGAGGTAAATCAAAAGAACCCTTCTATTTCTTCTAATAATGCTGCATTTGTATCTAGTACAGGTCAAGGTCAGGAAAACTCCACATGAAAGGCTGCAGATTCTGAGGATACTGCAAGAGAATCATTCTTCACTAGTCATGTGCATACTGCACTGATTAGTGATGACTTGGAACAATTGAATCCAGATGATCTTGAGGAGATGGATCTTAAATGGCAGATGGCTATGCTGAGCCTAAGGACCAAAAGATTCTTAAAGAGGACTGGTAGGACAAGCCTCAACTACAACAAAGGTGACAAAGCTGGATTTGAGAAAACTAAAGTCAAATGTTACAACTGTAACAACCTTGGTCACTTTGCAAAAGAATGTCCTCAGCCAGACAAAAGATCAAAATCAACTGCTCTTGTTTCACAACAAGGACAAGGCTATGACTGGAGCTTCCAAGCAGAAGAGCATGCTCAAAATCAAGCTCTCATGGCATTTACTGACAACAAAACTGAGGTAAAACCTAAACCTTGTACTTCTGAATGTATTAAAATTGTTAAAAATCTAGAAAAAGAAAACACTAAATTAACTGAAGATTTAGCAAAAGCAGTAAGAAGAAATCATGAATTTGATGGTGTAATTGCTGATCAAGAACATCAGATAAAGGTGTACCAGATGATTGATCAACGGATAAAGGAAGAATTACTTCAAGCTGTAGATGAGAAAGAGTTTTATGAAATAAAAAATAAAGAACTAACAAGTAAATTAGAAGAATGTCAGCTTGAAATTGAACAAAATAAATTAACAATCAAAAAGTTTGAAAGAAGCACTAAAATTCTTGATGAACTAACTAACAATCAAACTACAGAAAAAGTTGTTCATGGGGTGGGATATCATGCTGTACCACCTCCATATAAAATCATTCCACCACTTAAAAACAGTTCAGAAAGAATCATTAATGAATTAAAAACTGAAAAGCAAACTGAATCACATAATGAAACATCTGAATCAAATGATTCTTCTGATGATGATCAATCAACTGAATTTACAATCTCTCAAACTGAATCACTAAAATCAATTGATACAAGTTTTCACACAGCACAAAGTCCAAATGAATCTCCTAAATATGATGCAGAAAATATACCCAAAATTCTAAAAAGGGGAAATCAAAGAAATAGGAACCAACTCTTAGAACAAAGAAAAACCATAAAGGCTCAAGATACTAAATTAAAATGTGTTATTTGCAACAAAGTAAATCATTTAGCAAAGGATTGTCACTTCAATCCAATAAACTGCAAAGAGTTAAGAGAATTTAAAATCTTTAAAGAAAAAGCAAAGACACAGAAGTTAAAAGATACTACTGGCCCTTCAGTAGTAAATAAAACAAAAACTCCAATTGCTGAAACACCAAGATTTGGAAGAAGTGCACCAAGATTTGTGCAAAACAGAAGAATTGGAAGCCCAAAGAATAGCAATTACTTCAAGAACAATGGAAAATCAAATCAAAATAAACAATACTTTAAATTTTCCAACACCAGTAAAAACTGTAACAATTTTACTACTGGTGTTAACCCTAATTATAATGTTGTATGGTACCAGTACAAAAACACTACTGGTAAAAACCCTAATTACAAGAATACTACTGCTCCTAAACCAACTTTTCAAAATACTACTGGTGTCAACCCTAAAAACACTACTGGTCATTCTAAACATGGTAAGTACCCAAATACTACTGGTCCATCAGTAGTAAAGTATACAAAAGCTAAACATCATGGGTATACACCAAGATCAGTAGAAAATTCAAACACCAGTAACACTTTTAAAAGGGCAGTAGTAAAATTAAAAACCAGTAATAAACAAGTATGGGCACCAAAAATGTTTAAAGTTAAATCCCCAAAGGCTTATTTCTCAAAGGATGAACCCAAGACATACAAAGCTTGGGTTCCCAAACTTAACTAATCCTTTACTCACTTGTGCAGAGCATTCAGATCCCAGAAGAAGGAAGAACATGGCATATTGATAGTGGATGCTCAAGGCACATGACTGGAAATCTACAAATTCTTAAAGATTTCAAGTTATTTGATGGAGGATATGTGGCATTTGGTGAAAACCCACAAGGAGGTAAGATTACAGGTAAAGGTACTGTTACTAATGGCAAAATTACCTTTGATGATGTATTTTATGTAGCTGAACTAAAATACAATCTTGTCAGTGTGTCTCAAGTGTGTGATAAAAAGAATAAAATTCTTTTCACAGACATTGAGTGCATCATTCTTTCTCCTGACTTTATTTTAGATGAAAAATATGTTGTTTTAAGAACTCCAAGGAGAAACAATGTGTATTGCCTGGATATAGGGGGAGAACTCATTTCCTCAAATGAGGTCAACTGTTTTATATCTAAGGCAAACACCACTGAATCAGAACTATGGCATAGAAGGATGTGTCACACTAATTTCAAAAACATGAACAATTTAGTAAAAAGAAATTTAGTCATTGGACTACCTCAAAAACAATTCATGTGTGATCATCATTGTGTTGCATGCCTAAAATGTAAACAACACAAAACTTCTCATAAGTCCAAATCTGTGAACTCTATTTCTGTTCCTTTACAACTCTTACATATGGACCTATTTGGACCTACAAATGTAATGAGTATTGGAAAGAAACAATATTGTCTTGTTATTACTGATGACTTTTCCAGATATACATGGGTTTTCTTTCTCAGGACAAAGGATGAAACAAGTGAACTCATAAAGAACTTAATTGTCAAACTGGAGAACACATCTGATCAAAAAGTTAAAGCCATAAGATGTGATAATGGCACAGAATTTAAAAATGCTAACTTAATTAACTTTTGTGATCTTAAAGGTATTGACAGGCAATACAGCTCACCTAGAACTCCTCAACAAAATGGTGTAGCTGAAAGAAGAAATAGAACCATCATTGAAGCAGCAAGATCAATGCTAGCAGACACAAAGTTACCAATCACTTTTTGGGCTGAAGCTGTTAATACTGCCTGTTATGTTCAGAACAGAGTATTAATAGTGAAGCCACATTTTAAAACACCTTATGAACTTTTTAATAAAAGAAAACCCTCTATAAGCTTTTTAAAATCATTTGGTTGTCCTTGTACTATTCTGATTACAAGAGAACAAATTGGTAAATTTGACTGCAAAGCTGATGATGGAATCTTTGTGGGATACTCTACTCAAAGCAAATCATACAGAGTATTCAACAAAAGACTAAGGATAATTGAAGAAAGCATTAATGTATCATTTAATGAAAATGTTCCCAATGAACAAGGAAATGGTCCAGATTGGCTATTTAACATAGACAATCTAACCAAATCCTTTAATTCTAACATGAATTTCAATGCAGGTGATCCAAACTGTCATACTCAAAAGGAAGGAACATCATCTGTTAATACTGGTCAAGAAGAGATGAGATACTTAGTAGTTAATACTGCTCCCATAGTCAATACTGAGGACAGTAATAACTCAAGTTCTGGAACCAGTAGTAACTCTGAGAATGAGGACAGTAGTAATTCAAATACTACTGGCGCCAGTAATAGTACTCAAAATACTACTGGTCCCAACAATAACCTAGATTCTCAAGATACTATTGATACCAGTAACAACAACAATACTACTGATCTCAATGAAGACAATAGCAGTAGTAACTCTGACCAAGATGATGATGAACCAAACATCAATGACAATGAAGGATCACTAGAGCAACAACTACCTAAGACAAATGAGTCCAATCTTGAAAATCAACTAGTTGTTGATAAAGCTACAACTACAAGGACTCAGAAGAACCATCCATTAGACCTTGTTCTAAGTGATGTTAACTCACCACTTCAAACAAGAAGCAAATTAAATAAAAGGTTAACTGCAAACATGTGTAACATAAGTTTAATTGCTAATGAATGTATGTTTGAATGCTTTCTGTCTCAGGATGAACCAAAGAAGATCCAACAAGCAATGAAGGACTCAAACTGGATTGAGGCAATGCAAGAAGAACTCCTTCAATTCAAGTTACAAGCTGTTTAGACACTTGTACCTTTACCCAAAGGAAAAAGAGCCATTGGAACAAGATGGATCTTTAGAAACAAGAAAGATGAAAGAGGTATAGTGATCAAGAACAAAGCCAGACTTGTAGCCCAAGGATACACTCAAGAAGAAGGAATAGACTATGATGAAGTATATGCTCCTGTTGCTAGAATTGAAGCTATAAGAATATTTCTAGCATATGCTTCATTCAAAAAGTTCAAAGTCTATCAAATGGATGTGAAGAGTGCATTCCTATATGGGAAGATTGAAGAAGAGGTCTATGTATGCCAACCTCCAGGTTTTGAAGATCCAAAACATGGTGATTATGTGTTTAAACTGGACAAAGCTCTGTATGTCCTACATCAGGCACCAAGAGCATGGTATGACACATTATCATCATATCTATTGAATAACAACTTTAAAAGAGGAGCCATTGACAAAACTTTGTTTACAAAGAAAGTCAAAAATGATATACTACTGGTACAAATCTATGTAGATGATATCATTTTTGGTTCAACCAATGACTGTTTATGCAAAGAATTTGAAGAACTGATGCAGATTAAATTCAAGATGAGCTCTATGGGTCCAATGAACTTCTTCCTTGGACTCCAAGTCAGTCAAAGAACAGATGGTATTTTGATAAATCAATCAAAATATGTCAAAGACATCTTGGAGAAATTTGATTTGAAAGACAGTAAGAGTGCTAGTACACCAATGGAAACACACAAACACCTACATCCTGATGTTGAAGGGGAGGATGTAGATGAACACTTATATAGATCAATGATAGGCTCTTTGATGTACTTAACTGCATCAAGACCTGACATTATGTATAGTGTTTGTGTGTGTGCAAGATATCAAGCAAGACCTAAAGAACTACACTTGCAAGCTGTCAAAAGAATATTCAGATACTTGAAAGGCAAACCATCACTAGGTCTATGGTATCCACATGATTCACCCTTTGAACTCATAGCCTACACAGATAGTGACTATGGAGGTGAATGTCAAGACAGAAAGTCCACTACTGGTGGATGTCAATTCTTTGGATCAAGACTGGTGTCATGGCAATGTAAGAAGCAAACAAATGTATCAACATCAACTGCTGAAGCAGAGTATGTAGCTGCATCTGCTTGTTGTGCTCAAGTACTCTGGATTCAAAACCAGCTTCTAGACTTTGGTATCTCTATCCTTAAAACTCCTATTTTTATTGATAATCAAAGTGCTATTAGTATTGTGAACAATCCAGTAAAACACTCTAAAACCAAACACATTGAAATAAGATTTCATTTTATAAGAGATTGCAATGAAAAGAAATTAATCAAAGTGGTTAAAATCCATACTGATGATCAATTAGCAGATCTTTTTACAAAAGCTTTTGATGTAGGAAGATTCAACTTCTTGGTTAGCAGTATTGGAATGATTTTGATAAATTAAAATCTCACTTAAAGTTATGTGTAAAGTTTTGTTGTAAAAAGTTATTTATTTAAAGTGTTTTACTACTGGTAGATCTGTATTACTGATTGTAGGCATGTGCACAACATACTACTGGTAGTTTATTCCTACTGGTGTGTATTAGGTTCCCATAAATACTACTGGTAAGTCAGTACTACTGGTAATCACATATACTACTGGTCGTGTGTGTTGGTGGTTACTACTGATGTCTATAGTTACTACTGATGTCAAAATCCCTAGTCACTACTGATGCTAGTAGATACTACTGACGTTTTATTACTGATATCATAGTTACTACTGGTCTTTCAGAATCACAATTACCAAACTAACCCCCATGAAAATAACCGTTATGCTATGATTCGAAGGGCAATTTAGTCTTTTTGCAGGGTAAATCGAAAGATATAAAAGGCGGCAGTCGATTAGTTTAACAGTATCTTCACTTCGATTCGCTAAATCCTCTCGATAAACCCTAGCTTACGATCAAAAAAATCCTGAGTCAGTAACAAAATTTTTACATTTTTCTCTCAAAATCAACAACAATGGCAACTCTACAATCTCTCAACGTTCAAACCGATCTTAAATACTCAGAGTTCCATAATATGTGTGCGTTTTTACGAAATCCAGACGGCACTAAAGACTTTCGACCAATAGTGCAATTTTTAAAAAACTCATACATTAAGTTCGCGTTAACGGTGAAACCGAAAGCCTATCAACAGCACTTGGTGGATTTTTGGACCAATGCTGAAAGAACAGAAGGAACGACCACATCGATGATCAAATCAAAAGTAGATGGAAAGCATATAACAGTAACTGAACAATCAATCAGACATCATCTACAACTACATGATGATTCAGGTATGTATACTATTCCCAAGGAATTCATTGCTGAAATTTTAAATAAAATGGGATATGAGGGAAGACTGAACATAGTAACTTTTCAAAAGGGTCTTCTCTCCCCACAATGGAAATTTTTAGTACATACTCTTCAGCACTGTATTTCTCCAAAAAGAAGTACTTGGAATGAGTTTAATAAGGCAATAGCCTCTGCTGTTGTCTGTTTATGCACAGACCAAGTCTTTAATTTTTCCTACATGATTTTTGAAGGTATGTTGGGAAATCTTAGTTCTACAAAATTTTTAATGTATCCCAGATTTCTACAACATATCATAAACTGTGAATTACAAAACTTGTCAACTCCCAAAAACATTTTCATAATACCTGAGTTGAACAAGAAAGTTTTCTCAAATATGAGAAAACAATTTAAATTTTCGGGCAAGGAAACCCCTCTGTTTCCTAATATGATCAAAGATCAAACACATACTGGAGAGGGTTCAATCATAGATACAACCCAAATTGAACCTCAACCCACTCCATCACCCCCAAATACAGCCCAAACACCACCCCAAATAGCCACTCAATCACCCACTAACATAGAAGTCCTGAATGTGTCCCAGGAACTTGAAATAAATCTGCAGAGTGCTACTCTTCACTCTGTGGAAGACCTACCAAACAAAACCCAAAATATTTCCACAATTTATAAAAGAAAGAAATCTTCTTTCAAGGACACCAGGGGACAAATCGAGTCAAACCCCACACTCAAAGAGTTGTCCTCCAAGGAGGAGAGAGGACATGAGGCGAGGGCTCTCACTACTGATGCCCCAAAGGTGGGTGCACAGGATAGTGGGAACATCACTAAGACCCAGACCTCGGCAACTTTAAGTGATGACTCATTTGAGGAATTACTTAAAGGACCCCGGTGCCAAGAAACCACAAGGGGGGGGCATCTCTGCTTCTTCTAGGAAGAAGAGGATGTCTAAAAGACCCAATGAATCACCAAGAAGTGATGAGGGCAGATCTATTGATTTGACGGATAGGATGGAAAACCTTCAAACCAATGTACCTGTTAGTGAGCCCGATGATCTTGCTAGATGGAGTGAGGGCGGTATTAAAATCCAACAATTGACGGCAAAAGTGGATTCTCTTGAATCCATTGTACAAAATTGTCTTACATATCTCACAAACCAAGGGAAAACTATGGCTGCAATGAAAAAGCATGTTAATACCATCAACAAACGGATGAGGCTATATGAACACAGACTTCATCAACAAACCAAGATAATAAGAAAATTGAAAAAGAAAGTTGGTGATAGTGAGGCTCCACCAGTTGAGCTCACTAAGGGGGAGAAGGACAACATTCAAACCATGATTGATGAATCAATTGCAGCAGCAGCATCCTCTCTCTTAAATTTAAAAGAAACAACAGTTGATGAAGGCCCAGAAATGATGGTTACTGAAGATGAGCCTATTACTACTGCTCATATGGAAGAACAAGCTGAACAAGAAGTATCAGTAGTAACTCCTACTACTGATATCATAGCAGTAGTAAATGAAGAAAAGGCAGCAAACACTACTGATGCCCTATCAGTAGTAATCTCTGAAGACATACCAGTAGTAACTACCTTGGTTACTACTGATGACATTATTGAGCTGCCACCACTACTAGAACCTACAGTGATACTTCCACCATCTCCAAAAAGAAAAACAACACAAATGGTGGTAAAAGATATTGATGATGATATCAACTGGTTAGAAGTTGATGAATGCTCCCTGCCTCCACATCCTAAAATACTTCCTATGTCACAGATACAATACTATGGTCCCAAATTTGTTATTGAATCTGAACCAGATATAAAGAAAGATAACTACATAGGAAAGGGAAAGGAAGTTGCTGATGAAGACCAACCTAATAGAGCACAAGGTCATGAAATGGTCAACAAAATCAACTATGCCAAATCAGCCAAACAGGATAGGTGGAAGGTTAAGAGAGCAAAATATTTAAAGAAGATTGAAGTCTCTCTAGCAAATGAAAACAAAAGATTAGCAGAAAGGGCTAGAATATTGAGACAACCATTCACAGAAATTAAATTGGCAGATATAGCAGATATATCAAAACTGCCACAATTTCAACAGAAGGTCAAAACCAAACAAGTTGCTGAAACAAGAAAAGAACTACAAAGAAGAGAACTAGAAAAAATAAGGCAACTTGAATATGAAACACTAGAACTTCTTGAAGCACAAGTACAGGAATGCAAAGAGCAGAAGGCTGATATGCCAGAACAATTTGCAGAGAAAAAGAAAGAAATGATCACATTCTTGAAATCAAGGGGTCACAACACAAAGGCCTTTGGAAGAATGAAGTTGATCAATTTAATTGAAAAGTACTGTGTAGAGAAGAAGAAGGATCTTACTGAACAAGACATTAATGAGAAATACACCACTAAACTTGAACAGATAGACTCCAAAGAAATGAAAGAAAGAAAAACAATAACTGGAGAATCATCTGGTGTATCCTCTCAAACTTCAAAGAAAAGGAAGACAGTTACTTCTGAACTTGAACAACCAAAGAAGAAATTACAAATGGTTCAAGTTTATGATCTTCCAATTGCTCCCCTACAAAATAATCCAATCATCAACTGGAGATATATAGATGATATGATTGAGATTGTCAGAGAAGATAAGGTCACTCAAAGATTCAGAGCTTGGAAACCTTTGGTCATGTCCCTAACCAGAAGTGACATTATCAAGATGTTGATCATTGGTAAACCAAGAATGACTAAGAAGATCTGGAAGAATTCAGCTGCAGGTTATCTTACTGAAATGATTGATGCTGCTTTCTATCCAGAAAATTATCCAGAGAAGTATACAAATCCAGAGAATGTTCAAGCCTGGAATGTGCTGCCAACTGTCAACATGTACTTCTTCGAATATACAAGTAAGAAATGTGACTTATTCCTTTATGAGAAAGAGTATCCTCATTCTGAGAAAACTCTTTATCAACTATGGTGCATGAACTTCATTAAACCTCATGATGCTGTGATGTTACAAAATAAGATGAATGAATTTGTGAAAAAGATCAGCAAATATATTATTGCACAAAGGAATAAACAAAACCAACAGACATTAGAAGGTGATAAAAGAAGAACAAAACTGTTGGAAGAAAAGGAAAAAGAAAAGAAGAAGTAAATAGAAACTTGATTGATTGAAAGAGAATCAATATGTTTAGGGGGAGATTGTTGGAGCAAAACACAGATCAACTTAATACTGATACTGCAGTTAGTACTGGTCATACTTAGTACTGATGGGGCAGAACATGTTTACTACTGATGAAGTTGATACTGGTGAAAACTATAACTAAGTTACTACTGATCAAGCTTATTGAAGATACTACTGATCAATAGTAGTTACTACTGATGTTGGTTTTGGACTTACTACTGGTCACCAAACTTACTACTGATGATATGAATTCATTACTGGTGATTGCAGAATACTACTGATAAGCGTTTTGGAAGCATATCAAGTCCGAGATCTTCGTAGAGATAGTTATAGCATGTAAATCAATGTATATCTATAGAATTCGAATGTAAATCAAGTCCTAGAATAACTAGGGTAAATAGTTTAGCTTCAAGGACTATTATAAATAGTTCCTTACGAATTGTAAACGTACGTGTGTATTGTTAACTCGATAATATACATTGAAGCTTTTTGTGAAACTGTGTTCTTAATATTTTCGTTTATTATTTACAGTTTATCGTTCTTAATATATTGATATAGTGTTGATCCGCTGCAACTTCTATAATCAATTAGATCTAAGGTGATTATTAACTTTTTCATAGTTAATCGATCCTGACAAATATAAACCAATTAGAAACATTTTTTCCAACATATTATATTTTTGGGCTACAAGCCCTTTGTTAGCCGTATATGTTGGTGAGATTATAATTTAAACACTATTTACAATGGCATTTTAGGAATACCCTTTTTAATCTCCCGTGACCATTATCGAAGGATATATATACGTGGATGTTATACACAAAGAATACCATTTGCATGTGCACTCTTCCCCCTCGAAGTCCCCTCTCTCTTTCTTTCTTTGAAAAAAGTGATTTTTATATATAAAGGGAATTGTAGGAAACCCACAAAAAGTTCAAATCCAAATTTCTCTTTTTCCGTTTGTATGTAATCTTTTCAAGAAAAAAAAACAAACAAAAATGGCTGATTCTTCATCGTCATCAGCTTGGTCTCGAGTCTCTCTGAAGCTCAAATTCTTTTCAAGAATCCGACGATTCGTTAACAAGACCGGTGCCGGTAAACGATGTGATCAGCCGGCCTCCGACGAAGAAAGGGCGGCGGATTTGATCGTCGATCAAGTAGAAAGGAGTGAAAGTGTTAATCATGGTGATGACGATTGTGATGATAATGGGATTTTGCGGAGGTCTGTGAAGAGGCTTCACTTTGGGAATCGTGAAGATAAAGCTGCGGCGGCCAGAGAGATTAAGAGACTCGCCGGAGATGACTTGGGGCGGCGGAAGATGATGGCGGATCTTGGTGTTATTCCGCCGTTAGTGGCCATGGTTGGTTCGGAATATACGGTTGCACATCGGAGGTTGGCTGTTCAAGCTTTACTTGAGCTTGCTAACGGCACTTGCACGTAAGTTTCAACGTTTTCTATTTTTTATGTCAAATAGGTAAATCTTCGACTGATTTTCTATGTTTTAAGTATTTAAACTAATATATTTTTAACTATATATTTGTAATTGTTTTAATTAAGAAAAATATAAAATAATACTACCATTTAGACTTACAAATGAATGTATTTATATAGTTTGAAAATTAACTCATTTAACATCTGAAAACGAGATATGTGTTATTTTAGAAATTTTAATGAAGTTGAATTGAAATTAACTATTGATTAAATGATTTTTAGTTCAAGCATGTTCAACTAATGTGGAATTTTGGCTACATTGAGATTCAGTGGCAATACATTAATGGGACTAGAACTAACTACACATATGGGAACCTAGTGGCCAATTTTGACCTTTTTGAGGCAAAAGGGAAATAATTCATTAAAAATATCCATGAAAAAATAATATTCATTTTTTTAATAAGTTTGATTTTGATTTTTAATTATAGGCCATAGGTTGCATTGACTCTCCACTAGAATCCACGATGGTAGGATTGAGTTGGAAGTGGAATAATAGCGGTTGTTAGGCAGACAATTTCTTATAAATATAATTGATGAGATCATGTTGTCTTCTTATGGATTAATTATTATAAACTTGTTACACGAATATACGTTTTCACGAAAGTTTGGTTATTATGTTCATTATCAACAAGAAAATATAACAAAAAAAACAGTTTGAAACAGCTTATAGAAACACAATGATTTATATTCAAGAAACCACACTGTATATCAAATTATAATCATCAATATTTTCTGGCATGAATTATTATATAATCATTAAAATATTCTTATTTATTTTTATTGTTTTTGATTTGCTAGGAACAAGGCTCTCATGGTGGAGGCAGGAATCTTAGAAAAGTTGTCCGAGATCATTCATGTTGAAGAGTTAGCCAAACATGAATATGCACAACTCATCATGTCCTTATCTTCGCTAGTGAACGCTCAATTCCATATTAATTCGTCAAAGATACTTCCGTTAGTGTTGCATATGCTTAAATCAGATATAAGTGTCGAAACTAAAATGTTGTGTTCGGCGACAATTTATAATTTATCAACCGTGATAGAAAATGTTGGATCTTTGGCAACAAATGAGATGGTGCACATTCTCTTGAACTTGTCGTCTATGAAAGAAACATCCGAGAAAGCTCTTGCAACGTTAGGGTATCTTGTTGTGACATTAACGGGAAAAAAAGCCTTGGAAAGTAGCCCAATGATGCCCGAATGTTTGATAGACATTTTGACATGGGACGATAAATCAAAATCTCAAGAGTTGTCGGCTTACATTTTAATGATATTAGCTCATCAAAGCTCTTTGCAAAGAACGAAAATGGAGGAGGGAGGAATCGTGCCCATTCTACTCAAAGTCGCGTTATTAGGGAGTCCATTGGCACAAAAAAGATCTCTAAAGTTATTGCAATGGTTCAAAGATGAAAGACAAATGAAGATGGGACCTCATTCCGGGCCACAATCAAGACGGTTATCATTTAGTTCGCCTATGAATCAAGAGGATTCTGGTGCAGGAAAAAAATTGATGAAAAAGATGGTCCAACAAAGTTTGTATAGGAATATGGAAACCATTACTCGACGAGCAAATGGAGATTCAAATTCAAGCTCAAAGTTCAAACTCTTGGTCGTTAGTTCAAGTTCAAAGAGCTTACCATACTAAATAATAAAGAAAATACACATTCACATCTATTCGAGTGCACAATTTGTGCATCTTCTCATTACTTTTGTACATTAAAGGGAAAAATATGTCAAGTCAATGTACTAATCAGTATAAATTTTTTTTCTCATTCTTTAACTTTATTTATTTATTTGCCTCCTATATCTACAATGTCATTATGATATAGTATATAGGTTTTTTCGGAGGGCTAATCAATATTTTTGTAATATAAGTTATAATAATAATAGATCTCTAATTGTAGCCAATTTGATAGTTATAATTTTCGAACTAATGCTACATATTTTACCTTATTCATACCCTTTATTTAAATAGATTAAGTATCATTATTGTTGTAGTATCTCCTTTCACCATGAGGCATCACCATAAAATATGAAACTACATTGTGCTTTGGTTTTTTTTTCAAGTCTCGCTGTTTATAAACATATATTCGATCATCTATGCAAATATGCAATCGATAATTTAGTTATTTGGGCTTTAAAAAACCAGGAGATAATTTGGGCTTTAAAAGGGTAAGTTAGCCCATCTATCAACAGGCCCAACTGCCCCAAATAAGATTGAAGATCATGCCAGTACGTCTCAATGTTCATGAAGACGACAGTAAACAACAACTTTAGGAACTGAAAATAGTCCTATTCAAATTTTGGCAATGGTACAATGAAGAATGGGC
Source organism: Calendula officinalis (assembly GCA_963853835.1). Taxonomy (NCBI): domain Eukaryota; kingdom Viridiplantae; phylum Streptophyta; class Magnoliopsida; order Asterales; family Asteraceae; genus Calendula; species Calendula officinalis. The sequence goes on from OY970833.1 coordinate 39,426,829, forward strand.
AAATTATCTCTACTGAAATTATCGATTTCTTCTTCAAGAATCATCTCAAATTCATATCACTCGTTAATTCCACCCACCTCAACTTCTCTCTCACTAGACTTGCAATACCACATAAATTCAGACACCCCTTGGCATGGCCAAAAGATTCATACCCATATTATCAAAACCGGGTTCAGATCCAATACAAACATATCCATAAAGCTTTTAATTCTACACCTGAAATCTTGCTGTTTGTTATATGCACGCCAAGTGTTCGACGAATTGCCTCAACCAACTCTCACTGCTTATAATTACATGATAGCAGGGTATGCAAAACACGGTGAAGTGGGAGAAACTTTAAGTTTAGTTAGGAGACTTGTTTTATGTAACGAAAAACCCGATGGGTACACTTTTTCAATGATTTTGAAGGCTTCTACAAATGATAGAATACTGCAAACCGGATGTAGAATTGGAAAAGAGATTCATGCCCAGATTATGAAATCTTATGTTGCAGTAGACGATGTTCTTTCTACTGCTTTAGTGGATTCATATGTCAAAAGTGGTAGGATTAATTATGCTAGGAGAGTGTTCGATTTCATGATGGAAAAAGACGTAATTTGTTCTACATCGATGATTTCTGGATACATGAGACAAGGTTTAGTTGAAGAAGCTGAAGATATATTCAAAAAAATGATTCAAAAAGACGTTGTGGTCTTTAACGCGATGATTGAAGGTTATAGCAAAACAACTGAAACCGCTAAAAAAGCGATTGAGATTTACATAAACATGCAAAGATTCGATTTTAAACCTAACATGTCAACATTTGCTAGCATTATCGGAGCTTGTTCATTACTATCATCAACCGAAATTGGTCAACAAGTACAAAGTCAACTCATGAAGACCGAATTTGCAACTAATATCAAAATAGAAAGTGCTCTAATTGACATGTACTCAAAATGCGGGAAAATCGAAGATGCAAGAACCGTTTTCGATCACATGCGTATAAAAAACGTGTTTTCTTGGACTTCAATGATTGATGGGTACGGGAAAAACGGCGATCCAAACGAAGCACTTACACTATTCGGTCAAATGCAGAACGTTGACCAGGTCAAACCTAATCATGTCACTTTTCTTGGTGCTCTTTCGGCTTGTGGGCATGCTGGTTTGGTCACTAAAGGACAAGAAATATTCAAAATGATGGAAAATGATTGGAACATGAAACCACACATGGAGCATTATGCTTGTATGGTTGATTTGTTGGGTCGAGCAGGAAGGGTAAATGAGTCATTTCAGTTTGTAATGTCGATGCCTGAAAAACCTAATTCTGATGTTTGGGCTGCATTGCTTAGTTGTTGTAGAATTCATGGTGATTTGGAGATTGCGAGTATTGCGGCTAATGAGATATTTAAATTAAATAGTGAGAATAGACCGGGTGCATACGTGGCATTATCAAATACTTTAGCAGAGGCAGGGAAATGGGATAATGTTAGTGATATTAGGGAGGTAATGAAGAGAAGAAATATATTAAAAAACAGAGCTTCTAGTTGGATTGGTACTGATGATTGTTTTTAATATTTGTAATTTTGTATGCTGCAAACAAAGTTTTATAAGATCAGTCCCAACGCTCGTCGTAGAGCACGTCGTAGAGCCGTCGGGGGGTGACGCCTTTGGCACCACCCCGTCGTAGAGCACGTCAGCAAATACACGTCGTGCCGGAGACATGTAGGGGATGGCGTCGTGGGGCTTTTTGTGTGTGGGGAGGGGGTTAAATGTAATATTTTAAGGGTTAGTGATGTGTTAGTGATGGGTTATGGTTGGCACGACCGTGTCAGTAGCGTGTCGGTAAGGATGTGATGATGTGGCGCTACTGACGGGTTTAGTGACGCGCCACTGTTGGGAGAGGCCTAATGCACAATAGAATTTGATTTACAATGAGCTAGCTGTACGTACGGTAATAGACGTTAACTCCCTAATATGATAAATTGGAATGTTCTAGAAAACGTAAGATGTGGTGTTATATGATACCATTAAACCTCAGGTCTTAGGAGTCTTGATTAGTCATATTGATTTTCAAGGTGTGAGTTAACACGATAATTTTTTTAAAATAACTTAGGTCGTGTACATCACGAGTATAAACTCAATTCTCAAAGGAAAGAAGTACTTATAACGCGAATACCCTTTTATATATACAAAAGAATTATATATATCAAGATCACAATTTTTTTTTTGAGTTATATGATAATTGGTTAAATTGGTATTGTACTCCTGTTCTAAAATAACTTTTTGTACATTTTCCCTCTAGCTCTTGCTAGAGGTTTTCTTTTAATTATATACACCGTTATTCAAAAAACATATGATAATTCATAACTAAAATTAATAAAAAAATGTTATATCCGGAATTATAATTATGCATCTTATCATTTTTTTTAAAACGTTTTTTTTTTATTTTTTTAAATTTCATAACGCGTAATAAAAACTTGCGGTAAGGCACGGTCTATGCCACTTTATCACCTTTTATCTTATATCACGTCTAACACCATCATAAAGAGCTATTTCTTAACTGTGGGGTCGCAAGTTGCGTTTTTTAAAACCTTATAAATAGTTACATCTTATGAGTATATGATATTTATAAAGCATTAAAGAATACCTTGATAGAAAGGTTTGAGTTTAATTAATTTTTGCATTATAAATTAACATGATATACTTTAACAAACATACAATATGAAACATAATATTTAGCAGTCATGCATATACACAAGGAGAAATAACTTGATATGTACAAACGGGCTTTTTGGTAATTAAGCAGTTGGCCATCATAGCAATACCACAAAGACCTTCTTCTGAGTCAACATCTCTTTGCATTCTAATATATCCTTCGTACCCCACGAGTTCTTAACAAGCCAATACTTGGTCCCATCATCACTCGTCCCATAACCAACCGCCGTGGTCAAGCTGGGTCCCACATTCTCCGGTGAAAACCCCACTTTTGTAAGACTGGAAATCAGACCCACTTGCATCAATGGCTACCGAAATTGGTTGCATGCCAACCGCCTTCAACAATGCTGACTCACTGTTGACGGTATCCGGTGATCTTTGCAACATGTGATGATTCTTTAGTTGTGCTACAAGTACCATCGGTTCCATCAGTTAGGGGTGGCAATTGCTGACACGACCCGCGACCCAACACGAACCCAACACGAAAAAGGTCGGGTTTGGGTTGACCATAAATGGGTTCGGGTCAAAAACTGGTCGACCCATCCAACCTGTTTATAAATCAGGTTGGGTTCGGGTTGTCTTATATAAAACTAGGTCGACTCGTCAACCCGTTAAATTTTTAAAGACTTTTTATAAATATATATGTAAATACTAAATACCATAAATAATATAAGGCACCCCGTTAAAGTAGTTATCATGTATACAATATTTATATTTCTTTTGACCTTTCAAGCTTGAATTCCTCCTTCAAATCTCACGCAATTAAATTTTGGCATATTTTCTTTAACTAAAATGGTTGTAAATTTGAGAGATGCAAGAATTACTTATTTAATAGTTTCAATTTTGGCACAGTTTCTCTATAAAATAAGAATATCAACATCATCATTTCATGTGATTGCAATTTCGCCAACCTGGTTTTGACTCGCTAACCCACTTGACCCACTAACTTGTTAAGTTATATGGGTTAGACAGGTTGGGTCTGGGTTACCTTGATTTAAACGAGTATGGGTTAGGGTTGAATTTTCTGACCCAAAATTCTAACAGGTCGGGTTCGGGTTGAGTGATTCTAACCCGCCAACCTGCCAACCCGAACCCGCCAACCCAAACCCAACCCAATTGCCACCCCTACCATCAGTTAGTCTCGGTGGTTAGGCCGTTGTTTTGAATAATGAATTTGAAGGCTTCATCCATAAGACCACCGTTACGTACAACCTTCATCTTCACCACTTGTGTCACAATCAACTAGTTCTTGCTCGGATAATGATATTAAGTTTCCGGTTAATTGAAAGCTGGTTGATTCCTTCTGTTGATGCTACTGCTGAAAAAGCCCAACAACATCCTACACAATACATGTGGCAAACGTACATAAGGCAAAAGATTGAATTAAATTGAAAGAAAATGCAAAAATACATAAATTGGGAATGTTAAGTATATGCTACAAAAAAACTTCTAATTTCACTTTGGGACAAGTTTTAAAGTGATAGTTATAAGTGGTGGGGTCATTGATAATAATTTTAATTAAAATATAAGATTTGTTTGGAGAGAGAAAGATAATTAGTGGATAGTGATGAAGTCTTTTGTAATAATAGCATTTTATTATGTGATGCCCATCAAATGTAAGAAATAAGAAGTTTTTTGTGGGATAAAAATTTAAGGTGAAATGTGAAATTTTTGTGGGACGGAGGGAGTATTTTTTTTTTCATCTTAAAGTCATTTGGTTGTAAAAGAAGTAGGTCAAGACCCTTATAAACACATTACAGATTCATTATTTGTTGAATGTGAGACATTACTCAACACTTACCACACTGGCCTTGATCCTTGACTGGTGTGACGGCACCTTTTTGTCTCCAGTCCATTGAAGATGGAACCGCGGTTAAGTTTTCATATTTAAAAGTTGTGGTTCTAGGTTGGGATGAAGCCTTGAACCCATTGCGGGAGGCTCGGAATTCTTCATTGGTTAGGTCAGTAAATGCGTTGACTCCAAGCTTGTAGGACTTGCCACCCACACTGTTGAATGCATCTATGTGGTCAACGTTATCCTTGAATATCCTAAATCGCATTTCCTTTTCGGTTGCATCTTTGTAAACACGTGCATGGAGAGCCATCCATTGCTCATGCTTCTCAGCCATGGATGCTTCGTTCAGAGAGCGAGAAGTGGCTTCAATTGTCAAAATTCCGACAAGAAGAAGTACTGCAAAGGCGAACCTATAACTGACATTGGGAGACATGGGGGCAGAATGTTCGTTTCCGAACAAGAAAAGATTAATTAAGTAGGTGGATAATTAATGTTGTGAATTGATTGTATTTGAAGTATATATAACCAAGAATCAGAATGTATTTGCATTGTGACAGGAATTGGACATTTCGAAAGAAAGTTAATTGCATAGGCAAGTTATTTGTGACAAGGACAACAAAACTTGGGATTCCGTCGAAGCTGTATCGTTGTGTTGACTGTTGACTTAATTATACTGAATGCAATTTCGTATGTTTATTTTGGGTTATTAGGACGAACTTCATATGTATTTTAGTAACATAAATACATTTTTTTTTTATCTTATAAGCAAAATAGACAAATGCGAAAGAGGATAACGTCTACGCTAATAAAATTGATTTTCGGTAATTTTGCCATGCACTCCACGGACTTGGGGGCTTTTAATTTTGTGTTACATCATGTTACTTTCTTCTTCCAAACTTAAGAAAATGTTGATATATTAATCATAATCTCTTCCTATATATATCTCATTAAATTGTGCATTGAAAGGTACCTCACTCAGACAACAAAAATTATCTTGAAGCCAACAAACCTGTAAATCATCAATGGGTTCATATGTCAAAAGAATGCTTATTCTTGCCTCTCTTCTTGTGATAGCGTTGTGGAGTTCTCATGTCACCTGCCGCATGTTAATTAACGACTTATCTATGTTACAAAAACATGAAATTTGGATGGTACGTTATGGACGTGTGTACAAAGACAACGAAGAGAAGGAAATGCGCTTTAACATTTTCAAGGACAACGTCAAATTCATAGAAACATTCAACAGTGGTGGAAACAAGCCTTACAAATTGGGTGTTAACGAATTTGCGGACCAAACAAATCAAGAGTTCACAGCTGCTCGTAATGGATACAAGTTTTCATCAAACAAAAGAACAACACCATTTAGGTATGAAAATGTGACTGCAGTGCCACCAAGCATGGATTGGAGAAAGAAAGGGTTAAAGATCAAGGCCAATGTGGTAACTTTATTATCTAATCATGGTTTAACATACAGTATAACGCGGTTTGGAGCGGTTTTAGGCTCAAATCGAAACCAATCCACTAATTTCGGTTTTAGGATTTTCAAACCCAATGGTTTCGGTATTAGCGGTTTTTAGCCTTTAACGGTTCGGTTTCGGTTTTAAAACCGAATCCACCTCGTTTTAAATATAGATATATAATTTCATGCACTAATCTTCATTTTTCCAAAATTAAATATAAATTCCAGTAACAATATCTAATTTATAGCATTAAGTTCAATATTTAATAACATATTTCAACAATGAATACCATTTTCAACCCAAAATTCAAACTATTAACTTATTTTGTAGCATATAATAACGATATAAACGTTAATGAACAGTAGTAGATTGAGTTTTAAATTTTTTAATACGTCGACTTCTATTTAATAAATATAAAATTAAAAAAATATATATATAATATATCAAAAAATTAGTGGGGCGTTTTCTTAATGGGGCGGTTTATGGTTAAAACCGAAACCGAACCGAATCCATCAGTTTTGTCAAAAATCTAAAACCAATGCGTCGGTTTTGAAATGGTTTTGGTTTTATCGGTTTGGTTTTGTCGGTTTAACGGATTGGTTTCGGTTTTTATGCTCACCCCTAAGTATAACGATGTGATGAACACTCAGGCCTACAATTTCTTTTAATAACACCTAATCTACTCCAATTGTTCACAATGAAACTTGAACACATGACCTATAAGACATAATCAACACCTAATACCTTACACTAATACCACTAGGCTACAAGTCTCTGTCCCAAAATTATTGTCTACGGATAAGAATCAAACAGTTTAATAAAAATACATTTATTACATTGTGCAACCAATATAATTCAATTTTTATCACATATATGTTTTTTGATAGGTGAAAATTTTAAGTTGACAATAATTTTGTGACATATCAAAACAGAAAAAGTGGACAATAAATTTGGAATTGAGGGAATAATATTTACTTCCTCCAACTGGAATTAAGTAATACATCATAGATTTCACGGTTTTTAAAATAAAATTGTAATGAAGGTTCAATTATGCATCCCACACTTTTTAAGTAACTCAATAAAATGAGATTAATAATGTTTAAAAATAAAAATAAGGGTAAGTATTTCATTTCACAAGGATATGGTTAGTGGGTATAGGCTCCACTAATTTTTACCAAATAAGGTAGATTATCAAAGTATATCACTTGTTTTGAAATTGCAAAAATGTGGAAAATGTATCACAAAGTATGTAACGACAGTAATGTTGTTTGATCAATAGGAAGTTGTTGGGCATTTTCAACTATAGCGGCTACAGAAGGAATCACTCAGCTCAAAACCGGGAAACTAATTTCACTCTCCGAGCAAGAGCTAGTAGACAGAAATGGTGAAGATCAAGGATGCGAAGGTGGTGAAATGGAAGATGGATTTGAATTCATCATAAAAAACAAAGGCATCAACACCGAATCAGCGTACCCATATCAAGCAGTTGACGGAACCTGCAACACAAATCAGGAAGCCATTGATGCCGCAAAGATCAATGGATACGAAGTAGTTCCAGCCAATAGTGAAAAGGCATTATTACAGGCGGTTGCTAATCAACCGATTTCATTGATGCAAGTGGGTATGATTTTCAGTTTTATTCAAGTGGGGTTTTTACAGGGGATTGTGGGACTGATTTGGATCATGGTGTAACGGCAGTTGGGTATGGAGTAACGGATGATGGTGTGAAGTATTGGTTGGTTAAAAACTCGTGGGGTGTTAGTTGGGGAGATGGTGGGTATATAATGATGCAAAGAGATGTGAGTGCTAAAGAAGGTTTATGTGGAATAGCTATGGATTCATCGTATCCAACTGCATAGGTTTTATTAACAGTTTCTTGAATGAAATATGGTTAATTATCTGGAAAATCGATCCACGTGTTCATATATGTAATTATTGTATATATACTCTTTGTAATTTGTATATTGTCAATGTAAATTGTTATCAATGAAAAAAGTCAAGTGCATAATGGCTACATCAATTATCTGAATTCAACATATGTGGTACAAAATTATTTACTAACCTGATATAAATTTGAAGAGGACGGGGACAAAAAACGAAATTGAAAGTTAAGGACTACAAGGGCAATTTTTGTAATTTACTCAAAAAGTAATAATCTAGCACTTCATTTATGTAAACGTGATAGACAAATTGGGTAAATATTTGTTTCAGCCTCTATTGATTTCTTTGTGAGCCCAGCAGAGCTTCAAGGCCCATCGTGAAGCAAGATTCGAAATTCAGTTACTACTGAGTTGTATTGACACACTCCTACATGTATAAATTATAAAAAAAAAAATATATATAATTGTTAACTTAACTCACATCTTGAAAAAGTCAAGACTCATCATGGCTTTCTATAACTTGGGTCTTAATAATATGGGTTTTGTTAGTGACAGTCCTAAAGTCATTAAGAGGTGTTTACGTGCATAAATCGTTTGTACTTTCAGTCGTGGGGGTTGATTCCTAAATTGCAGAGCACGGTTATTGTTTATTGTACAAGTTTTTAATGTGTATCTTGACGTCTTAATGACAGCCCTTAGAGCTGTTATTATCATTTTCCTAATAATATTGTCACGCTACCTTACGTTTTTTAGAATTTTGCTTAGGAGTTAGGTTGGCACCCTCATCTATTGCAAATAGCTTTTGACGGAAAGTTATTTTTTTAATTTTATAATTTAAAAACGTATGAAACTTCAATGATATATTAATATATTTGGCATCAAACATACAAGTATTATGATTTCCATATACTTGAAGAATTGCAGTTTTTGAGTCAAAAGATTAAAAGATAGTTTAAGATAAATTAAAGTGGATAGTTAGTGGAGAATGGGTTCTATTTCTTTTGAATAAAGTGATATTAATGATGATTAAAAGTAAAAGTAAGGGTATAAGGGTAAATTCACTTTATTAAAATAGATAGTTAGTGGAGAGTGGTTCCCATTTTTTTACCAAATAAGGTAAATTTTAAAAGTGTATCACTTATTTTATTCCACCCTTTTAGGAAAGTGTATCATTTATTTTGATACGAATGTAGTATCTGCTTGTTAAAACATACACATTGTGATCAGGCAAAATCTGGCTTCTACTCCGTATGACTTTTCCATTTCCTGCACATGCTAAACTACATTTAAGATTAAAAAAAAATCGATGCTTGGAAATTAACACAAAAGAAAAGGCCAAAATTAATAAATATGGACTAAGGTTCAAAATAAAATCTAAGCCAAAAGAAATATAAATGTTTACTCAGTTGAATTTAGAATATCTATTATTATATTTTTTTTTTGAACAGCAAAAATATCTATTATTATATACTTCTATAACATTTGACATCGCATGGATAATAGCGTGCTAACAGATTAATTTTTATTTTTCCTTTTTTTTACTTTTGTTTCGCAGTTGTCACTTTATCTTTTTATTTTGTTGTTGGCCTATCACAAGAAAGTTATTTGTGAATTCTTGTTAGAAAAAAAAAACAACTAAACTGTCGGTTTGATCTAACATCCGTGAATGTCTAGCTAGTGGAAGTTTTGACGCCCGTGTTACAAGTCAGTGCTCCTAAATCCTCCAGGCAAACAAACAAACAAACACGGGTCAATTAAGACCCCTGCCCTCGACCTTAAGTAAACCATCGTCCAACCTTTCTTTTGTCTTTTTATTTTTCAGACAACCATCAAAAAGATTTTATTATCTTTTGGCTTTTTTAGCTTGGGATGATGGTTTTGCTGAAATTCTCGGCTAATTTCCGATTGTTGTTAAAAAAAATTAGAAATACTTTAATTATTAGAATGATGACAAGGCATTGGCTCCACTAAAAGAATATAAATTCGTTTCATATTTTTTATGGATGAAGATTCGAAAATTTTTGTGAATCCAATAAAAATGTAAAATAGTAAATTAAAGTAACAAATTAAATGAGTTGAGCTCAAGATTTTAAAAACTTTTTCTCCAATTCCAAACCGCACATATTATTGTGTATAAAATACCTCTTACGATCTTCTTTGAATTGTTCATGTTACTCTGTTTGATTAAAAGTATAAGTACCTATATCTATGACTAAATGCGTGTACAAAAAAAAAAAAAAAAAAAAAAAAACCTTTGTTAAACTTGTAACGTAATCATCTTAATGCAAAACCTCTTCTCTATAATCATCACTTTCTCTATCTAGATTAACACTAATCATAGACTGATCTTGGTTAACAATTGCAATGTTGAATTTTATGGATATGATGTCGATGAGAGGGACGTTCATGTCGATGTTCAGAATTGATCACCAGCCAAAACTTTTCTCCAAATTTTTCTCGATTAATCACATAAAAATATGATATTTTTGATAGATTCCGGGACGATGTTGCATAAAGGACAACCCAAAGAATCTACGTCTAAAGGATAAATAGTATCATATGTCGTTATGATGTAGGAAGCTAGATAGATAAATAGTTTCATGTATATTGTATATAACTTTTTCTGAGATTTTATTTATAAAAGTGTGTTGTTTGGAAATTAGATGTACACAACAATAATAATGATACCCAACCTTTCAAATGAGTGATATGTGAGAGGTAAGATGTAGATATGTATACCTCTACCCCAAAGTAGATAGATTGTTTATAGGTAGACCTCTGAAAATATAGATATACACACCATATATATATAATTAGTTACGTAACGACTCCATCATATCAAACTATCAGGGATAAAGCTTATGTTGGGTAAGGCATCATATTCACATCAACACAAATGGTTAAAACGACTTGTCTTTTATCACACAAGCCGATATGCAACTTTAAATAACTTTAACCATTGCATTTCAATTTTTAATATCCGTCGGTCCTGAAAGAAAATAATCACTATAATCACAAAAGCCTATAGTTTAACAAACTTATAAGTGTACGAGTCTAAATGAGTTGGGTTACAAACGGATTAACAAATCAACACATTTCATAAATAATAATAATAATAATAATAATATTAATAGTAATATTATTATTATTATTATTATTATTTTTATTATTATTATTAACCTACTTACCCCTGTGTTTATGATGTTTTTATGTTATGTTACTAAAATTGAATTTTAGGTAATTAAAATAAAAATAAAATATAATGATGGGGATAGAAATAGATCAATTGTATTTGAAGGAACACTAGCAAATGTTTGTTGGAGATCCCTCTGGTGTTCAAGTACTTTTGTTTGTGGTTCATTATCTCTAAGGCAAATAATGGACCATGCATTTGTGTGCCCCATTACTTGTCTCGGGAAGTTTCAACCATCTTTCGAATACAAATCATATTAATATTCAGTTAGTCAATGAGTAGTTGGGCCATCACAAAAATGCTTACATCCATGACCATGACCTCTCAACATCAAATTTTGGTCATTTGAACCCATTATCCTCTCACCATCATCTCCGTTTCTAATATATAAATGTACACCACATACAAAGTGACAATGGATGCCACATCATGCCGATTATATCCAAGCAATCATTAGTATATCATATCACTGCGATTGTGGTGTAAAACATAATACGTTGGGTGGAACTTCAACACTAATGATAATGGGCCTCGGTACTCAAATGGTGGAACTTCACCTTGTCTATCCCAAATTCTCTTCTTGAGATTTATGATCTTTCTGATAGGTCGCAACATCGGGGGAATTCTAAAAAAGATCTTGACGCGGTGATAAAATCGACCATTTGGATCAGGTGGCGGTTTAGAAACTGAAAAATTATCGACACTAAAAAACTAAGACGGGATGTTTTGGTGGAACAACTTGTCTTTGTTTCTTTTAATTGGATTTCTAATTAGTTTAAAAGGGTCAATCACTCAATCCCAATTGGGCCTTTTTTTTGGCTGTGTAATCCTAGTCTTGCTTTAATTTTTCGCCTCTAGCATCTTGACAGGGCGTTTGCGGATTTTGTAATAAAAAATTGTTGTTTCAAAATATCAAGATTTATGTGAACTAATCTTACTTTACTACTTACTAATGCATTTAGGACTATCATTTTAAGGAATTTTAAGGAGCTCCTTAATTTTAAGTTTAAGGAGATTTACACTTTTAGTAAGTTCTTCAACTAAAATAAAATAAAAAAGTGTTGCTTACAGGATTCGAACACAAGACCTCTTCTAAGTAATCACTATGTGTTAACCAATTGCTATAAATTACACTTTATTTCAAACCACCAAAACAAATTATAAGAGGTTGTACGTCATCGCATTTGACCAGCCCTTTTATTTCCGTTTCATTTTATATTTCCGGAAACTATTGACTATACTAAATTGTCTTACCATCTTTTATTTCCGTTTCGGTTTATATTTCCGGAAACTATTAATTGTCTTACCACCAAATTAATTGACCTTTTGACTATACTAAATCTTCTTCACGCATATCTTAACAATATAGAAAGATTTTGTTCATAACGCCTCGACCAAAACGCCTCGACCACAACCTACACATAAACACGATGCTACAAATCAGGCGACGTTATACCCGCCTGCGATGTCCGGCAACAATTTTACCCATGACATATGCTCCGGTGTTAAGGTTTGTTGTCCGTTTAAGATCATATATATATATATTAACAATCAATTGTTATCTTCTCATACTAATTTTCTTTAACTTTGCATATTTCAACTGTTTAGGTGTAAGCAACTAAAATGTCTTCAACCACACATATTGGTACTTCAATGCTTACTGCACCACCACATCCACATGCAGGGGATTCAACTTTTGAGGCTCAAGAGGTACAACTTTCATAACAAATTTTGAAATACTATTATGTCACATTGTGATCAATAGGTGTGTATTACGCCTGGGGGTATTTTATTCTAATGGAATTTTTTCATTCTATTTTTGCAAGGCTTTTGGACCATACGAGACAATTAAAAACTTTCAAGACCTCTGGAAACCTCAGTACCGGTACAAATGCAGATGTGTCCGCGTTGAATACGTTTGGCAAAACAAACTATATTTGTTTTTACTTGACAGATTTGTAAGTAACTACTAATTGTGCATGTTAATTATGTAACGTTGAAATAAGGAAGTATCCGTATCTTTAGCAACGTTGAATTTTGTATTTAAAGACGTAATTGTAACACCGCAAGAACCAAAGCCATTTTTTTTTAAATTACGGAAGCGTCCCATGTAAGTTGTACCACCAAAACATTAGTTATTACATATATAATCATCACATATACCAAAACAGTTTTTACCACCTTAATGGCTTAATTACAAAACATTTTCAAAATCAGAGTAACGGTCAACCATTCCGACAAAACACCCCTTGACCCGCCCATCAAACCGTACCTGCAAAAGAGTCAACGAGGTGGGGGATTAGTACAAAGCTAAGTGAATGAATAAAGCATACTATTTATATAAGCACAACAGATAAGATTCACACAACCGCTAAGATTCGCTTAATCATATAGGGTAACCACAAATACAAAGGAACGGCGGCTCTGCAGAACCCTAAACCATTGTCGGCCCAACAATGGTAACCGATGGCCCCTTTACTACATTGGCACGGTAAAGCTTCCTTCAAATGCAACACATGCATCCAAGGTCCAATTATCCGTTATCCAATAGTAACCGATTGTAACGACCCGAAATTGTAAATAAATAAAATATGTAAAAATATGATAATTATGGATAAATCATATAAAACGCGTGGAAATTGGTTTCGTGTCATTTGGACACCGTACGGGAAAGTTATGGGCGAAAACGGGTCAAGACACTTGACGAAAAGTGCAGCCCTGCTGCCTCAAGTAGTTCGCGTCGCGAACTATAGTTCCCGATCGGGAACAGGCTCCAGGGAGTTTGGCCATGGATCGCGATGTAGATCGCGTCGAGTTAGCGATCGCTAAGTGTTGCCAGATATGGAGAGTTAGCGACGCGAACTATGTTCGCGCCGTGAACTCTGGACGACCAGCATTAAAGTCGGGATTTGGCTCATTTATTGCATATCAAAACCCTAGTTTTCTCTCTTGGCGATTTTCGAGCTTAAAGACTGGTATTGGTTGATTTCTTCACAAATCCTTGGTAGATTTCACTTCTAGTGGAAGATTAAAGGTATATCTTCACTCTTTCATCTTTGTAGCTCAAGATCTATGGATCTTGAAGCTAGGGTTTGAAACCCTAGTTCTTGGGTTGGTGATTTATGGTTAAATAAATGGTGTATACACTTAATAGATGGTAGATTAACAAGGGAATCAAGTGTATGGTTAAGATTTGTATGAATCTTAAGGGTTGGTTAAACCTAGGGTTTGGTAATCACCATATTTGGGGAAAATGGATTGATGGGTGTTATCTAGAGGTAGATGAACACATTGGTAGTAGTTTGTGATGATAATCTTGTTGTGATTATTATATTAGGCTTTTGGCGACATTTTGGAAAGTTGGTGAAAGTGTGGAAGCAAGAGTCTTGGTGTCAAGAACACGGTTTGAGCATCTTATTGCTAAGGTGAGTACGTGTGGAAATTTACTGAGTACATAGCCTATGAAATACATTTTATTACTTGTGTTATGGTCTATTTGCTTAATTGTGTAGACTAGTAGTTAGTAGTTAGTCATGCCGATAGTTGTATTGAACTAACTTGTTTGATGATAGACGTGATAGCCGAGAGCTAGATTGACATAACCATCGAGTTATGATATGATGAGATGATGTGATGATGCGGGGGACCCCCTGTTATGAGGTGTGGTGTGAGGGGCAGTTGGGTGGATTCCCATCGACTCCACCACGATAGTAGTCTTGCTAACTGGAGGTAGTCCGGCGAGTAAGGCAGGTATTGGTAGATTGGGCGAATCCCTCTTGCCAGTATCTTGAGGCTTATTAATGGCGATGGATTTCGGTTAATAAGTCAAGGTGATTCTAGTTAGTTCGGGGGCAAGCCGATAACTAGGTATGATTGCTAGGAAAGCAAGGTGATAGAGTCACAATAGGGTGACTAGTTAGATGGGTGAGTTACTTGTTCTATGTTTACATGTTATATTATATGTACCATTACTGTCGGGTCTAAACCCATGTAACTCACGAGACGTTTTGTCTCACGTACTCCTTGTTCTGTTTTGCTATGTACTCAGGTTCGGGATCGAAGGTTTAGGTACGCATGGATAGAGATGCGAGACCTAGAATAGAAGAGCACTAGATTGGATTTAGGCTTAGCTTGGTTATGATCTATTTTGTAACACCTACTTTTATACTCTGATTTCATACCAAGGTTTTTGTAAATCCAAATTTGGGGATGTTCTTCTATTTATAAAATGTTTTATTTGGCACGATTTTTGGTATTAAAATTTGAGGTGTTACACCGATGGCCCAGTAGAATTCACCCATTACTGACCTCTATCCACCCGAATGCGCATTCAATCGAGTAATTAATAATCGTCATTAATTACTATACCAAATAAACAATCCATACAAACTGCAGCGAAAATCTCGCTAATTAACAAACACCCAAACAAGAACCGAATCGAAAAACGATCTCTGCAGTCAAACAGCCAATTTCGTGTCACGAACCTAAAACTTCGTGTCACGAACTTAGGTTCGTGCTGCACGAAAATCACTTTCTGTCCAACTTCGTGGCACGAAATCCCAGGTTCGTGGCACGAACCACCTGCAGATTGCTAAAAATCCTGCATTTCTCAACCAAACGCGAAATACCATCTACACTATTATAACCCATACAAGTTGTAGGCTAAATCCACTCACCTTAGCACATCAACTTGACCGAAACTCAGTATTCTTATATTACTGAGCTTGCTTCACTTTTCCTGTATAAAATGAATACCGAATTAGTAACCAAATTCCACCGAAAATAGCAATTGCATAACTTGTGAGCAAAATACAAATTGCACATCTTTTATAATCAAATACTTGCAATTCTAGTTAACACCAACTAATGCACAACTTACCTATACAAAGTTTGTAACATCAATCAAACCAAACTTGCACATAAACAAGATTTGACCATTTAGGCCCAAACGGGTCAAAATCATGCAATTTCGTCATAACACTCTCAATTCATAACCTACATATCAATTAACATTTACATACCATTTTATGACTATCTTGACATCTTAAAATAAAGTCAAACTTCAGTTTTGACCAAAACTAATAATATACAAAATTGACTAGTTTAAGACTAAAATGAACAATTTAGCCAACACTATCAAAAGTTAGTAGTTTCATCAATTAATCTTCATAATCAAGATTTATCATCTATTTCATGTTAATTTAACCTAACATATGCATAATGTACACCAAAATCACATACTTCACTTTTTAGTTAGGAAAACTCATCTTTTTCACTTCACCAACAATTGTGATTTCTTAAACATTGATCAATTCAAGTTTCTAGTCAAGTCATTAACATGATATAATCACTACTAAACATTAGAAGCATAAATGATTCATCAATTTCACAAATTTAATAAAAATCCACAAAACTCATCTTTTCTTCAAATCACCTACAATGGTGATTTATGAAACTTTCACCAAATCAAGATTATATTTAACAATTAAACATGCATTAGGTCTCATTTCATCATAAGAACATAAAAGATTCAACAATTTAGCAATTAACAAGAAACCCACCAATTTCCAAGAACCCTAATTCATTTTTACTTCAAGAACTATGAACCCTAGTAAAAGAGGAAGATTTCTTACCTATTAGCTTGCTTGAATTCGAAATTTAGGGCTGAGATTAGGAGGATTCAAGCTTGATTCATAAGAGAAGAAAAATGCAATATGATTGAGTGTGTGTGTGTGTTATGATACGTACAAAAGAGAAAAGGGAAAAGATAACAGGTGTCTTCAATACACCCACACACAAACACGTATACAATTAGAGATGGGGATTTAATTTTCATTAAACGCAGTATAAATACCTGTTATTTGATTCATAATTGATTTATTTAAAATAGCTAACTAACTCAGTTTCAGGCAACGAGGATATATTTGGAACCTTGGTCCAAAATCTAATCTATTAGAATAAAAATCACTAATACATTTAACTATTTTAATTTCCACTTATTTCAAACCCTTGGCTTACAATACCATTTAATTTATATCAATAACTAAATTCATATAAAATAATAAATAATTATTTACCATTTACTAAAATTATAAAAAATGTCAGGCCGGGTTTCGGGGTGTTACAGTAATAAATATTCAAATTTAACAAATTTATCTATATCTATATCTATACTATCTATAAAGCATTTAGGACTACTAAACATAGCAGCTCCTTAAACTTAAATTTAAGGACATTTCCACTTCTAGTATCTTCTTCAACACCACAAAAATAAAAAAGTGTTGCTTCCAGGATTCGAACACAAGACCTCTTGTGAAATCTGACTGTGTGTTAACCAATTACTCTAAATGACAATTTATTTTAGAACAAATAAACAACCAACTTTAAATAGAAAACATATTGTATCGAACTTTCCATGATCAAGGTATTTGTTTGTGTGCTTACATATTCTTTAATTATAATCCTTAAGTTTGTTGGTTAACTTGAATGTATTATTATATTCTAGATGATAATGATTACTAATTGCAATTTTTAAATACGGAAAAAATCATTCATTTGCGCAATTATTGTTGGAAATACCGCATTGCGCGGGTACCCTGCTAGTTTGACTTAGTTGTTGTTTGTTTAAACCTCTTAATGATTTTATTAAGAGGGCAGTCTCTTAATCAGATAGATACAAAACGTTTGATAAAACCCCTTATTCAGCATCTGATACAAAAATTAAATATGGTATATCTCTTAATCGGATAGATGTGAGGAAAAGTCTGAATCATTTTTATATGTTAAAAACAGGTTGTAATTAATATGATTGTTATAATACAAGTATTGGCGGTGTAGTGAGCTGCTGTATCCAATTTGCTATAGTGCAAATGAAGATACCAATCATAGCGGTAACGCACACCCGTCCGTTAAAACAAAACTGTATACATGGCATTCAAACGGCGCCACCTCATTCTCACCACCACACCGCTCGTTAGATGAGTGAGGGTCTTTGTGGTTGCAGCAACGACGAGAGAGGTTTTTTATTTTTAAAGATATTTTGTAAGTGAGGGGTATTTTGGTGGGTCCCAAATGAGTATTATTGGTTAGTTATTGTAGACGGGGTATTTGAAGTTTTGAATGTGAAATGTGAAATAATGATGTGACGCTGAGGTGGCACTGATTGAACGATTTAACTTGAACCACCATACATGATGCTCTAACTAATTCCAGTGCCACGTCATTAAGTCACTATAGACTTTGATTTCTAAATTGGTGGTAGCTTTTGAGTCCTCTTGCCAAGCTAACTTTTGATGCTTCTGTTCAATTGCATGCTCGTATGTGAGTTATGGAATTATAGGAATAAGTAAGTTTTTAATCGAATTTTCGCTTACTTGTTGAGTAGATCAACAAAATTCAAGTCGTGCCCTTCAATCCTTTATCAATTGGGTCAAGAGGCGATGTAATCAGGGGAGGACATCAACCCCTGAAATTTTTTCGAATAGTGTTAAATAGTGTTAAAAAACTGTAAATTTCTTTTATTAGTGTAGGTAACAATTTGATAACTATGTAAGACATATAAAATCAAATAAAAAAAATTGATATCATAAAATTATGATTATACTAAAATGATCAAAAAAGGAATCATGTTATCAACACCATTACACAATAATTATGTACCAAACTTCGTAATGATTCGTTAAGAAAGACAAGTTAGGTGGTTCTCATATCCGGTATACATGTATTATATATCATCTTGATAATTGAAAACAGAAAACGAATAAGATCAAAATAATAGCATCCAGATAATTATTCAACTGAAAGTAATTAATGAAAATGCTACATCATATCACTAGTATACTAGTGAATAAAGTTTGGTCTTTAAAATAGTGAAATTCTCTAAAAGACTCAAGTTTAGTACTCATTAGGAATAATAAAAATATACCCCTTGTGATCACTGAGGTTCACCTGGGTTGATTCTGGGCTATTCGCAAAGACGGTGATCACCTTGGAATTTTGTCGGTTCACATAGCTGGTTGGAACTTATGTTATAAAAAACACTATATTTATGCATTCGTAAATGCAACTGTTAGCTTGAGTATAATCAAAATGATATAATTTTTAGCTTTGCATATATTGAACTTGGAACAGTCTCATCATTCTCTCTTATTTTCCTAACTCTAATAAACGTCTAAGTTATTAGCAAGACAACATCGTGTTCACTTTTATGGGAATTCATTTATGTATCACAACGTTTACTTCCTATACCACAACGTACAAGTTTTACAGCTAACTGTACAAGTATGTTAAGCAACAGTTGTGATAGATGAATTAAAAGTTGTGGTAGGAAAATCACCCCCTTATATTTATATACGCTATTATAATACCTCTATTGGTTGGTAGTGGGTATATGCAATAAGCCAATAACTGATATATAAGTAGCACAACGATGAAAATAAATAATTAGTTCTTTGTTTAATTGTTAAATTATGAAGTAGGTTAAAAGTAGATATTGCTTTTGAACTCTCAAGGAAATTATGATTTATTTATTTTTGAGAATTTATATCCTATGATTTATGTCTACTCACTTAATTAAAATAAATTTTAAAATCAATAGATGATATGAAAAAAATAATTAGTGAATTATACATGTCATCTAGTGAGTAGTAACATGAAATAGACATATATAGTAGATAATACTACTCTTTATATTTTTATTAAAGATTTCGTATTATTAATATAACATTTACGTAGTGGCGATAGTGGCACACAAGTGGAAATTTTTTTAATTTCTAACTTTTATTTAATCTTTAATTTGCAACATAATAAAGTTTCTTTCAAACCAATGTTGAGACACGTTTCACTTAAAAATAGTGATATTTAATTCTTTTATTATTATTCTTTAAAAAATTTGTTTTAAAGAGATCTTAATTTACAAAATAACAGATTTTATGATCTTATTTTACTATAAAGTTTTTGCATTGACATGGGTTGCACACATAACTACACAAAGTAAAACAAATGAATACAAATTTACATAATAATTAAGGATGAAAACAATTTGAATACATGAATTCAGGAGAATAATAAAAGTCTCATATATAGCTATACGTTATACAACTGAAATATGTACTGATATAAATCACCTTTTGGGCATAGTATAAAAATCCTCACGATATCGCGCGGGGTACATTTTGCTAGTTTATTAAACAAATCGACTGTGTATTTTAAAATATAAGATGGTATAATTGGTACAATTTTGGGACAAGAAAGTCCGGCTTATCTTTTCTCATATTTAAATTACTAGGTTATGACCCGTGAAAAATCACGGGTTGTCGTCATTTTATTGAGCAGAAGTTTTATAATATATAATTATTTTTTGCTAATTATATGATTGTTACATATACGATAAGAAATTAATGTTTCTATATGTACATACTTGAATTCAATCGGTACTAAATCACGTAAATTATGGAATTTAGTTATTTTTTAACGGTAATCTTAATCTACTCTTAAATCCACATACGTCCACTATGGGACTTGAATCCTAAACCTCAAGATTGAGTGCAACCACATTTACGTCATTGGCCCTTTGATATTATGGAAGAATAATAAAAAGTCATAAAGTTATAATAACCACAAAAACAAAATTCAAATAATATAATTATATAATATAGTAAAAGGATTTAATTAAAGTAATAATAATATCTTAAAAAATAATACTCCCTCCGTCCTACAAAAAAGTTCTCATTTCTCCTTCAAATTTTATCCCACAAAAAAGTTCTCATTTCTCAAATTTGAGGAACCAACTTAACAAAATAATACTCCCTCCGTCCCTAAATAAAGTGTCCATTTGTCTTTAAATTTTTGTCCCTAAATAAAGTTCTCATTTCAAAAGTTGATGGGGCCCACTTAATAAAATAATATAATTACAAGGACCCCACTACTTATTATCCACTAACTATCTTTCTCTCTCCAAACCAACTTTATATTTTAATCAAATTTATTACCAATTACCCCACCACTACTTTCTCCTTAAAACTTGTGCCCAAGAGAAATTGGAACTTTATTTAGGGACAGAGGGAGTAATATTACTAATGATTCCACCAATAAAATACTTTCTCCCTCCAATCTAACCTTATATTTTAATCAAAAGTATTACCAAGGACCCCACCACTAACAATTTCCTAAAAACTTGTGCACATGAGAAATGAGAATTTTTTTTGTTGCATAGAGGGAGTATACGTTAGCATAAATTTATAATTTCTTCTTTGAATAAAATATTGGACACATTCAAACAGAAAATTCCACAATCGAATATCGCCAACAAAATTAAGAAGAAAATTTATATAAGAATCAATACAAACTCAGCTAATTTGGTATCTACAAATTATGTTACGTTATCTTGATTACAATATTCAAAATATACATAAATAGTAAAACAATAATCCTAAACATAAATAAAAGTCAAAATATATATAGAAGTTAAAAGCAAAAATAAAAAAAATAAAAAATAAAAAAAATCAATTTTAACTTTTCATAATTGATTACTTCCACAGTTTAATTGTTAGCTTACATTAAACAAAAAATATTTAAAAGTCAATATATACAAAGTTTTTTTAGTACGGAGTATAAAAGTAAAATATACATAACCTTTGAAACTGAATTTTGTTAATTGTAATTTAAATTTCAACCCGTTTGACCTAATTTATTTTTAGTAACATCTTCTTGACCTATTTATACGTAAATTGGTTAAATTTCGCCTCCCACTCCTAACCTTGCCTATTAAATATGAGAAATGATATTTAGTTATATCATTTGGTCATATTCACAGTCCTATATACTTGATAGGATAATATTTGTAATCCAATAATTATCTTTCTTAACATTATCCCTTGATTTTGACACATATTTTCATATAATGAGTAGGAGTATGATTATGACCAAATGGTATGACTAAATACTATTTTCATAAATATTAACCCAAAAAACATGTGGAAAATTTAGTATTTGTAATAGAAGTACTGTGTATATATGCTCCAATGTTTTAAACCCGGGTTGACCCGGCCGGTTGAACCGGTTCAACCGTGACACGGTGTAAAAGGCGGTTCAACCATGACCGGATTTTTGCTTAGAATCGACCCTCTTCGACCCGGCCGGGTATTGTGAAAACCGTTGACCCGGTGACCTGGGTTGACCCGGTTTTTAATATTTTACTTCAAATGTACAAATTTTATTGAATGATACATACATCTTTTATATAACATTTGTTTATATGATGTTAGTTGACCCGATTCTAAATGTTTTTACATTAAATGTATAATAATGTACAAACTTTACCACATGACATGCATATTTTTTATTTAATATTTTTTTATATGTCGTTAGTTGACCCGGGTTGACCCACCGGTTGAACCGGTTGACCCGTGACCCGGTCATCTTACCGGGCCGAGTAATAACCCGGGTTTTAAAACATTGATATGCTCCTTAATTTTTCCAAATTGAAAAAGGTGCTTGAAAATATTCCTGAAAAAACGGGATATCTCCATATTTCAACCCGAAAAATTCATGATATTTTACTTACTAAAATACGTGGATATTTTACTTCCTTTATGTCTTTACCAAATTTCATGATATTTTATTGCAATATGAAAATTTCGAAAATTAAGTGGATATTTTAGGAATTGATAAGATAAAATTGATTTAAATTTTATTAAATATATAAATCGGATTTGTAGGAATTTGGTGGAGATTTTGTATATTCAAATTAATTATTAAAATTCTGATAAATAAAAAAGGGAAAAAATTTCTTAACTTAATGAGGAGTTGCCATGTGTCAACTGCATCTAATAAGGTGACATGTGGCCATATAGGCTTTGATTTATTATAGTAGTAGATAGATTGGAAAATTAAAGAAAGGCGGTCCTTTAATATAAAATTAAAAAAAAAAAAGTATTGTAAATGTAGTTTTAGCCTTTCGATTTAGATTAATAATCCCCTAATAATTCATAATATTCTCTTAATCAGCATGAAGGCTTAGGGACCATGATGTTTGACCAGATTGGCAAAGTTCAGTGATCAACTTGTTGGTTGCAAGTATGTTTCCTCGGTTTTAGATTTTATGACTCGTCCTATTCAATTTTTCTGTGAGCAAAAACAAAGAGTTCCATCAACCGAATTGGGGCATAGATCAAAATATTGGATATAAATAATAAAATCATTATATTAATTAAATTAACAGCCATATATAAGACATTAGAGTAATAGAAACCACATGCAATTAGTTAGGGTAAAATAATACAAATCACATGCAATATGTTGGAGTAATAGTAATGGTTGGTCATGAGGCGACCGTGACTGATAATCGCGACCAAACCTCCATTACGACTACTCATGGTCACGACTAAACCACTTTTTTTCTTTCTATTGGGTCGTCGATATGACCAATGGAGGTCACATCTACTATGCAATGGTTGCTTGAATATTATTCATGGTAAGTATTACATATATTAATAAAACTAATTTTAAGGTTTGATCGTTACTTATTCACCATTATAGGGGTTTAGTCATGTACTTAATTTGAAGAGAAAAAATTGATATGACACAAATAACGAATCTCACCCTAACGTATAGTACTATAGTCCGAACACTTGCATATATTCTAAAAATCAAACAAAAAGATTCATAATATATATATGATAAGATCAGTGTTTAATGTAAATTATTGTGGAATATTGGTATGTAACCACTACAACTTTTTATGCACACAATTATATCCATGCTGTTTAACCACAGCAGCTTCTTCTAACTTTTTGGCAAAATATATTTTGTAAGTAAAGGTAACTTTTATTTTACTTCTTTTTTAAAATTATCTTAGATATGCCAATTATGTTCTAGCATTTATATATTATTTTACACGCTCGCAGAACATTGCTTTTTCCACAAATAAGCACTTTTTGTAAAATATTTCATTAAAAACGCCACCACTCATTACTCATGTTACCAACACGATAATAGAATCCAGCCAATATTCAAATTCAAATATATTATAAATCAAATTTGGTGGCTCTAACTAGGGGTGACAATTCAGGTCGGGTTCGGGTTACCGGGTTCGGGTTCGCGGGTTGGCGGGTCAAAAACGTTCAACCCGAAACCGACATGTTTATATAAACGGGTCAGATATCCCAACCCTAACCTGTTTAACTTCAACCCAAACCTAACCCATATAACCCATTTAATAAAACGGGTTAAACAGGTTATCAGGTCAAACAAGTTATACGAGTCAAACATGTCAAAATGTTGTTATTATTACATAAATTCATAACAAAATACTAAACAACAAATTACTAAGTAACATTTTTAATTTTTATCAAACTATTAAATACGTTTTAACTAGTAAACTATAAATTAAGTATACATATATATTTTTTAAAATATATTTTGATAATTAAACGGGTTAACGGGTCGACCCATTTAAAATATCATTGACCCGAACCTAACCTGTTTAATAAACGGGTCAGCTGACTCAACCCAAGACTGACCTAATTATTTTTTACCCCAACCCAAACCTGTTTATTTTCGTGTCGGTTTCAGGTCGGGTTTCGTGTCGGGTCAGAAATTGCCACCCCTAGCTCTAACCATGTGAAACACCTATTTATCTATGTATGTATTTTTTTTTTTGCATATTTCTTTGAATTTATGGAAGTTTTGTTATTTGTTTAACACATAATTAATTAGATTAATTGTTTGAATATTTATTTATGTTATAAGGGGCTCTTCCAAGGTGGCCGAGCTTTACTCGTGATGTACGCGATCTAACCATTATGGTGATAGTTCTTGAACCTTTTCACTAGTCATCTGGTAAATATATATCCAAAGAGAGATCGAATTCATACCCTCTAAAAAGTTATTCGTGAGCGCAATCACCAGATAATTGTACCCAAACTGATCATCAAGAATATATATGATGTGTTTGGTTCTCTAGAATGCATGTTTAGATTGAATTGAATTCTGAAAGAATTAAAGTTTGAGGAAATTAAATTTTGCTAAAATTAAATTTTGTTCTTAGTTTGACTATCAAATTTAGAATTGGAATTCAAATCTATACTTTTACATTTTTCTATTTATTTATAACTTTGTTGAAATCATTGTAATGTAATTATGTAAAACTACCAAATGAAGTAATGTTTGTACTTTGCATTGGGTCACTATCCAAGCATATGAATGAAATTTCTTACAAAAACTATCCAAACATACATTTGTAATAAAATTGAATTTCAATTGCAAGAATTACGACAATAGATTCCCTAAAAAACAGACGTAAGTTATTTCTACTTCCTAGTAAACAGTAATAGACAATTAAATAATACCATGACATATTAAAAGGTATTGGTATGCTCAAGGACTTGCTTAAGCTTGTGGGATCACCTTGATAATATCCGACTAAAATCTGTTTATAAATACTATACTTTAATTTAACATGTAAAGACATGTTTGAGAAAGCTTATTAACAATATTTTTAAGTTTATTAGCTTAATAAGTTCAAATAAATATAAAAATTCAAGCTTATTTAAGCTTATTAAGTTAATAAACTAATAAGTTAATAATCTCCGTTAATAAGTTTTCACAAACATACCCTAAGCTTTAAAATGAAAGATTACTAAAGTAAGCCTTTTTATATAAGCCAATAAAGAGTAAATTAATGTGTTTTCGTGGAAGGGGACGTTACACGACATTTTCATGTAGAAATATAAATTTGTGTTGTCTTTTTTAGTAACTTTGCTGCCGTATTTCAAAATAAGGAATTAAATACTTTATTTGTTTTATTGGAATACAATAAATATTTGATTTGTTTCTAAATTAAAGGTTTATTAATATTTGTTACTCCCTCCGTCCCACAAAAAACTTTCCATTTGCCTTTAAATTTTTGTCCCACAAAAAACTTCTCATTTCTCATATTTGATGGACCCTACACAATAAAAAACTATTATTACTAAAACCCCACCACTAATATCCACTAACTATCTTTCTCTCTCCACTCAACCTTATATTTTAATCAAAAGTATTATCAATGACCCCACCATATCTATCACCTAAAAACTTGTGCAAATGTCAAATGGGAAGTTTTTTATGGGACGGAGGTTTGTATTACATAAATTTATTGAAAAAAAGAGATTACTCTTAACACTGTCACTATTAATATCGATAGGACTTTTTATGCCGCAATTGTTTACTAAAAATCTTTCTAATTAAGTAAGTTATAACTTACTAGTATATTGGAGCAAAATTATATTTAGAGGTAAACCGGCACTTCAATTATATCACATGGAGTTCACACTTAATAACCATTAAAAATGAGCGTTTTAAAATATCATTTTGACTACATAAAGTTACACGATTACTGTTTATGGGTTTTACTTAATGAAAAGTATATTTAAGATAATTTTAATTTAAAGCATGGATTTATTTATTTTTTTATTTTTTGCATATATAAAAATGAATGAGGGGTGATGGCATGAGAGACCAAATAGCATAAAGACAGCTTTTTGTACACACAATTTCTTGATCAATTAGCCTCCACACCAAAGTCCAATAAAGATATGGGTTTTGGGTACCAAAGTAAGATCTTTGTTCTTCTTCTACTACTGCTTCAAGTGCAGCTGTTGGTGGTTGTAACTTCGGCTGAAACACAAGTACTCTCATTATCAACTTATAGTAGTAGTAATTTTAGTGTTAGTAGTTCATTGAGGGGAAGAAAAGTGGGAAAGGGAAGAGGAAGAGGAAGAGGAAGAGGTTTATTGGGGTGTGATTTTTACAAAGGGAGATGGATTGTAGACACTTCATATCCACTTTATGTTGCTTCAAGTTGTCCATTCATTGATTCTGAGTTTGATTGTCTTAAACATGGTCGTTCTGACACTCAGTATCTTAAGTATGCTTGGAAACCAGATTCTTGCGACCTCCCAAGGTGCATTATCTCTCTTTCTCTATCTCTCTCACACCATTGAACCCGTGGTTCAGTTATGGTTAGTCATTTTGCGACCAAAGCATTGTCGTTACTAATGACTAACCATTAACATGAACTCACGGGTTTGTAATAATGAACAAAAAAGAGACAGGTCAGATACTCTATCGACTCGTTACAAAAACTCGTTATTTTTTTTCTTGATTGACTTAAGTGATGTGACACGAGTCTAGAGTTCATGACCTCTAGATTCAAACCTAAAAGAGGTTGCATACGATCAATCGTTTTTGGGTATAAACTTGAATTTATAAACATATGGTAAAATCTTAATTTATCAAGAATTCAATTCAACAAGTTTAAGAACCTCATACAAACTTACCCAAGTAGTACCCTCACCCGAAGTTTGTAACTTATTAGCTAGTATTGTTGTTTGCTATTGCTCATGGCCTAATGTCATTATTCAAGTAGGGTAAATTTAGGTTTCATCAAAAAAAATTTCATATTTATTGCACATTAAAAGCAAAGGAATTAAAAGAAGTAACACTTTTGCATTTAATTTTGCTCTTTTATATCTCATTTATTAAGAACACAACATAATTGCACCTCATATGTCATTTTCTTAAAGGAGCGTAGTAGGGGTGCCAAAATGACATTGTTTTTTTACGATGAATTTAATTTTTATACATATTTGTAATTGACATTTTCTAGGTTTAATGGGGTGGATTTGTTGAATAAATGGAGAGGGAAAAAAGTGATGTTTGTGGGTGACTCACTGAGTCTGAATCAGTGGGAATCGTTGGCTTGTTTGCTTCATGCGTCGGTGCCCAATTCCAAAACCACTTTTCTGCACAGGGACATTCTTACTTCCCTCGCTTTTCAGGTTTCTTTTTCTTTTTCTTTTTTTATTCTTTTTAGGAAAGATTATATTATTCTTTAAATCGTATCATCTAATAAAGAACAGAATACATAATTTTAATATTTTCTTAATTAATCTATTTGATCAATAGAAAGCCACCATTTCATCAATTTAATTATGTAACTTCGTTTCTTTACCTTTTGTCTCATGTTTTTGTAATTGACAATTATAAGGAATTTATTCTTTATTCTTTAGTAGTATCATATGATAATACTATACATAGCAGTGGCGGACCCAGAAAAAAACTTTAGGGGTTGCACAATTTTTTTACTCATACTACATAAAACACAAAAGAAATAAATTGGAAAGTACGATTTCATTACATATGTCAAAAGAGCGTCTATAAATTATATTTTAAAGTTGACCTCTTCGTTCTTTCATTTTCCGAAAACTATTGATTATACTTTTAATTGTAACATCTAAAAGCGCTTTTTCTATTCCACAAAATCAACGCTTGATTCAAAAAATCATCACGCATTTTAGTTCGCAAATCGGTCTTTAGAAGCTTCATTGCAGAAAAGCATCTTTCAACTGTTGCAGTTGAAACCAACAAAACCAAAACCAATTTTTATAACCTGATGATTTCTTATTTTAATAAATAATAGAAACTTAATAAATAAGGAGTAATGAACTTTACTTACTTTTTAATGGACTTTACTTGTATTTTTTTAAAGCTATCTTTTTAACAAAAATATAAATAGACATATATTATTAAATTTTTTCTGCTGCATAAGAATATTCGTTGCATTTTTTTTCCTTAGGGGTGTCACCTACATTAAAAAGAAAAAATTTAACACTAATTCGAAAAGTTTGAGGGGTTGCCCGGGCAACCCCGTGCAATATACTAGGTCCACCCCTGATACATAGTAAAAGTTAAACAGAAATAAAAAGTAAAATAAGATCCAGAATCATTTCATATTAATATCTTACGTAAAATGTAATTATAATATTTGTTGCGTACTGCTTTAATTATAGAGGCGGCCTGTGAGTTTGCTTTAAAAAGAGATTGTGAAACAAAATAAGTGATACACTTTTAAAACTTACTTTATTTGGTAAAAAAATGGGACTCCTTCTTTACTAACTATCTACTTTATAAAGTGAAATTATCTTTTTATCCTTACTTTTACTCTTAAATATCATTAATTTCAGTTTATTTAAAAGAAGTGGGACTCATTATCCACTAACTATCAACTTAATCTATCTTATACTATTTTTTAATCTTTTGCCTTAAAAACCATTTTTCTTCAAATGTATCACTTATTTTTATATATCATTATATCGTACCATAAAAACGGACCCACTTTTCGTTGGCCCAAAAGCCCCACCGTCTGCTGCAGAAAGCATGGGTGGTGGGCGAAGTGGTGGTTACGGTGGGTGTCAACTTATATAGACAATTTTGCGTATGTTTGTTTGTGTTTGACAAGTCGCTTTCATGTCACGTTCACTAAAACAAACAATAATGGTATAAAATTTTGAAATTGGGGTCAATGCAATAATAGTTTAATTTTAATAATCAGTTTAAATGTTTGTTCGTTGAATTAGTCAGTATTGCTGAAGTTTGATCATGTATTTGGTCCTAAGAAAAAAATATAATGTAATACTAATATAGTACTTATGACCAAACATAAATTTGGTCACCATTATATATAGTCTTATAGTAATCAAAGTCTTTTTTTTTCATTTTAACTCTACTTATTGTTGTTTTCCAAGAATATAATTATTATAATACCATATTTTAGAAGGGATATGATGTTTATACCACAATAATTACTTCTATCACCAGTTCACTACATTATATAATTTTAAAGCATATTGTACAAATATATTAAAATATAAATTATGGTATATAAATAAAATTTTGTGATATAGATATTACTCTATATTTTAGAAACAAAAATGATACTATTATAAATTTGTTGGTGGTGTCACAATTGTCAGTAAATAGTAAGGACTAAGGACGTCGAAACATGTCACATGATTTTTTAAGTAAATCCTGCACATGATTTTTTTTCAAGTAAATGTATGGACATAAGAAATGTGAATACATTTTCATCTTTTTGGCACTACTTTTTGTGGACAAATATGCCAGTAAAATTCAAAACTAAAACATTTTATCCATGTATTTTAAAAGAAGTCCCTAAAATTTAGATATAACGACACTTAATGTATCTTTAATTTTTCTATTTTTAAATGGATTTCCTTGTAGTGTGATTTGATTGTTACTTAAGAAAGTATAGTACAAATTTCCTTATTTTGCAAAGTAGCCCTAAACTCTTCAATTAGATCAAATTATATATAACAATAAACTTGAATATTGTTGATCGATTTTTTTTTTTAGAAAAAAAAAACTAAAACCAGATACACGGGTTCTTAAAACACGTTCCCAATGCAGAAGGTGATAAGAAAGTGCGACAAAAAGTTATTCCATAGACAATGATGCGTCAACGAGAGGTGCAGTTTTGGATTTTTGTAGCTAGTAACATCACATGTGAACAACCTCAGCATTTACAACTTGCAAACATTAAAACAAACATAGAAACAAACCCTCACAGTTTAAATTCCAAAACGCTTCTTATAATATGTTAATTATTATGTATTTCAATAATTACTTATTTTTATTAATTTATACGTAGGATTTCAACGCGACAATATACTTGTACCGAACACCATATTTGGTAGACATAGTGAAACAAAACGTCGGAAGGGTTTTGAATTTGAATTCTATAAATGGAGGCGATACATGGAAAGACATGGATGTTCTCGTGTTCAACTCGTGGCATTGGTGGACACACACCGGAAAATTACAACCGTATGATTTAAAATTTTCTTATTTTTAGCTACGAGTCTTACTATAAATGATAATAATATCTTTATTTAATGTTATGTGACAGATTTGATTACATACAAGATGGATCGACTATCACAAAGGATATGGACCGCTTAGCGGCATACTACAAGGCTATGTCAACATGGGGAAAATGGGTCGACCTAAACGTCAATCCATCGAAGACTAAAGTGTTCTTTCAAGGGATCTCTCCAACACATTACATGTAAGTACATCTGTTATTTAACTTCCAGCAAGCCCAAAACTAGAAAAATAAGTTAATCCCAATATCCACGCAGACCTAAATGTCAACCCATCAAATATGAAGTTTTAAAAGATCATAGCAGAAGTTGTATTAAAAAAAATCAATTTTTGCTATTTTTCTTGTCAAACTCAAGATCAATTGATAGTTATGAATAAAATTGGACACCCTTTCTGCTTCTGCTTTGAGCAACACATTTTTTTTCAAAGAGAAAAAAAAATCTAAAGAAATCAAATAACCGCCTCGTTTATCTGTTGCGTACGTTTCAGTTTCAATCATAGTCACTCAAGCGCCGCCTCATATGTGTTTTTTCACCGCCTCGCCTTTACCACTTTTTAAAACCATGATCGTGTATTAGCCTTTCGGAAATCAGAAAAACATTAACCAATTTTTTTTTTTATTATGAAATCAGGGGAAAGGAATGGGGATCATCATCAAGAAACTGTTATGGAGAATTGCAACCGATAGAAGGAGGATCATACCCAACGGGTTTACCCGAAGCCCAAGTTGTTTTAAACAAAGTCTTAAGCAACATAAAGAAACCCGTCACATTGCTCGATATCACAACACTATCTCAACTAAGGAAAGACGCACACCCGTCATCATATAGTGATTCAGGTGTCGATTGTAGCCATTGGTGTGTTCCTGGGTTACCCGATACATGGAACCAACTCATGTATGCTTCATTCCTCAATTGATACATCGGTAAATTTGGATAATAGATGATTTGTTTTTATACGCAATTGTTCATTTGTAAAGCTTATGAACAATATAATAAGCAAAAAAAGAAAGTGTGGTAGATTGGTATTAGGAGAGTGTTTGATTTCATTTAATGTAACTTGTTTTGTTTCCATGTATAACCCATATATATTGCCATATGTATAAGGCTTGGCGATTTAATAAAATTATAGTTACTTTTGATACAAATTCTAGAAAATATTCAATTTATTTTGAAACAACTCGAGCAAGAGTGATTAGTAACCAACGTATACGGCTGCATTAACTATGTAACAATTATCATATTTGTCTCCCATTTCTTCCACATGCACACCACTTGAGCATATCAATCCACCATCTACTACTTCTACATTCTCAATTTTCCCACTATATAATATATCACACATAACAAATTAAAAAAACAAATTATATTTAGTCAGCAAATAAAAGATGGTATGAATGGAAGTTGAAGAGACTTACTAGGGGATTAACTTTCTCAATATCCAATGTAGGTTGAAGAGATTGTGAGTTTTATCTGTAGTTTCATTTGGTCAAATGAAATGCCAGGTATGGACCCTGCAATAATTAAGAATAAACTTAGTGGGCCAAATACCAAGCATTTGGGCCACATGTCTTGTTTTAATTTTCACATGCAGGAAATTACATCAAACTTGGCAGGCCAAATATGGTTAGAAAGTTAAGATCCGGGTTACACTATCTATTAAGCCCCTGAAGTTCATATTATTTTGTGGCCGTAGTTTCAAAGTTTATCATTTTGACCCCAATATATGATCAAACTTTGGCCATTTTGATGACAAAATCTTACGTTTTCACTCAGCTCATAAAGTGTAATCGAGGTCACTTTTTGTCAAAGATATAATTAATAGCTCTCATTTTGCACAAGATTTTGCTAGAATGTCCCAATATGTAAGTAATTGAGAGAAATTTGTGAATCAAGAACATGAAACAGTTGACTTTATTTAGTCAAACTAAAGAACTTCTGATAAATTTGTGATGATTTGTACGAAATGTACTAATGTATATGCTAAGCTTTTGGCTAGTAAGTAGTAAATTAAAATGATATACTATATTGTTCAACTTATTACATGCATAAACATACTAAGATTACAAATTAGTGAGACTAATGACCAATGAATCAGTAGGTTTTATGTGACATTGATACTTTACATCTAGGTTTTATGTAGCACATGCTACATTACATCACATAAATAAGGATACTGCAACCCATTACACTTATCCATATGACAACTTATTTTGAATATGACTTCTCCACAAGTAGTTGATAGCAATCAATTTTTCACAAGCTAAAAAGAAATTACAGGATTTTTATGCAGCTTCAGTAGTAAATCACAATTTATCTCCCCTAACTACGTTAATTTATGGGATTTTAATGGTATTTATCACAACTTATTCTAAATGTTTTTACAATTTGCAACTAATTTAGGACACATGGAGCAATGTATCAACCTCAAAAGCAAATACAAAAAATATTTTGTCGATTGTACATTTGTTGTGGTAGGGGGCCTAGGGACTAACTTTTCATTCGGCCCCTACAGAAGTCCAAAAAGTACTTTAATTGCATTAAAAACTTCCAACAGACCAGTTATACACTTCACAGTATGATTGTATGAATGCCTATGATTTCTTATTAAATTTAGTAATGTACAGAAAATAATTGAAGTGTAATAACTACTACCAGTGTACATAAGTTCAAATAAACCACCCATTCCAAAAGTACACAATCCTTCATTTCTAAAGTTAGTCATTTGTTGATCCTAAAGTGCATAAAGTGCTGGCATAACATTGCTGCTTTACTCTTGGGTAAAGACAGTATAAAGGAACCTTCTAGACCCAAATAAATATCATCAATTAATTTGTAATGAGGACGAAACCCTAATATAATAAGAAGAGAGATGCACACTGGTATAGTAATCAGTACCTCTGCGGAATTGAATTGGAAGAGATAGCGTCCCTACAAGCCTTCATTGCTGCTTTCGTAACATCCTGCAATTTCATTTTACCTCATATCAATAAGTAAAGCCCTAATTTTGTAAAATAATTTGTACTTTACTAACCCATGTTGATCGTAACCGACTCCCATTTCAACAAACACAAGTGTAAGAGAAGAATTAGGAACAGAGGATTGGATGGTGGTGGAAGCGCGGCAGTGGCCATGGAAATCGGCGGTGTTGAGGAGGTAAAAGCTGTGAATTGGGGAAGAAATCGTGGAGGAAATTTGAGTTTTTGTCGATGCGGGGATGGTAATTTGATTGTGAGAAAAGAAGTGCTGCTGATCATCATTCAAGGGCTTTCAATTTGTTACCCCAATTGAAGTTGAAGTCCATTTGGTTCGATCGTAGTAGCCAAGATGTCGATACATACGATGCTCTTACTATTGAAAAATCAACCAATGATTTGTAGTCTTTAAAAAGAAAAAAACGCCATACATGATAGTTAATTAAATTAATTAAAACAAATGAAAATAATTATTTGATATTATAAGTAGTTGGTTTTTATTCCGGCGAATTTTCATGTGATAAACAAAAGACTATCCACTGATTTATCATGCCTTCTGGTCTGCGTGATTTATTACGGAGATAATAGAATTCTCGTCAAAATACTTAAGATGCAATGTAATGAAAAATCAATTGTTTCATGTGGTAGTAAGGTTGGAAAAATAACATGTGAATGTAAGTAAAAAAAATGTAGGCAACAAGTTTTTTTTGGTGTATATTTATGAATGAAAGTAAAAAATATCGGCAAAAACAAATTACCTGCTAATCAGCCACTATTAATGATTCTGCTCGAGTTCTTATCGTGTTGTTTTATATTCGTGTTTTTTATATATACATGTAAGTATAAAAATGTTTAAACATATGTTTGAACATTTGGAACTGATCTCAATCTTTTCGAATGGTACTACATGTATATGCTCAATCACGTCCTTTACAGCCGAGCTCGAGTTAGCATTTTGGAAATTCGTCGAGTTAATGAGCTCAGTTCACATCGTGCAGCCCTATTTAGCATTGCATACTTTAAAAGCGTTTAGAAGAACAATTGTTTTTTAAAAATAAGCATAGCAATCTCAAACGCGTTGATTTCAACACGTAGAACAATGTTAGCGGTTGTTGTCGTCATGTATATGTCTATCCATACATGTCGTATTTGTTGTTTAAATTGTTTTTGTTACAATGACAGTATCATAAAGTACAAGTATTGTCACAACAATCAATTGCAAAAAAATACAACTGAAAAATGATTGGAAAATAAAGATGCCTAAGGATAACATAAAATTGGCTCAACCGTTAACTTAATTATGATATTAGTTTATAATAATACTTAAATAATATGAATTCGAAAAATGGAAACACAAGGTCATAGTATTCACACAAAAACCGTCCTTTTCCTTCTTTACAGCAAAAAAAAGCCCGACAATAGGTCACAAATGCTAAAGCTGAGTTTGCTACATATAAATAATGTTTAACAAGCAGTTGACCTACACAACGGTTTCTGCTGTTGCTGGTTTTGACATTGTTCATGACACGTTGTTACTTTGTCACGTAACTCTTGGAACGCTCTCATTGTTTCAACATCAAATCCCCCAGCAAACTGTGTAAAAAGACAACCAATTTTAAATATATAGACTTTTGGGTCAAAAGTCAAAATAACTCATTTGTCAAGAGTTTTGTTTACCTGATGTACACGAAATGCGAATCGTACACCTTGAACGATTAATTCTTCTTCTTCTGGACCACCGTCCACTGTTTCAAGTTCTGCAGATACTCTTCTCATGTACTTCATTGCTAATTTGACTGATGCCAGTTTTATCTACAAATATGCAAAATATTAAAAAAATTTATTTTCTTAATTGAAAAAAAATGAATATTCAAAAACAAGGACACGATACTAAATAATTGACAAGATTATGGCTAAATGCAATCAAACATAGAATCTTGAGGTAATGTACAGATGATCATGCATAAGGTACATGTGATCATACCAAGAAACATGATCTTGGATTTTGTAAACACTGTTTCCCATTTTAGAATATAGGAATATTTTGTAGGGGGCAAAAAATGATGGAAGTGTTAAAAAGAAATCTAAGTGTGACACATGTAAAACATTGGGGTTCATAAAAGACCAACCCCTTTTTCGAAAATCAAAACCCTCGAATCATAAACAATGTACAACCTTTGAAGCATGATGTGCAATTCTAAAAGAATCCAAGCAAATACATTTCGAATTTAGTGTGGGGTTTCATACGCACATGTGGGCATGCAGGTAAGGGCCTTGTAAGCTGAGCAAAATCTTTGCAATCCTTTTGTCATTTTGTAACAAAATCTATTTTCTGATTTTTTTTTCCTATGTTCTAATGCCTAATTGTTGACTGAGGAAACCCCATGGACACAAAATTTAAGTTCCTTTTTCTAGTGGGCCATAATGGGCAGGGACCAAATGCTATCAACTCTTGAAGGACCACACATGTTGGAAATAAAAATAAAAAATAACTAAATTTAAGAGAAGAATTTAAAAAACAAGAAATAATAACCTGAGCTACAAATCCAGTTTCTTGCATCCAACCCATTGGAATTTGAAATACTTTGTATCGTGTTGAAGCTGATTCTCTCATTCGTGATAAATTGTACACTCCATGCTCTAATCTGTTTATATCCAAACATATAGTCAATAAAAAAACTTATACTAAGCTTTTTAATAAAAATATAAAGATTCATACTTCTCAAATAATCCTTGCATTTTCTTGAGAGCGGGCCCACAATGCTGACGAGGATCATCACGAAACGATGACACCTCAGATTCAAGTTTTTTCAAATCAGAATAACCGAATGCAGCTTCTCTTAATGCATCGGCTTTATGTTCTGGCCATTCAAAGTGTTTAAGAACTGCTCTCTCATCAACCTAAAATCATTTTTCAAGAAAAATAAAGATATTAAATTATCAATTAATTAGATTTGCGTATTAAGGATTATGATTAATGAAGAAAGGAAGTTTACCAGGTAAGAGAGTTCATCATCAAGCCATTTAACAAAAGGCACAACATCTTCAATGTCTGTAAATGATGCATTTTCTACTTCTTTGATCAAAAATTTTATAAAGTCACCTTGTGTTTCTACATCTGTCTTTATCTGTAATGATTTAATCACTAAATTAAAAAAGAGCTAAATTACAAGAAATTTTCTAGCAAAGATACCAAGGAATATCATACAATTTGAATTCAAAACAATAAATGGTCCTTTTTTGGAGTTAGAAAAGGAAACTCTGTTGCAATGAACAATATATTTGATGCAAAAAGTACAAGTGATGAAAATTATTGTTCTGAATTTTACCCCTTCTAGAAAATGTTACTTATGCCTATGAATGTGAATTCATGTATTTTTATGTTAAATTCAGTATGCATATATCTAGACCAATGTTTTAAAACCCCGGTTGAACCAGTCGGTTGGACACGAAAATAGAAAGCATGTCGAGCCCAATCAACCAGGTTAAAAGGTTGTTTATGAACCAGTTCGAACTGAGCGGGTTAATTGTGAACCCGGTCAGACCGGGATGGTTAAAAACCCCATGTGAGCTGGGGTTTTTAATTTTTTCTTTTAATCACAATTTTTTTAAAGAGAATATGTGGCAACATGTGTTTATAGATTTGGAGCTTTATTATATTTTGTATGTTTTGGATTTTGAAATATCAAATATTTAATTGAACATCAAGTATTTGATATTATTTTTTATAAAAATGATAATGACAACCCTATTAAGAAGACAAAAATAATATAAAAATCATCTCCTAAATTTTAGGAACACTGAATGTACAAGCATCTTATACATGTTAGAGAAGAACTATAATTAACAAAACTCTATTTTTTTATCTAGGCAATTTGTCCACGTTACATTTATACTTTTTTGATATCTATCAATTCAATTCAAAAATCAGAGAAAGGTGCTATTTTCGTAGCATAGGGTACACATTGTTATTTTAAATTTGACAAATTACATATTTTCTATCTTGAATTAAATGATAGTCATACACTCATACCCTAGAATTTTGCTGTTAAAAAAAAAACACTCATACCCTAGAAAAAAGCTACAACCCTAAAAGGATGGAGCATGAGGTTCATGATGTGAATATCAAGATTGCCCTTTCAGCTTTCACATTTTTAATCTACAGTCTTATCTTTACTAACAAATCATTTATTATAGGGTAGTCAGTAGTGTTAGATTAGGGCTGGACGAGGGGCAAAATAGTAATTAACAGTTCTCTAGACTACCAATAGCTACTTACAGCGAGCAAATGCGTAGACCGGTTCTCGATTTCTCCGATCATATCACGTGTGTTAGCCGTCGATGGGACATCGGCGGAAGAAGATCCGTTGCAGGAATCCCGGCGGGACTCTCTCCGCATGAGAGAGTGATAAAACTCAACTACCTCCGG
This sequence comes from Calendula officinalis, assembly GCA_963853835.1. Classification (NCBI taxonomy): domain Eukaryota; kingdom Viridiplantae; phylum Streptophyta; class Magnoliopsida; order Asterales; family Asteraceae; genus Calendula; species Calendula officinalis. The sequence goes on from OY970833.1 coordinate 39,464,979, forward strand.
TACTCTCCTCACCTTCGCCGGTAATGGCTTTAAACCTTTAGGCGGAGGTGGAGGCGGCGGCGGAGCAGCAGATTTGGTGTTCCTAGGAGGCGGAGGTGGTGGTGGCGGAGCAACTGGAGGTTGGCCTGTTACAGCCCTCTCCGGCGAGCTGTTCAGTGAACTATTAGGAGAAAACGATGAAGAGGATGATAACGAACAAGATGACATCGACGGCCGTGGAGGCGGTTTTGGGACTCTAGGAACACGAGAACGAACAATAACAGAATCTGAAATCATATCTAATGAATCACAACGGGAAAGCCTCGGTAAATTCTCAATTTCTACAAGTATTGATTCCTTGGAGCTCGATTCTGTATAACACTTGCTTTCCATATCGTTATGATTCCGATTTATTGCAACATTTGTGAACGTATGGCCACGTTTCAAGCTCTTGATCATATTAGATTTCCCTGATATATCCATCAACTGTTGAAATTGAAACCTTTGCGAAGCAGAAGTCTCCGATTGCGTTTGCAATTGCAAATCCTTAATTTTAATTTCAAATTCCTGCTTCTGTTCAGTTAATTTCAAATGCAGCATTTCGACCTCTTGCCTCAATCTCTCGTTCTCTGTTTCCAAACACTCGATTTTTTTGGAAGACCGACTGATTTCAGATTCTTTTCTAGAGATCTCGTTCTCGAGAATGGGGAGAATCGCGACGGACTCCTTGAGTAACTTTTGCTCAAGGAGTTCAGTTCTTAGCCGTGATTCTCGCTCTCTGAGCTCCTCGACTAAATGTAGTAGCTCCGCCACGTCCGGCGGCCGTGGCTGTACCTGAGCTGAGGACCTAGGGAAATACACACCAAATGACCGTGAAAAAATGGCTCCTTTCTGCGGAACTTTCCCACCGCCACCGGAGTTATGCGACGGAGATGGAGATGGAGACGGATGTTGCCGTTGTTGTTGTTGTTGTACTTCCGCCTTGGAATTCGCATTAGATCTTTGTAAGCCCATTGTTAGTTTGACTTTACCAGACCCCATTTTCGGCTGAAATTATGGTTTCATTATGGGTTGGGTGTTGTGTTGGTAGAGAGAGAAAGTGAAACAGAGAGAGAGAGAGAGAGAGAGTTTGGATGAGTGGTTGGGTAAAGAGGACACGAGTGACGAGAAACGGTCGTCTGCAGGTTGTTGGTTTTGAAATATTTGAGGAAACTTTAATAAATGGAAATTAATTAATTAATGGAGGAGTATTGTAATTCTTACGCGCCAAACATATTTTGAAATTAAATGTCACGCATATACTATTGCCTTATTTTACTCTTTTTACTTTCATTTTTCTTTACCTTTCCATAAACTATCAATTAGGGTTGTTTATTAGCTTTTATTTTTAACGGCAAAAGAAGAGAGCAATACATTGATACTTTAATATCCTCTTGAATACATGAAATTGAGATGATGGTGTTATTGAAAATCAAATTATATCTAGATTTCCATAAGCTTTATATCAAACCGTTATAGCCACTTCTAACAATTTTCTTAATCTTACCTGAACTTCTAGAGTTTATGAAGTCAAATAGGAGCTGATCAAGCGAGATGTGATCTATAGGGGGTGTTATAGATATTTTGGATGAAGAACGTGAACAAGAACATCAGCGATTAATTCTTTCTAGAGTAATATATAATCTATTTAGGCTAATCTAATGTATTAAATTATGTTTGCACTTAAAATCAAATAACTATCAATTAAATAAATATTCTTTTTTTATGTTGGAATTATGGTTTAAAATGAGAGTTGATTCATACAGAGCCACTTTATCTATACAAAGCAAATTAATCCAAAATGACAATATTCATACCTTAATGAGAGGGGTGAAATGTAAAATGTGTTAAAAGTAAAGGAATGACATGATTGTCATTTGGAATGAATTTACTCTGTATAGATAAAAATTGTTCTGTACGAATCAAGCTCCCTTTAAAAATTAAAGAAAAAATGTATTTCCCTACTAAATTTTCCTAATTATAAAATTATTAACATGTATAATTATAAAATTATTGATATTAATTTCTAAACATATTACTTCATTTGATTTAGATACGCAACAACTGATCGATTGAGAAGAAAATCTTAGTACGAAAAATAATACAATTTCTTAAAATTAAAATGTGATATAGACTTTAAGGAGAGTGGGTTGAAACGCTACTGTGCGAGTATGTGTGTTTATTGAGGGTTTTGTATCTGGGCTTAAATTGTGTGTATATATGTATGGATTTAATAAATAGGATGGTTGCAGGGGCTTCCAACGGTCGGCTTGCTACCCCATAAACATGTCCTTATTGCTAAATCTTTGCCTAAATTATAAAAAAAAAAAAAATTTAACGCGCAAATTTGTGGGACACATAATCATCTTGAAGGTATACCGTATACATTGATTTTTATATGTGTCGGTTTATTCCTCTAAAATAATTATAGATTGGAATCAGAACTTTTTTTATTGGAAATACTGTTTTTGATAAAAAAAAAAAAAAGAAAATAAAAAAAAATTGAAAGACATCTAATCTTTATATATAATAAAAGAAAAGGTTTTTGAATTTTGGCACATAGCCCTTTCCACGTCATAATGACGTCATAAATCGAATATGACATGGCTGCCACGTAGGTTTGTGTATATTTAAGCCTAATTTTTTTGCAAACCCTAATTTCAGTCATTCTTTTCGCAAGACTTCGCCCCTGTTCTCTCATCCTCTCCTATCCTCTATTCTCGCATGTACCTGATTTTGACACCGCCCTGTATTCCCAAATCACTAACCCCCGTATTCTCAAATCATTAACACTAATCGTACATGTTTCACTTCCCAGCGTTTATGTTTTTATTGATGGCGATTGCGATTGGGATTGTGATTCAACAATCTGGACTTATGAAGCCGTCATGTAGAGTAATTAATTGGCCAGACATCCAATTCCAATAGTAGAATTTGATTTCTAGGGTTAGTTATAAGAATAAATTTATTAATATTTTTTTTGTGCAGGGTGAACCGAGTTTTCATCTATTTGGTTTTATTATGTGTCTTGGTGCAACAGCTGCAAGAGCATTAAAGTATGTTCTTCAAGGGATTTTGCTTTCCTCAGAAGGGTAACTATTTCACAATCCCAAAACGTCTTTGAATTTTCAATTTTGCATGATTAATTTCACATAATCCACATGGCAAAATCAAATATGTGATTATTACATGATTAATTTCAAATTCATACCAGCATCTGATGTGCCTGAATTTATATTATGAACAGAGAAAAGCTGAATTCGATGAATTTGTTGCTGTATATGGCTCCAGTAGCAGTTGTGATATTGCTTCCTGCAACCTTAATAATGGAAGAAAATGTGGTTGGAATTACAATTTCTCTTGCCAGAAAAGATGTCAAAATTGTTTGGTATCTGCTATTTAATTCTGTTGTAGCATAACAGTAATAAATGGACCACTCATTTGACCAGTTGATTTGCTTAGTATGATCATTTATTTTTTGAATTACAATCATAATCAATATAGGCTACAGGAAATCATCATATGAAAATGATCAACTCGGCAAAGTTGCCTCATTTATAAAAATATTAAATGTTTTTTTTATACAAAACCAGAAAGACAGATACAATAATGATTTCATTTTTGTAATAAAATCAAACAAAATAAGATTATGATTAAGTTTTATATTTATGAATTACGATTAAGTGAATTTGTTAAAAGTATGATCATTTGCTTAGTGGTACTGAATTCATATTTATTTTTTCATATAGTGTGTGATTGAATTGGTGTTGTTGCAGGATAATGGTGGAAGTCATACTGCTTATGGTTTGTCGTCAATACTTCCCGTAATAATTGGTCTGAAAAAGGTATTAGTCAATGCCTGCAATGGTATACGAATTAATGTTCTACGTTTTATTATGAATGTTTTTAATGGTAAACAAATATTAATGGTAACGATTTTGAATGGTAACGATTTTTAATGATAGACGTCAGTTTCCACTTTCAGTTTGTTTTGCTATGACTATCAATAAGAGCCAAGGCCAGTCACTTTCAAATGTAGGTATCTTCTTACCTCAACCTGTCTTCACACATGGTCAGCTTTACGTTGCTGTTTCTAGAGTTAAAAGTCGTAAAGGATTAAAGATGTTGATATACGACAAAGACGGGAAGGCATCTAACAACACGTTGAACGTTGTTTACCATGAAGTTTTACAAAAGATTTGAAAATGTACTTTATTCTAAATTTTGTTTTATGTTTATGTTTTACGTTGAACGTTGTTTACCATGAAGCTTATAACATGTACTTTATTCTAAATTTTGTTTTATGTTTATACGATAAAATGGGCATGCAACAATTCTCAGAATAATACTATCTTTTGTTTTATTGTCTTTTTGCATATAATATTTTAACGAACAAAGATCATGAAATTTTGAAAAGCCACCCGTGATATATCACGGGTTATAAGCTAGTCTATCATATTTGTACATTACATGACTTGAATCCATAACCTTCGAACTCATGAGCAACAACCTATATCTTACACATTATACCATTTTCTATATTAATACTATTGTTTCTTTCCAGTTAACGACTGATAAATTCTTTTTATGTATTTATAAAATTACTTTTAAAAGCACTATTAATAATAGTTATTATTTATTGTTCATACTTTATTAGGTTAATGTGGTCAAAGTTATTGAATCAAAAAATCTCTTGCAAAATCACATTCCTTGGGTAATTGGGTTGTCATCTTTCCTTCAAATTTGATTAATGATGATGACGATCGACGATCTGGTTGCACAAGCAGCAGAGCTGAAGGTGGAAGTTTGGCTTAACCCATTGGCTTTTTTTTATACTAGTAGTATTATGAGGTGTTTGAGATTGCAATTTGGATTATGTTTTGAGATTTTGTTCTCATTTGTTTTGTTTTTGCATAATTGCATTTATTGCTTGGTTAGTAACGTTTTGCTTTGTTTAAGTGGTTATTCTTTTGATCTTTTGTAGTTCCTCCGTTTCAAAATAAGTGATACACTTAAAAGTTATCATGTTTTATGTGAGAATGACAGAGGAGCAGACAATACCATAACTTACATATGTTGACCAAGTCTCGATTGGTTCGATCAAACGGTTTAACCAGATTTTTAAGTGACCGATTCTGACAGAGTTATAATCATTGATCTAATCGGCTTATTCCGACCGATAACTTCCCATTTCCCGCATCCACTGCTTCAAACGGGGTTTTAGAACACTGATCTTTCTCATGGTACAAATCACCTCTTTTATAACATGTTAACTTCTTGTACCCTCAGAAACCCTAGAAAAATAAAAGTTTTATTTGATCATCGCTGGATTGAATTTTAATTTTGGTTACTTCGTGAAACAGGTTATGTCCTTATTTCTTTTGGCCTCCCGGAGTAAGTAATTGATATTGGTTGCATTAAGTATTGACCAATCCTGCGAATTTTGACCTACTCAACCTCTCGTCTTTAAATGTACCCGTAGTTGTCCCATTTTAATATTTATACACCATCCTTATAAAACCTCACCTATAATAAGTAACTAGAAGTATCTTTATACTAGCACTAGAGGTGAGCGTGGTCTAAAAATCGAACCAGATCGAACCGAAACGAAAACGATAGAATCGAAACCGAAAATGATGAATTTACAAAACGTAAACCGAACCGATTACATGTTTTCGGTTTCGATCCGGTTCGGTTTCAGTTTGGTTTTTTTTTTGGCCAAATGCCCATCCTTATCCGAGACCGAACTGAAACTGATAGAACCGGAACCGGAACCGAAACCAAAAACGATAATTTTTCAAAACTGAAACCGGACCGATAACATGTTATCAGTTTCAGTTCGGTTCGATTTTTTCGGCCCAAATGCTCACCCCTAACTAGCACCTTCACATAATCAACTCATGAGGCTGGTTTGATGAGGTCAGTTGAGGTTGCTAGTTTCAACCTTTTGTTACACATAATCAACTCATAATCAGCTAATATAAATAATAAACTAGCTTTCGATTTGTGAGATAATTTGCGATTATGTTAGGAATATTATTATTAATATTCATTAAAGATTTGATATGTCAAAACTATTAAACTACAAGGACCTAAGTCGATGATATGAAGTTCAAGATTCAAATAAAGATTTAGGAGATAATTATTAATGTAAAAAGATATAGTATATCTTTATTAGTTTAAAAGATTTAGTCATTATCTTTTCCTTGGAAATCTCTAGGTTTTCTAGTATATAAAGAAACCTAGAGGTCTAGAATTAGATGTTCTTAGAACCCACGTTTTAACGTGTTTTGTGTGTAAAACCTAAGCCTCAAGGTCGTTTGATCCTCTTTAACGAAGAACCGTTCTATGTATTTATATATAGAATTGAGGCTTTTAATGATGAAAACTTGTTTAGCTATACATATATGTTCAACTAATTCCGCAATTTTATGTTTTGTATATGTTTATTCCAGATCAAGAACTAACTATTCTTGAGCCTAAAGATCGACATTTATATAGAGTTATTCAGAACTCAGCAATTGGTATCAGAGCACGGTGGCTCAGATCTGGAATCAAACAAGTATCTATCGTTTTTCACATGAAGAATTTATAACACAAATTTGGGATTTACACCGATCGTACTTCCTCCACAACCCACTTCCGCCATTACCCAAACTGGATGATGGCTTCTTCTGCTACAATGGGTTTGAATAATAAATTAATTATGAGTGCAAGTAATAGCGATTATAAAGTATGGGAAGATCCATCGTTTATCAAGTGGAGAAAAAGGGACTCTCATGTTTCGCTTCATTGCCATGATTCAGTTGAAGGTTCTCTAAGATACTGGTATGAACGAAACAAAGTGAACGTTCTTGTATCGAAATCAGCAGTTTGGGATGATGATGCTGTCTCGGGATCAATTGATTATGCCAAATTTTGGGTTCAAGATTTGCCCTTTGTTAAATCGTTATCTGGTTATTGGAAATTTTTCCTTGATCCAAGTCTACTACTGGTCCATGGCAACATCGATTTTACTACTGAAGTTGATCTTCGTTGAAATTTCAAGTTTTACTACTGCTCTATCAATGACAGTAGTATATCATCTCAATTTCAAGATTTACTACTGATCCAACATCAATCAAACACTACTGATCAGTAGTATGTCCTGATTACTACTGATCCAATGCTCAAACAGTACTACTGGTCCGACAGGTTACTACTGATCTTCGCTGTTTACTACTGATCCATATTAAATACTACTGATCAGTAGTAAATAAAGAAAAATACTACTGATCAGTAACAAACTGAAATTTTTACCAAGGATCAGTAGTATACATGTTACTACTGCTGTGTTGACTGATAAATTATTAATCAGTACTGACCGAAAAAATTAAATTTTTTTTTACTGATTTCTTCCATACAACTGATACATCATACTTTGGAAAGCATGACACACACCATGCTCATTCCATACCACGGTTTATTGATCGTATCTGATAATAATGTGAAACGAATCACATTATTCACACACACAGGTTGAAGGCATGATGAAGATAAAGGAAAGATTTTATTTGTTACGTATTTGATCTTTATCAATTGATTACAGAAGATAATTAATTATATTTTATTTGAAGAAGAAGTGGAAAGTCTTACTACATAAGATGTTATGTATTGTTGTAACTGCAATTTAACAGAATCTTAACGAAAAGATCTGTTGAAGACTAAGATAAGAAAGTCCTTCATACAAGATATGATGTTGCTGATTACTATATTTAGACGGAATGTGATGCTTAGTTTGAGTTTCTACTTCAACTTCAAATAGAAGATAGTTGGTTTTCAATGTAATTAATATAGCCTTGAAGAACACAAGAATGATATCACACTTTTAGGGGAAGAAAAAGTGTTGATCATTCAAGGGGAAGTTCAAGTTTCTCGGATTTATTTGATTATGTCAAAAAGGGGAAGAGACTTGAAGATTCCTAGCTAATTCTATAAGTTTTGTCAAATCAAATAGGGGAAGATTGTTAGGAATATTATTATTAATATTCATTAAAGATTTGATATGTCAAAACTATTAAACTACAAGGACCTAAGTCGATGATATGAAGTTCAAGATTCAAATAAAGATTTAGGAGATAATCATTAATGTAAAAAGATATAGTATATCTTTATTAGTTTAAAAGATTTAGTCATTATCTTTTCCTTGTAAATCTCTAGGTTTTCTAGTATATAAAGAAACCTAGAGGTATAGAATTAGATGTTCTTGAAACCCACGTTTTAACGTGTATGTGTGTGTACTCTAAGCCTCAAGGTCGTTTGATCCTGTTAACCAAAACCGTTCTACATATTTATATGTAGAATTGGGGCTTTTAGTAATCATTGTATATAAAGATGATGATGAAACCTTGTTTAGCAATACAAATTTGTTCGTTTAATTCCGCAAGTTTTATGATTTGTATATGTTTATTTCAAGATCATGAACTAACTATTCTTGAGCCTAAAGATCGATTATATAGAGTTGAAATAAACTCAGCAGATTAGTAATATATCATTTATCAAATTTGATTAAACAGTGACTAGTGCTTCTTTTTCTTACCTGACATGTGCATTTCTTTTTGCTTTTATTTTTTTAGTAATTTGTGTTTCAACTCGCATTGCAAGCCCGTCTAATCACAGGGAGACCATCCGTTTTGTGGGTGAACCTTCGTGATCTTGAGGAGGTTTTTTGCTAGTAGGAAATAAATTTGAACCTATGTTTGTTTTTTAATATAAAATATAAAATATAAAATTAGTATATTTATTTGAGAATTATATCATCGGAAATATTTTGGAACCCATATTTTATTTTTTAATATAAAACAATTTTTTAAGTGTTGTATGGTTATCATTAAACAATTTTTTAGGTATGATATGAAAATCTATTGTAATATCGAACGGGATAAAAACCTACTAGTTTAGTACATTCATCACTTTCATATGTTAAGACTTTCATGTGTTAGTGACCACAATTAGTGGCAAGACGGTGACCACCCTGTTTTGGTCACTTAATAGCTACCATTTTTGGTATTTCGTCCCTAATCAGAATTAATAAGGATCTATAGTGATGACCAAATTTGTCTTGTCACTAAACCCGATTTTCCCTGTAGTGGTGGGTGTATACAAGTAGTGGTAGATATGCGAGAAACTACATTGGGTACCTGTTTTTTAGCCCGTCAGATTTGTTTCAAAATTTTCAAATTAATTTCCTTTGATTTGCATGTTACGCAAACTCATTGTAACTGCACATCGAAAATATTAAAAAAATAAAATAAAATAAAAAAATTCTCACATGAACCCAACATTACACTTCATTTCTATTTAATACTGTTATGATAACAATTTTTTCCCTTAAAAAATAATAATTCAGAATTTTCTATTATAGCAACCTGCTTTTTATGTTGGAATTGGTGTCCAACACATCAAATAAACCGGTATTCCGGTTCGGGTATTTTATAGTCCTATTCGGGTTACCCTCGAGGAATCAACGAACACGAGAAAACGTAGTGTTTAATTAATTGTTTAATTAAATAGACTACCGGGCTTAAACGGGTTTAGTTAGTTAATGGGTTATTAACTAATTAAATGTTTCGGGCTTTGGCATAGGGTTCGGACGGGCTTGGTGGCGACGGGCTTTGACCTAATTAGGGTTAGTGCATTATAAATAGGAGGTCAAGGGTATTAACTTAAAAGACTTTTTACTTGATCCCTTGCCTCCTCAAAGTTTCGGCCGAGCACCCCTTCGACCGAACCACCGCCGTCGGACCACCGCCTGCCGCCGGTGCCACCGCAGCGCCGCCGCCGGACCGCCGTGAACAGCCACCGCCGAAATAGTTTTCGGTTTTGGGGTTCTTGTTTTCTCAAGGTGCTTTGTACTACACTGTGGTACATCGTCCTGTTCGTGATCAACCTTGGGTGTGAAACGATAGAGGGATTCTTTCTTCAATCCTAGGCATAGTGTGAATCTGGCAAGAACGAGATCACAAGGTTTGTCATCCTCGCCAAACCGTAACAATGTAAGTTTTGAATTTATATATTTAATTAGTTATTAAATAATTCTAGTTGCGTTAGAATTGTAAACCTAACGGTCCAAATAGTTTTAATCGGGTCAATGTTCTACCAAGTTGTTTTTGATTTCCGCCTTAAACAAATTGTGGCTAGATGCATAGAAAACCCAACAGTGGTATCAGAGCGCCATTGGTTTACAAGTCTAATTGTGCTAGACGTTAATTCAAAATCCATTAAAATTGTTTTTATTATTTTCGGTATTATTAAAATTGTTTTTTATTAATTTCCGAAAATTAAATTTTTTTTTTATTATTTCCGATTTTCGGAAATATTATTTAATATTAAAAACGTTTTTTATTAAATAATTAAATTAAGATAATTTCAAAAGTTTGGAATTATCAAGAATTTAAAAGAAAATGATTTTATCAATCTAGATTTTATTTAAAAAGATTTGAAAAATATTATATATATATATATATATATGTATGTTTTTCCGAAAATATATAAAAGAGTATATATTATATTTATTTGATATTTTAAATAAAAGGTAAAATCATATTTATGGATATATGTATTTTTCGGAATACATATATGCCATAAATAGTTGATTTGGTAAATCTAGATAATTATTTAAAGGGGTTTTTAAATAAGGATAAAATTTGGAAATTTAAATTAGGGATATTAGATATATCCGAAATTTTAATAAGATTTAAAAAGATATGATTTTAAAAATTAAAGATATTTTAAATATGGATATAGATATATCCGAAATTAATTTTCGGTATAAATTTATATATATTTAAATATTTTTCGGAATTTTTAAATATTTAAAAGGGATTGGATTTTCGAATTATTTTATTATTTATCTTATTTACTTATAATTGTTTATAATAGAAATAAAGGCATAAATATTAAAAGTAATTAATTATATATTATATATTAATTACAAGTTTAATTTAGAATATATATATATATATATATATATATATATTAATTCCGAAATTCCTATATATATCAAATATGATTTGATATTCCTCCCTTATATATATATAATAATAATATGTAATAAAAGTTTATTAAATATTATATAAGATATAGTTATAATAGGATTTAAAACGCCGCGTCCTCGCGCGTTTATAAAATTAATTATACTATATAGAACTTTAGTAAATGTGATTAAAAGGTTTTAATTAACATAGATATAATTATATAATAGTTTATATATATTATAACTAAAATTAAATACACCGTCACTTATGTCATTAGTAGGCTCACCCATAATCTAAGGCATATAAAGGATGAAAAGGAGAGATATGATCTCAAACGGGGTCGCATTTTTAACACGCCTTGCGCTGATCTTCCCCGCCGCTTCCCTTGTCTCAGAATGGAGTTACCAAACGGACATAATAGGATGATGTCTAGATTAAAAGTATAATCATAAAATTAAACAAATCCTTCCCGTTTAATATAAATGTGAACATCGTGTGCTCTCCACAAGATGACACGCGCCCACATTATAATCTGATTAACGGAACTCGTGTGGTTAACCGGTACGTTAATTATGAGATTATTATGTGAGTGAAACGATTCTCGCGATACCCAAGCGAACTTGAGCCGGGAATCTACGTGGATGTCTTATGGTTGTTTCACCTTCTAATATATGATCCACGACATCCCTGTCATATAGATTAGAAAGAGCATTGATTCGAGATTAACATGCCATTCTCCTAAGAGAATGAATCTCAAAGAACTAGGGATTTCATAAGATTGAAATTGACAATAGTTTGCCTACAACACGAAATTATTCGGTGTGAAATACGGCATCCCTCTTCACATCGAATAACTAGTGGTTGTATCCTAGCCTTATGAATAAAGATTGGGAAAATTATTATAAGGATTATTAATGAATACACTAACAAAGAAATTGTTTCTTTTGTAGATGTCTAACAACAACAATAACAATAACAATAACAATAATAATGTCCCACTTCCTCCACCACCTCCACGTTCACAACCACCTCCTTTGAATCTGTCATTTGCTGCATCTCAAGCAATCCTTGACATGTTCCCTACTCAAGGTGTTATGAGTATTGAACGACAGGAATACAATGAAAGGAGACGTGCAGCATTTGAAGGCTTGCGTCTCTTCAGTATGGGAAAGCTAGAGGAGGGAGAACCTGTGTGTAGCTACGTTGAAAGAATGTTAGGCTACATAGACAAGGTTGGGGAATTTGGATCAAAGCCTAGTGACAAGTTTATAGTTGGTTTGATCCTTCATAATCTGCCACCATCTTATTCTTCAATATCCAATGATTATGAAGAGAATAAGATAAGCATATCCAAATCTGAGTTAGCTGATGTGCTAAAAGTTGCTGAAGCAAAGTTGTTAGCAAACAGCATCTCTGAACCTCCCATAAATCCTAAAGGTGAAATTTTGAATGAAAATTCCAAACCCTGTAACAAGGGGAATGCTAAAGTGGGTCATACCCAAAGTAGCCGTAAGAGAAAGAAAGGTTCAAAATTGACACCAAAGGATTTGGAATGCTACTACTGTCAAGGAAAGGGTCACTGGAAAAGAAATTGTCCAAAGTACCTTGATGATTTGAGAAATCATAGGATCCAACAGTATGGAGTCCTAGGTACGTTTATGATTTAACTCCACAATACTTATATGTCTAATTCTTGGGTTCTAGATACAGGGTGTGGTACTCACATTTGCACTGATATGCAGGGACTTAAGAATTGTAGGAAGTTGAAGCATGGAGAGCTTAATCTGATCATGGGAAACAGAGTCCCGGCTGTTGTCACCAAGATAGGAGATTATGAGCTCATGCTTAGCAGTGGATGTTCTTTACTTTTATTAGATGTTTGTTCTTCGCCTTGCATGGCACGCAACATTATTTCATTTTACGCATTGTTTAAGGATGGTTTTAATTTTGTTTTTAACAATGAGAATGGTTCCATTTTGGTTTATAAAAATGATGTGTTTTACTTTAAAGCTATTCCTTGTAATGGTATATATGAAAATGTTGGTTGCGTAAACAAAAAGAATCTAATATTGAATGTTGATTCATCCAAAGGTGTATTGGATAAGTCATGTCTATGGCACTGTCGCTTAGGACATATAAACAAGAAACGCATAGCTAAACTCCAAAAGAATGGAGTGTTAGAATCATTTGACTTAAAATCAGATGATGTGTGTGAGTCTTGTTTACTTGGCAAGATGACAAATGCGCCATTCACAGGGTCGTGTGAAAGAGGCAAAGATTTATTGGATCTCATACATACTGATGTGTGTGGACCGTTCAAATCTAACACTAGACATGGTGAACGATACTTCGTCACATTTACTGATGATTTCAGTAGATATGGTTATGTTTATTTGATTAAACATAAGTCTGATACTTTTGAAACGTTCAAAGAATATCAGAAAGAAGTAGAGAATCAACTGGGCAGGAAGATTAAGATGCTCCGCTCTGACAGGGGCGGAGAGTATCTTAGTCAAGAGTTTATTGACTATCTAAAGAGTTGTGGAATAGTATCTCAACTCTCTCCTCCACGAACTCCACAACTCAATGGAGTGTCGGAAAGGAGAAATCGAACCTTGTTAGACATGGTGCGATCTATGATGAGTCGATCAACACTTCCAGTGAGTTTCTGGGGATATGCCTTAGAGACTGCAGCACATATCATGAACCTTGTACCAACTAAGAAGGTTGCCAAAACTCCCTCTGAAATGTGGACAGGGAATCCTCCCTCCCTCAAACATTTGAAAATCTGGGGTTGTGAAGTTTATGTAAGACATGAATCTCACGACAAGCTAGATAACAAATCAGAGAAGTGCCACTTCATTGGCTACCCACGACAGTCTTTTGGATATCAGTTTTATAATCCGAAAGAGAACAAAGTGTTCGTATCTCGAAGAGGATTCTTCCTTGAGAGAGAGTTATTATCTAAAGAAGACAGTGGGAGCAAAATTGATCTTGAAGAGTGTCAAGAGTCAATCAATGAAGATGTAGTGTAACCTATAGTTGACACTAGCACTCAACCAGAGGATGAGAATCCTGTTGAAGAAAATGTAACTCCTACCGTTCCACGTAGATCCTCTAGAACTGTTCGCCCTCCTGAGCATTTTGGTGATTATTATGATTACAATATTGCTGAAGGTGATGCATCTACTGGTAATAGTTTACCAGTTGATGACGATGAGCCATCGAGTTATAAGGAAGCTATGGAAGGCCCTGAGGCCGAAAAGTGGAAAGTAGCTATGGAGAGTGAGATTCAGTCCATGTATGACAACCAAGTATGGGACTTGATTGAGACTTCTCCCGGCATTAAAACCGTTGGATGCAAGTGGATCTTCAAGAAGAAGATAGACATGGATGGGAATGTGCACACCTATAAGGCTAGGTTGGTTGCAAAAGGTTATACTCAAACTCATGGGATTGATTATGATGAAACATTTTCACCAGTAGCCAAGATAAAGTCTATCAGAATATTACTTGCCATAGCTGCATTTCATGACTATGAAATTTGGCAGATGGATGTTAAAACCGCCTTCCTTAACGGAAGACTTACTGAGGATGTCTATATGGCACAGCCAGAAGGTTTTATCAGTAAGAAATATCCTGATAGAGTGTGCAAGCTTGAGAAATCAATCTATGGATTGAAACAAGCCTCTCGTAGCTGGAATCTTTGCTTCCATGAGAAAGTCAAGGAGTTTGGTTTCTCTAGAAGTGAAGATGAGTCCTGCGTTTACATTATAGCTAGTGGGAGCGTTGTAGTCTTTCTAGTACTGTATGTGGATGACATACTCCTTATTGGAAATCATATTCCTACACTGCAAGATGTGAAGTCGTGTTGGGAAATTGTTTCGCAATGAAGGACCTAGGAGATGCAGCGTACATACTCGGTATAAAGATATACAGAGATAGAGAAAGACGTCTAATAGGATTGAGCCAGAGTACATACTTAGATAAAATACTAAAACGTTTTAGTATGGTTGATTCCAAGAAAGGGTATCTACCCATGAATCATGGCATAACATTGTCTAAGAGTCAATGTCCCAATACTGAGCAAGAACTGGAGAAGATGAGTCGGATCCCCTACGCCTCGGCGATTGGATCGATCATGTATGCCATGATATGTACTCGTCCGGATGTCTCATATGCTTTGAGCATGGTGAGTCGGTTCCAGGACAACCCTGGCAACGATCATTGGACTGCGGTGAAAACGATTCTCAAGTACCTAAGGAGAACAAATGATATGTTCTTAGTGTATGGTGGGAAAGACGAACTAGTTCTGGAAGGTTATTGTGACGCGAGTTTCCAAACGGATAGAGATGACTCGTGCTCACAATCTGGGTGGGTGTTCTTGTTAAATGGAGGAGCTGTCACTTGGAAAAGTTCCAAGCAGAAGGCAGTCGCTGATTCTACATGTGAATCTGAGTATATTGGTGTCGTAACAAGCATCAAGGACCCATTGAAAATCTTCTGTGACAATGAAGGTGCAGTCGCTTTGACTAAAGAATCCAAAGATCGTAGTCGAACCAGGCATATACTCAGAAAGTATCACTATGTGAGAAAGCGTGTTGAGGAAGGTGACATCATAGTGACTAGAGTATCGTCAGATGACAATGTAACGACCCGAAATTTGTGAATAAATAAATTATGTAAAAATATGATAAATATGGATAAATCATATAAAACGCGTGAAAATTGGTTTTGTGTCATTTGGACACCGTATGAGAAAGTTATGAACGAAACCGTGTCGATACAAGGACCGAAAAATGCAGCCTTGCTGCATTGGGGAGTTCGCGGCGCGAACATGGGTTCGCGATCGCGAACATTGGACAGAGAGTTCGACATTTTGAAGACCGAAGTTCACGGCTAGCTCACGATCGGGAAGAGTTCGCGACGAGGGAAGTTCGCGGCGCGAACCTGTAGATCGCGGCGCGAACTCTGTCAGTCACAGCATTAAAGTCGGGTTTTGGTCATAAATGATATCCACAAACCCTAGTTTTCTCTCCTTGGTGATTTTTGAGTGCAAAGGCTGTTCTTGGGTGATTTCTTCATCAAAGTTTGTTAGATTTCACTCCTAGTTGAAGATTAAAGGTATAACTTCACTCTTTCATCTTTGTAGCTCAAGATCTATGGATCTTGAAGCTAGGGTTTGAAACCCTAGTTCTTGGGTTGGTGATTAATGGCGAAATAAAGGTTGTATATACTTAATAGATGGTATTTTAACAAAGGAATCAAGTGTATGGTTAAGATTTGTAAGAATCTTAAGGGTTGGTTAAACCTAGGGTTTTGTAAGTCACCAAAATTGGGGGAAAGTATTGTTAAAGGATTCTAATGATGAAAAAGGGGTTATTATTAGTAGTATTTGTTGTTGAACAAGTTGTGATTTTTATGATAGGCTTTGGTGAAGTCTTGGAAGGTGCTAGTTTGTTGAAGCAAAAAGATTGGGTGTGAAGAACACATTTGGAGCATTATTTGCTAAGGTGAGTACATGAGACTTTTAAACTGGGTACATAGCAAGAGTCTTGAAAATACATATGATGTTTTTATGGGTCTTTATTAATAAATGTTTTGTAAAGATAGTGACTGAAAATGGTAAGAAAGTAGGTATAATGTGATACTAGAATATGTCTAGTATGGTTGATGATTTTGGAAGTAAATAGGATAAACTTAAGTGATTATGGAATCTGTAACAATGAACCATAATTATAGAGTTATGAAGTAAAAGAATGTATATTGAGTCTTTATTAATAATTATGTATAAGTAAAGCAATTGAAAATGATTTGATAAGTAAGAAGCATCTATTGGTAAGAATTACTAATAAAAGAAAAGAACGAATATACATATGAAAATGATTATGATGTGACTAGTAATAATTATGTATTACGGTCAGCAAAGAGATGAAAGTATATGAAATAGATAAATAAGAAATGTATCTTACAAAATAAGTGAGTATGGACCTCCTAGGGTTCATAGATGTAGAAGTATGTGTGAGATGTTAAAGATCGGGTCCACGGGACCATACAGGTACGTTCACTCTATGTTGAACTTGTTACATATATATAGTTATTATTAGATAACTAACTTGTTTGATGATTGATGTGATAGCCGAGAGCTACATTGACATAACTGTTGAGTTATGGTAAGATTGAGATGATGTGATGTCACGGGCGACTCCCGGTCATGAGGTGTGGAGTGTGGGGCAGTTGGGTGGATTCCCATCGACTCATCCACGTTAGTAGTCTTGCTAACTGGACGTATTCCGGCGAGTAAGGCAGGTATCGGTAGATTGGACGATTTCCTCTTGCCGGTATCTTGAGTTTCTAGTTAGTTCGGGGGCAACCCGATAACTAGATATATTGGAGTTCTAGCTAGTTCGGGGGCAACCCGATAATTAGATATGTTGAGCTTCTAGTTAGTTCGGGGGCAACCCGATAACTAGATTTGATTGCTAGGAAAGCATTGGAACAATAGGGTCGCTATAGGGTGACTAGCCTATATTGATGTGATATATATATATATATATATATATATATATATATATATATATATATATATATATATATATATATGTGTGTGTGTGTGTGTGTGTGTGTGTGTTTATATATATTTATGAAACGATTATTATTATTATTTGGGTCTAAAACCCATGTATCTCACAAGACTATTTTGTCTCACGTACTACGTTTGTTTTATGGCTGTGTACTCAGGTACAGGTTTGAAGTGGTAGAAGGTTGCACTAGAAGTGGCCTAGACACGTTTAGCTCGGGAGCTCGTAGGTAGATCCCTTGCCTATGGTTTTGATATACTTGGTGACACCGTATTTTTGTATACTCTGATAAAGGTTTTAAAGTTTTTGTTAAACTGTATTTTGGACATCATGTCTATTATTGAGAAAAGCGTATTTAAATGATTTTAAACGATGTTATAAAAATACGGGTGTTACAGACAACCCGGCTGATCCTTTCACTAAAGCACTAAGTCGTGCCAAGCATGATGCTCATGCGAGGACGATAGGAATTAGATTTCATAGTGACTTATCTTAAAGTGTTATTCATTTGAAATTGTGGTGAAAATTAAATTGTATGAATTGATGATTTATTTATGGAGATTAAATAATTTGCAAGTGTTCTATCATTCATATAGTATTTAATTATTCCATTTCAACCTTTTGCATGTTTAGAACCTATTCCAAAGTAATCTAAGAGAATACTTAAACGTCCACAGTCAGTCGTTCTCATGGGAATGAGAACTGAATTAAGATGTCATGGGAGAGTTAGTAGATTGTTCAAAGGTATGAACATTGCATGGAGATTGATGCTACTCTCATGAGCATTTAAAAGGAGTATTTAAATGTTGGACAAACCCACGCTCAGAGAATTACCCCATGGACTCTATCATGGGTAATTGTGAGGCGATAATATCGTATGAGTCTTCAAACCAAGATGCATCATTTCCTTAGTACGATTTCGTGATGCATTGGTCTAACTCCAACGCTATTCGTAACTGGTAGCTATACAGATTAGTTCCATGCGTCATGTGATGACTATGAAGGAAGATGGTGTAGTTAAGGTTTATTCGTTCCCTCTGATCAAAGTGATAAAGGAGATATCTATGGGCCCCCTGTTGATTTGATGTGACACAGAAGTACCTGCGCAGGTCATGACTAAATTGAAAGTTCAATTATGTAGTCAAAACGTCATCATAAATCTCGAATCAGGAAACATAATCGTAACTAGAGTGATTGACAAGTCCATGTCACTAGTTATATGATATCGTGCAACGAAGGACATATGATCACTAATCATAGGACCGTTTCTGATAGTTCAGAGTTCGGCAGCTGCACATGCTATGCACACTCTAAAGGATACACTTACGCATACCGTTTATAGTTGATGAGATGTCCAAGTGGGAGACTGTTGGAATTGGTGTCCAACACATCAAATAAACCGGTATTCCGGTTCGGGTATTTTAGAGTCCTATTCGGGTTGCCCTCGAGGAATCAACGAACACGAAAAAACGTAGTGTTTAATTAATTGTTAAATTAAATAGACTATCGGGCTTAAACGGGTTTAGTTAGTTAATGGGTTATTAACTAATTAAATGTTTCGGGCTTTGGCATAGGGTTCGGACGGGCTTGGTGGCGACGGGCTTTGACCTAATTAGAGTTTGACTCTAATTAGGGTTAGTGCATTATAAATAGGAGGTCAATGGTATTAACTTAAAAGACTTTTTACTTGATCCCTTGCCTCCTCAAAGTTTCGGCCGAGCACCCCATCGACCGAACCACCGCCGTCGTGCCACCGTCGCCGGACCACCGCCTGCCGCCGCTGCCACCGCAGCGCCGCCGCCGGACCGCCGTGAACAGCCACCGCCAAAATAGTTTTCGGTTTTGGGTTCTCGTTTTCTCAAGGTGCTTTGTACTACACTGTGGTACATCGTCCTGTTCGTGATCAATCTTGGGTGTGAAATGATAGAGGGATTCTTTCTTGAATCCTAGGCATAGTGTGAATCTGGAAAGAACGAGATCTCAAGGTTTGTCATCCTCGCCAAACCGTAACAATGTAAGTTTTGAATTTATATATTTAATTAGTTATTAAATAATTCTAGTTGCGTTAGAATTGTAAACCTAACGGTCCAAATAGTTTTAATCAGTGGCGGTACCAGACAAAAATTTAAAGGTGGGCAAAATTTTGGAGTGCAAGTCAGGTTCTTTGAGTGATGTTTTATTTAAAGTCATATCGTAAACCAAATCAAATCAGTTTTAATTGAAGAAAGTCTAAACCTAAACTAAATTAGTCAAAATCAAAATTCAAGTGTTAGTTAATTCGAGCATCATATTTTTAAACCAATAAACCTAGGGAAAATGAATCAAAAAAGAAAAGAAAATTTTAATAGGAAATAGAGTAAAATAAACGTTAAAACGGGAAAGAAAAAAAGATTTTAAAAAAAATATATGCATATGGAAGAGATTTAAACTAAATGTTATATGTTTTAAGATACATAAGTTAGCCACTGAGCTCATATATGAAGTGTATTAGTTATCGCTCATATATTATGTATATTTGGATGAACCAAAATAAAAAATGAACCGACCCCTAAAAAAATTATACTAATCGGAAGAATTTTGGGGTGGGCAGATGCCCACCCTGCCCACCCCTTGGTACCGCCCCTGGTTTTAATCGGGTCAATGTTCTACCAAGTTGTTTTTGATTTCCGCCTTAAACAAATTGTGACTAGATGTATAGAAAACCCAATATTTTATACACTACAAAAAATAAGTCTTTTGTAGCAACAAAAAACGCCACAAGATCTCGAGTTGAAAGTCAAAGCCGGGCTCGCTCCTTCTTTTTGTCTTTTTGCGTCTTTGACGGTGTCGGGGTGTCGCCGCAGAACCCCACCGTCGTATAAAACGTTTTTTCTTGTAACATATCATCATTCTAACCTCCAGATCAAACGAAAGAAGATTTCAAATTTGGCCTATGGGACAAATCTGAATAATTTGGGTTTGGATATAAATATATTTTTCCTCAAATAAATTTAAAAATCCCATGTCAGCAAGGAAGTAAAAGTGAAATATCCATGTGGAGAATGACATGGCATATAAAGGCAAAAATTCGTGCCACTTCAGCAAGATTAAATTATTAAGATTACTAATCGGAAAAATTGTATCCAAATAATAATTGTGCCTTTCGTGGTCGAGGATTTGTTTGGTAGTTGAAAGAACATGGCTGGAGTAATGGAGATGTGATTAATATTTTGGAAATAAACAAGAACATACATATGATGCATCACTTTCAAACATCTGGTAAAGCTTATAGAAAGTGGGGAAAGGACATAATTTTATCACAACACATGACTTCTGAGACCCATAACTTTCATGCATGCAGTTTTGTGTGTCCATGTGGATGTTTGTCTTATTTCATGGATGAGATGGATATATTTACGTCCTTTTTGTTGATATAGAATGGTGAATTGACACCCCAAATGGAAACCGAATAATCTCCATTTTTTATAACGTTGATGGAAGAGGATTGATTCAAGTGACACGTTTAATCTCCATTTAATTATAACGTAACTCTAATAAAGAAGTGAAAGCTTCGGACTAAAATATGTTTCTAAATGTTATAAAGGGGACCGAGATCGATAAGTAACAAATGTAGAGCCTTATCTCAAGCTCGATTTTCACGTGACTCTATAATAAGTCACTATGTTAGTCGATATCAGCCTAAAAGCAAGTTTTTTAGTTATAAGTGGGGATACAGTCGTAGAAATCGACCAGTAGTACTATCTACGTTGTAAGGAGTTGTAAACTCATGACTATATCCTTTCACAACTTAAAAGGTGTCTTTTGATTCCTTCGGGTGAGATCTTGAAATTTCTATAGCCCATCGATCTTGATTATTTAGTTAAGATTAAACTAAGTATTGTAAATTAATTTGTATAATTATATATATATATATATGCCCAATCAATCGTTTACCACAAAATATACAAGTAAATAAGCGTAATTAAGAACTCAATTACCACCTTATATGCGTATATGAGTGAGTGAGTGAGTTCGTTCTTATTGGTGATGGGTCCGTGAATGGGGTGGAACCATGACTCATCCAACAAAAACAGGGGCTCGGGGTTCCCGTGACCTTATTATGTTTTTTAGGCTCACCCGGGGTCACCGTCCAACCATTGCTCATTACACACACCATTTGTAGCCTTTTAATCTTTTATTGAGCTAACAGCGTACTTTCAAATTTATTACACTTTCATTTTTTAAAAATTAAAATCGATGCACATGTGAACAAAGAGCTATAATGTCATCAGCCCCTATTATGATACTATCACTTACAACCATCTTGTCAGTTTTCATTTTGATTTTGGTATGGGAATTTAATAAATATTTACTAGTTGGATACTTGGATCCGAAACAGCTAAGTTTCTTGTTTTATATTTCATCGGTTCTAATTTTATTGTCAAATTTTCCATTTTGATATGTATCAAAATAATTGTCCACTTTTAAATATTAACTAATTTTAAAACTTTTACTGGTAACAACGTATAATAAATATTTTTTTTTTCTTAAAATGCGTATATTGTATAGTGGACATGAATAATTTCAAGACGGATGAAGTTATTGATTTAGGGTCGTTTGATTTGCTTTGGACTCAGTCCGAGTTGACATTTTGTTTCCCCAATTTCGTCTACTCGGTCTAAACCATTTTACTGATCTGTTCTAAATGAAAAAAAACAACTAACTCAGTAGAAATTCTGACACAATCAGCAATTGATTCAATCAACAACTAATCATTTAGCAATTATCAAATGACCCCTTAGATACTATGGTGTAACTATCGGTTTGTAGCTAGGGTGTTTTAGATAATTTCAGCCCTTCTTGTATGTGGCTTGCTATTAAATGGGCAGTAGCTTCCACTACAAAAAAAAACCCTTTTAGCGACATAATTAGCGACATCATTAGCGACGTATGAAGCCAGTGACGCTCATAGTGACATCAACCGGAGTGTCACTACTAAGAAGTCGCTGATTTAGTGGCATCCACAATCGTGTCTCTAATATTAGAGACGCATGTAGTGACACTCATTATTATGTCACTATTTTTATTAAAAGTCACTATCCATGACGCTAAAAATGTCACTATTTTTATCAAAAGTCACAATTTAAGTCGCTAAAAATGTCACTATTTTTATTAAAAGTCACTATTCATCTCACTAAACATGTCACTATTTATTTTATCAAAAGTCACTATTTGTGTCGCTAAAAATGTCACTATTTTATTGAAAGTCTCTATGCATGTCGATAAATACGTCACTATTTTTTAATCAAATGTCACTATTCATGTCACTAAAAATGTCACTATTTTTTTAAAAGTCACAATTAATGTCATTAAAAATGTTACTATTTTTATCAAAATATCAATTCATTTTTAGCATCTCATCCCTATTTATAATAAATAAAAAATACGAATTCCACAATTTAAAATATTATATTGTCAAAGCAAATATCTTAAAAAAATGTATATTACATTAACTAATTATATCATGTGTCATCAAATTTGAATCTAATTCTAAATAATAACATTTTCAATATTCAACTAAAAGCCCATTGACATATATATATATATATATATATATATATATATATATATATATATATATATATATATATATATATATATATATATATACCATGAACTCATCTAAGCATAATATCTCTCCTTCAACAACTTCTAAGGGATCAGAGACGCCTTTATGCCTCTGCATTATAAAATACAACCACATTAACAAATATTTAATAAAAATAATAATAATATTGTGGCTATTTATCGATAAAATATAAGAAACTAACTTACTTGTAACCGACTAGAGAAATTGCTACATCTGCATATAATAAGCAAAAATGACTTCTTGAATGTAACAACCACAAATATACTAATATAGATTTTAAAACTTCTAACATAGTTGAAGTTGTACCTTTCGTGTCGTGTAGGGATGCGCAGAAAATCCGAGACCGGCACCAAACTGGAACCGTACCCAAACCGGACCCGGAAACGGTTAAACTGGTCCGGTTTTCGATCTTTGAAATTACTTTTTCCGGTTTCCTGAGGTTTACCGCTTCCAGTTTCGGTCTTTGAAATTACTTTTTTTTGGGAACCGAACACACCCTCACTGTCATGAAAGAAAACAGGTGATATTAACACCCAAAAGATAGCATAGATAAATGTACAATAAGTTATCATGACTTAAATCTTTATACAAGCAATGTCATTTTAACTACAATTATTTAAATAATAATATTAATAATGTGTACCTTAATGTTGGGTTATTGTGCTAACTGCAACACTGATGTCATCAAAAAAATTCCCTGTTGAAAGATGAATAATATTAACCCAAAAAGTAAAAATAACTTACTAGAATATCTTGACCAACCCAAGAATATGATGCTTCTACCATAATTTCTACATTTTCTGTACAACTATAATAAAAGCAAATATGTGAGATACAAGGTTGCACCATGTTGTTGTAATTTGTCCAGATGGACACATGAGTTCAAAGATATAGATATATACACTTCTTTCTGCTTCTTCTTTTGAGCAACAAGATCCTCATGTTCTTTTCAGCAAGAGCTTTTGCCTAATAACACAATATACCAAAACTTGCTCATAATATATAGTATAAAAGAAGAAAAAAACATACAAAACAATCGGCTGTTCTCTGATGCCTCCAACCGAGCTTTACACCGTTGTGGTGATGAACCTTCACCTACTACTATTTCATTGCGGGTCAAAATGGTATTGTCAGAGTGAACCAGCCCATCTACCTTATTATTTAACTTGGAATAAGTGAATAACTACTCTGATTACATAAACTAGATTATTGCAACCATAATTTAACTTTTTCTAACCAAAATTTATTGTTTGTAGTTAAGCTGCATATATAACTTACCACTATGAACTGTAGTATGAGAATATCTTAACCCACCATAGGACCTCCCAAGATCCTGTCAGTTGCCTTTCATTTAATCAGTATAAAATTAAATATGATAATAATATATAAAAAATAGTAATTTATACTCACATAATTTTCTCTGATTCCACTATTCTGACAATTAAAAAACTTATCGTTCGATTTTCCCATTTTCAATTGGTGGTTTTCCTGATTTTTCATTTGAAAATTTTGAGTCGATTTTATCTTAAACCTTTACACATTGGAAATCAGAACTACTCCGTGATTGATTCATTTTCAATTCCTTTTTTATTTCAATCCAAAAATTCAAAGCTGTTATATCCAAACATTCAAAATTGCAATTTCATAAAAGCAAACACCTAAGATTAATTATATATGTGCAATGCGTACAGAATCAAACATACAAACACACACAATTAAACGCACATATATATGAGAATTTGACCATAATGTTCATTATTAATATCCACACACCAAACGATCACAAGCCCTACGAATTCAAAATATACTAAACTATCGATAATCAGAGCCTAAATACACACAATCGTAGACATAACAAATCTTAGAAAACAAAATCCTGGTAAATTCATGAAAGCAAACACCTAAAATTAGTTAGATACACTGCAATCACATGTATACGTACAGGTAATTGCACACACACACATATATTTATGAGAATCTGGCCCTAATTTTCACAAAACACTCAACTAGCAATAACTGGAACCAAATAACAATCATATTAATTAATTTATGAGAATCTGACCCTAATTTTCATAAAACACTCAACTAGCAATAATCGGAACCAAATAACAATCATATTAATTAGCCGAATAAGCATAAATTTGATGATAAATAAGCCAAAATTTATAATACAAATCACATACACTTACAACTGGAGCGTGCTAATGATCTGATCGAGTTTTGGATGACGATCGTGAGTGGCGATGGAGTATGGCGATGGAACGAATGCGGATGAGCCTCTTCTTCCGATTAACCGATCACATATTCTCGTCTTCCGATTACGAGCTGGTGATTGTGAGTATGATATATGGGCGATTTGGGATTACGGTGCAAGGTTTGGTCTGACTTTGATCTAATTTAGGGCGTTCTGAATTGGGTTTAGCCCAAGTTGAACTTATATAATCAAATAAGGCTACAAATTAGCGACGTAGTTTATGACTTTTTAAGCAAGACTAAAAAATAACGACTTGGTGTCTTTCAAGCAGGTCACGAATATAGCGACATGTTTTGTAACTTGTTTGAGCTAAGTCACAAAATAGCGACATGGTTAGAAACTTGTTTGACCAAGTCACAAATTAACGACTTGCTTAGTAACTTTTTTAGAAAGTCACAAATTAGTGACATGTTTCGTGTCTTTTTTAAGCAAGTCACAAAATTAGCGACTTGCTTGGTGACTTGTTTGAGCAAGTCACAACATTAGTGACACAATTAACAACACAATTTATGACTTTGTGTATTTTATGATAAATTTTCTGACATGGAAGACTTGATCATCACTAAAAATGTCAATAAATTTGTCGTAATTTTGTGACATTAAATTTACGTCACTAAAAATGTCGCTAAATGACCTTTTTCTTGTAGTGTTCGAATCTGTTTCACGTGCTTTAATGAAATGAAATATTACTGTATGATCCAAATAAACTTTGCATTTTACAAGTGACGAACATGATTTAAAAAAATTATTGATATATAATTAAAACCGAAACATATCAAGGGAAAGTCATTAATGGCTATTTAATTGATTAGGTGAAAGATCTCGAGGACTACTAAACCCTACTCGCAAGTTTCATTATGGAGTAGTCCATAATGACGATTTTTTGCAATTTGCATGGCAGAGAATTAGTAGTTGTACAATCACTTTAGATTCTATAATATGGGCTTGGTCCATAAACCCCATAGGCCTACAAGGAAGATTTACCCGATTTTAAAAGATTATATGATCGGTTAGATATTTTTTATACAGTAATTGGTATTTGACTATGAACTATATAAAATTTATATTAAATTTTATGAGAATTAGTAGTTGTACTATCACTTTATGAATATGAAAATTTATGAGCTACGAACAAAGTGAATAAAGTCCACAACTTAATTATCGTATACAACAATTACAATTATTTTGAACCGCGTACGGATACATATATGGAGATTACCACCATTTAATCACCTAAAATTGTTGATATTAATAATCGCACAAAGCAGCAACGAAGGATCACAAAATAAACCAACAACTATTTAATAATCGCCTAAAACTAACATGTCTCCAAAAATTCTTATGTGGAGTGGTTGACATTCTTTAGCTTTCTTTTACAGTTAGAGCAAAAGATATGAGAGGTTAGTTACAAACTTATATTATATGAATTCTTGCATTATAACTTTGCCATAACATGTTATACATATTTTGGGTCTCACATATCAACCAATTACAATACAAAAATAAAAAATAAAAAATAAAAATCTGAAAAATCACATAACTCGACATTATGGGGGTGGCAGTGATCGAGGCTATGGCGATGGATAGTAGTATGCTACGGAGGCACCATAGCTGCTATGGCAGAGCAATAACTCTTTCGCACTGTGTGCTCTTTACCATCGTTTTTGTTCAACATAAGAACCTACCACAGTCCATATATACTTGTCAAAAGAGTTTATGTGCAACAAGGAAAAAAGTTTAAAAAACATGCATATGTTGTATTTATTTTTGGAAGTTACAAGGGCATATATAAACCTTTCTATCAAACATTTTGCACCTAATACACAATTACAATAATCAGGTGAAACCACTCCCAATCCTGACACAAATTGACCCTTAAGTTTTTGTCAAATCAATATCACGTTAGCTGACACTCTAACTGACATACCCATGCCATAATACCTCTTCACTTAGTATTTTATACATAAGATACACACACAAATACCAATACCCACAAAATTACACATAGTCTTATCGTTTGATACTTCCCCAAACCGAAGAAATTTAAGTGACACAAAAACAAAAGGGGACGACGTGTCAATGGCTTCCCCAAACCAAATAAAACTGACAATCAAGTGACGCGTTGGCACCAGACTAATTTATACTTAGTGCTTATGTAACAATGGCATTTTTTTCACCACTTGTTACATAGAACTTGATATCCCTTCCATCTCTTGTAACGTAGAATTAGGGCACAAAGAGTTAAATTGTGGCGTAGTATATGACCCTTGAAATAAGCTCTTAAATATAACTTCATATGCTGCTTCGGTTAAGTGCAATCCATCCCAGTTAGCATAAGTATTCGGATCGACACATAAGTTTGATGACGGGTCTGCACACGCTACCGATGCGTTATAGTTAAACAGACCGCCCCCTCCACAACACGCCTTCAATGCTCCATTTGTAAATCCTATATATAACATACCAAAATCATTTAGCAATGTTACTTGAAAACATGTATAAATTAAAATACTCAATCCCTTCAAATGAGGGATATGAGAAAGGTAAGATGAAGACAGTTATACTTCTACCCGAGGTAGAGAGACTCTTCCAGGAAATTTATCTATGGTATAAATCGACATGTATGTTATATACCATATGTGTTTGGCGAACGGTAAATTTGCATGGCAGCATTGTAGTAGTCAGCGTATATGATGTTGACTTTCGGATAATGGTCTCGGATTTGGTTTAATTCTATTTGGAGAAGTTTGTTGTGGTCCTCAGCAAATTTGTTTAACCCGATTAGGCAGCCAGTTGAATTATCATATTCGATATCTTTAGAGTCATAGTAAAATGTTAAATACGCTGCAGAACATCCAATTGGTAGGTTTCCTGGTACAACTATTGTCTTTGCCCCTAATTCAACAAGTTCCTGTGATTCCAAATTAGCGATTATGAAGTTAATTAATCTAAACTCATCACAAGTTCATTCTTCCAATTAATTTTATGAAACAAATAAGGAAGACGAAAAACAAATATATGTTCTTACATTGACTGCTGAGATGATGGCACCAACAACAAGCGGAACATATGTTTTAACCTCATCGAGAGATATCCCAGAAAGTAATGCATGATTGTAGTCGTTTCCTCCAATCTCGCCCATGAGAATCAAAGAATCTCCAATTATTTGTTTACAGTCTGCAATATTTATGATGTCGGTCATTATATGTTTACTGGGTTCAAATCTCGTTGAAGACATGTGAGGTGTATATATTATGCGTGTTAGTTTTAATCTTTGCTTTTTTTTTAAACATAAAAAGGCCCCTTTGAAGTTGAGATGTTCTGAAGGTGCTGTGTTGGTACCAATTGGATTGGTCTTATGGAGTAGTACAAATCAAAAGCTTTTTCTCGGATAAGTTTCATTCTCGTATATACTAAACTTCATTGATTTTTCTCGGATAAGTTTGTATATTCTGAATTCTTGAGGTGTTTTTCTCCTGAATTTTTATATATAATAAGTTCCCTTTAAAATAAATAAAAATTAACTTCATGATTTCTTAGCAATCTGGTATCAAAGACACATAATTTCGGTGAGTCAAGAAACATACTATGTCAAATTGATTTAAAAGGGTTCTTTGTGACGAAGTTTTTGGTTGCTAACTGCCATCAACACCCTTTGAACAATCACCACGGTTCTGGACCAACTGTTTCGTCGCTAAATGCCATCAGCATTCAACACTCCTTTGAACAGTCACAAATCACAATAGTTTTTTTTTTTTTTTAATTTTATTGACTCTTCATTTCTAAGTTTCACTAAATGACAGTTTTTTTGTAGATTGGACATTTTAAACTTGATTGAAAGTCTGCAATAAGATCAAGGAGCTACGACATGTTGTGGTTGGGGTTACTCTGTATTCAGTTGTGGAAAGAGAAGAACATGTCGTTTTTCAAAGACACCATGAAAGAGAATCAGATGTATATTTTGAAGTGAAGTTTGGCACATATTTTTTGATTTCTCATACAAGTAAACCTAGGAAATTCCCTTCAACAGAGTGTTGCATTTTCAAATGTATTGATGATATTGATGATTTTAGTTATTTTTGCTCGGATGGCGTGGGGCATGATGGTGTTCTTGGCCTGTGAGGCAGTCTTATTTTGTTATGGGCCTAGCAAAATTGTTGACTCTTATTTTGTAGGGGGTGTCTTTGAGGAGGTGCGGTGCAGCCGCTCAGGGCCCATATTTTATAGGGGCTCAATTTTTATATATATCTTATATATATAATATTAAAATTTAAGCTAACTTATTAATTTAATAGAAAAAAATAAATTAAAAGTCCAAATTTTAATAAAAAACTTATATTCATGGGACTCATTTTCATATTTTCGCACAGGGCTTTCAAAATCTCGGAGACGCCCCTGGTTATGGGCCTTGCCAGAATATAACCTATGACTCTATAAGCTAGGCGGAAGTAGGTTTGTAAACAAAACATTTTGGCGGGAGTTCGTTTATACTCATTCGATTAGTTAAATTAACGAACACGAACAAATTTTGTATTTGTTTAGAGCATCTCCGATGCAAGTTTTTTATAATTTTTTTTACCTTTTGTATAAGTCATTTAAAGGTATGTAAATATCTACCAAAAGGCAAAAACCATTTGCTTCAAAAGCTTTTTATTCTATAACTCTTTTCAAGACAAAAAAAAAAAAGAACTTTATCTAAGTTTATAAGCATTGTAGCAAAAAAAATTTTGAAAGCTTATTTATCAATATTGAATGGAAAATCTACGTGACAATTTTAATAAGTCTTTGCAATGACTTATGTACTGGGGATGCTCTTAGTTAAACGAATGAACGCATACAGAGGTCGTGTTCGTTCAATTACGCTCGTGAACAAGTGTATTTGTTCGTGCGTCAGTGTTCGTTCATTAGTGTTCATTTAAGTTCATTCGTCAGTGTTCATTAAAGTTCGTTCATTTACATTCGCTTGTCTAATAAATTTAGCGAGTTTTTTGTTAGTGAGTTTGTCCAACTCGTGTTGCATTAGATGATAAATATAAGCCCATGACTTATAATTCATAATTGCTAATATATTAATAAATAAGTTTATGACTTATAAATTATAAGCTACGAACAATTAATATTTTTAACAAACAAACACAACAAAAAAATTAGTTCGTTTAAGTTTTCACTAACACTTAATATCTTTAACAAACGAATACAAACAACTTTATTCGTATTCGTTCAGTTTATTTACATGGCATCCCGGATACCATATATTTAATCTTTTGGTTTTATGTGCCTATATGAGTTTTGTCCCGAGAGTTTTTTTGTGTGGTTCTTATCATTTTTTATGTTTTAAAGATTGATAGTGGTTGTGTTTTGTCCTTTTCTGTTCTTTTTATATTTTTTTATTATTTCTCTAAAAAAAAATGTTAAATAAAATATTAGACTAAAAATCGAACCGATTTAACAGTCGTGGATAGCCAGGACCATGCTTAAAATGATCACTTTTTGGTTGTTAATGTTACCTGGAACATTGGTACAAATAGATTGGAACGATTGTTTGAACCACCCCAACTGAACTCGTAAAGATGCATTTGTCAACGGATTAATAACCCCTTTGCCCGCAAGAAATGAATAATCCAACGCAGCAGCACCAGCGACGGCATAGTTCACTCCTGCTCCCAATTCTGTCACAGGGCTCCCCTTGGCACTCGCAGATGGCGGTACTAATGGTAGTCCCATGCTCTCAGCTTCAAAAAGAAAATTACCATTTGATCATAAATAGAGATATATATTCAAGGTAGTCCTTAATTTTTATATAGGCCCAAGGGAAAAATCTCAACCATTGATTAATTATAACTAACTGTCAATATTAAGCACATATTTTATACATCGCGGGGTATTTTCGTCATTTTTACAGAATAATAATAATAAATTATTATTATTTTTTTAGAATTATTTTATATTATTATTATATTTTTTAAAAAAAATTTATTTAATATTCATTAATAACATATAAAGTTGTATATCTAATCACATATGGTTGTATACTGAATCATATGTGATTGTACTAAAACATTACATATGATCAAATATACAATCACATGTGATTGTACAATAAAACCACATGTAATTAAGTACCACAAATGATTATCAAAATAATATATTTTAACGAAAAATAATAATAGAATAATTAAAAAATTATAAATTAAAAAAATTAAATAGTTTTTAGATAAAAAAATATAATATACATAATAAAAAAATTTTGGATTTTCTTTATAAGTGTCAAATGATCAAAATACCTCTTCATGTAAAAAATATATGATTAATCTTGACCATTATATCTTATTGAGCAATGATTGAAATTTGTTTTAAGAATACTATTAAAGACTACTTTCAACATTTCACATCATAAATAATAATAGTTTGTTTAATATTTACATTATATTGCATTATGCATTCGTCATAGTGTAGTAGTTTTTTACACCTATATCGACAATGGACCTGAACATCAATCTTAAATTGTGAGGCAAATATCATATCATTATACTAAAAGCCCTTTAGTCGATATCAACTATATATACAGGCCATAAATTATTGTTTTCTTCTTTAGTAATATATTAATAATTTAGTAGTCCCATCATTAAATTATTCGTGTCTGACTTTATCTTGGAATTTTATATTGCCATATTGGGTGGATCAAGCAGAGCCACCTACACTAATGGAGATCCCCAACGATATAAATATCACTACCAGTAAATAACCGTTTGGGGCGACACTTATAAAATGGTCATTAAAAGCCAAAAAGAAGTTTTACTAAAAATTGAAACAGCTTCACTAATAATAAAAAGGAAAATGATGGTTGAAATGGTTAATATACAATTAAAGAAGCATAGTCAGAATATATATATTTTTTATACACTATAAAAGTATATGAGTAAAATATTGTAGGTAAAAAAGCTACATAGTTATACAAAAGTGCGTGTAAATAGAATTTTAAACTTTACGTGATACAATTTTTTTAATACAAATTTAAAATCAAAAGTAAAATATTTTGCAGAAACTTTTTACATCAGTTTTCATGGCATCACTAACATATACATGCTGACATTTTGTACTTGCTCTATCAAGAACAAAAACTTTGTAACTGGGGAGCGCTACACATATGTCGAACACTTGTATAAAAATAAAATTACCCTTATATTAATCGAAACAAAAAAATTGCAATAGCTATAGCATGAAGCAATCAAAATTACCAACAAAATCGATGATGAGGCGGCCATTGGAGCAACGACCAGTCGGCGTGTGAAAAAATGTTTCACCGTAAGGGGGAAAGAAGAAATGCCATGGCTTTTGATTCGGCTTTGAAGGAAGTAGTTTAAGGTTACTAGTGTCAGCTAACGAGTCACCAAAACTAATGATTGAGGTATAACATCCATCTGCATACAAGCTAAAACTGGATAATAGCTGCAAAATGATGAAGAATGTTATATAAAAGCAAATGTTTGATGAAAAGGGTTTGGCCATTGAAGGGTTCTGACTTTTGAGCTCAGAAATACTCTTCAGGGATATAAAAGTAAGATTGGTGATCCATCTATAATTAATTTATCTGCCATGTGGAACACGACCTTTGCTATTAAGTATGTAGATTTACATGATTGCCCATACATGAAGAGCATCTTGTTAGGTAGCCTACTACACTTTATCATGGGCCTGACAATGCGTATTAGTGGACTCAATACTACACTTTTTATTCAGCCCAATCGAGATGTGTGGCCCAACATGGCAACATTTACTACTCGAGTAAGGCATAACGATAGTTGTGAAGTAAGATAAATAGAATCACTGATTTTGTTTTGGAAAAACGATCTAGGGTAAAGGGTTTCACTCACATAAATATATATATTAGGATCTTAAAGTAGTAAAACAACATTAATGCGAGATTTCAAGCAAACAAACAGAAAGTACTAAGTAGCATGAAATTGAGGGCACCTTAATCAGTTAGAGCCCAAATAGAAAGTCTTAATTTGAGACTTTTCCAAATAGAAAGTCTTAATTTTCAACACACAAACATTCTAAAAATAAATAGGTTGAATTTTCAGCACACCGATCAACTAGTCAAGAATCAGGTGACAAAAATAGACACGCACGAGCCTGCGAGTCAAGCGTGTATGAGTTCGAGCTTTTACAAGACTTTGGTCTAACAATTTGCACCCAAAAGAAAACCCAGCAAACGGAGTAGATTTCCTTCTCATTTCATATAAACTTCGCCTGGACCCGGTGAGTTATCATTTCCAAAAAATTAAGTTTCATATTTATGTTGGTGTAATTTCTTTGTTCTGATCAATCAAAGTAGAGTTATCAAAACTGATTACGACAATCACTATGATCAAGATATATCACCTCATTTCTCACATCGTCGAAATGATTAGCATTTTTTAAAAATTAGCCTATTTAAAAGTTTAAACTATAAAACCAGGATATTTGAAAACTTGATAAAAGGAGGCCCCCTCTCAACCGTGACATGAAATGTCACTTAAGTTTTTGTTTTGTCTGACTATGATATCAGCTAATACTTTAATAACATTCAACTGATAATTAATAATAATCATACATATAATATTTTATACACATAGAGAAAAATACCCCACACTCTCATCTATAGTTCGACAAACCGAAAGCTTTGAACTGACACTTCAATCGACACCATTATGCCAATAGTATCGATCAAGAAAACGAACTGAAGAGAGAAAACAGAAGGACTCGCGGTCTTAAAGCTTCTGTTCACTTGTTTTAAGATGTAAGATTTATTTTGCTTTTACTTTAATTTTCATATGTTGACCTCGTCTTTCTCTTTTAACAGATTTAATCACTTTAATTTATTAAAAACTGAACATGTTAAACTATAAATTGAATTAGGTCTTTCTAACACTGGCCCTTAGGTATATATGTTTATGTACATTAAATGATTTAAACTTTCTTAATAAGATCTTAGTACACATCAATAAACTTTATATTTTAAATTTTCAATAGATGTATTAAATGCATTGCTAAGTTTTAATGGAAAGTCTAAATCATTTAATGCACCTAAACATGTGCCAGGAGCACATGTTAGAAAAATCCATTGAATTATTCATCCAAAAAAATACTAACATTATCTATCATTATCATCTTTTTATTAAGCAGTGGTTCGAATAAATAACGCGTCTGTTAGTACGCATTATGGTAATATTAAAATTGAACTTTTTTTTGTTGCTAAAATTAGAGCACCGTTTTATTACGAGTCTTTCTAACATGTGTCTCATATACACATGTTAACGTGCATTAATTATCATAAAGTTTCCTTAATCGATGTAAAATAACATTAATAAGTCATTAATAATTTTATGGTAAACCAATTATACTCTTACTATATTTGAAAACGATGTGTTTTTATTAATTAAATACAATAACATAAAAGGCATTTAACATTTGTTGTCATGTGCCCTATTACAAATATTAGAAAAACCTTTTTATTATAGAAATGAATCGAACTACTAGAGTAACTCATCTAATAGTCAAAGTGTTAGGACTAGTTTTGTGCTTAAAATGTGTAATTAGGCTTAATTAAACTAGTTAGTGGTGATTAGTGATAGATGGTATAAATACCATGGGTTAAGCATGATGATGTAAGCTTTCTCATACTTTCTAATTGCATGACCATTTGAAAGCTCAACTTCCTCCTCCATCTCTCTAGCGCGCTCTCTCTCTCTAGAAACACACACTTTCACACACACTTGATCTTCAAATCTCATGGAATCAACATGAATTGCTTAGATTTCGATTGATATAGCTCTCTCACAAAGGGCATTTGGCGTAGTGGTATGGTGTTTGCCTCACAACCTTAAGGTTGGATGTTCAAATTCTGTCGTGAACATAAGTGGAAATTAGGTATAGATTAGGATTTGCTGTTAAAAAAAAACTCATCTAATAATTACCTTCTTGGTATGGGTTAACCTGGTTTATTGTAATGCATCAAATTAGTATATAAGGGAAAGTGAAAATTACATACTTCCTCCGATTTAAAATAAGTGATATACTTTGGATTTCACGATTTTTGAGGTAAAAGATTATAATAATGGTTAAATTAGACTAATTGGATGGTTAGTGGGGAATATGTCCCACACCTTTTAAATAAATAGAGTTAATGATATTTAAAAGTAAAAAGTAAGGGTAAAAATGTCATTTCACTTTGTTAAAGTAGATAGTTAGTAGGTGAGGGTCCCACTATTTTTTTACCAAATAAGGTAATTTTTCAAAATGTATCACTTATTTTGAATCACCTCAAAAAAGAAAGTATATCACTTATTTTGAATCGGAGGAATATAAAACTCCGTAGCATTTATGTAGAAAAATGGTATTATTCATTTATAGTACATGAATGGTGTTTTTTTTATGTATTTATAAAATGTAGTGCAATAAATATGTTTGTTTATAAATATAATGTGTATTTAATATATATGAAAACTCGTTGCAAAATGCCGACACATGATCCTAACATGATCCTCGTGAAGTATATAAATGAAACGTGTGCGACTCTCGTTATGTCATTATTACAAGAACTTATATTAGAAAAAGATGTAGTATAGGCAAATGAAACCTGCAAGGAAAAAACCTCTAAGATTTCGTTATCAGCAGTATTGACACCCACCAACATATTCTGCTTATAACGTTCAATTAAGCATACATTTGTAATTAACAATTCCAAATTAAAGAAAGCCTTATAATTTGTGTAAAGAAAAAGTTTTATAATTAGGTACGTGTCTTGGTATCATATATTTTCATGGTATATAGTGGTGGAATAGACAATATCTTAGATGATGCCAACGGATAGTGTTGGCCTTCAACCGACAGGCTTTGAATAATTACATCATTGGCTCACAAGCTTCAGTTGCATTCACTTCATTTTGGCAAAGGAAGAGGAGAGGAGCGAAGAGGAGAGGTGTGAGGACAGTTGAATAAAAATGGATATTTTATAGTATGAGTAAAAAAATATGAAGAGTGTGTACGTTAACATGAGTGTATAAGTCTAATGTCAGTCAGACTATCAATTGACTTGATACCGAGTTGACCTAAACTAAAGTGTCATTATTAATTACGGTTTAGAGTGATTTTATAACACATCAATCGGTGGTGGACCCCATTTCTCTATAATGATTCAAGCAACTATTTTTTATGGGAGGTGACCTAATTGTTTCAGAGCAACTAGAAAGAGATTCTTTAACCAGAAAGAATTTGGGTCATATGTAGGATACCTATCCAGAAGTTTTTGCAATTCCTATACCATATATTATGTTTTGGCCTAATTATATAGTCTGCTTTAAAATATGTGTGAGAAATAGTTTTTGTGGTGTAAGTACCAATTCTTACTTTTGATTAATGAGTGGCACAACCCAAACTAATTTAAAACCAACCTAGCCAACTTCCTGGGCAGCCCAGCCCACACACTCTCAACGCAGGCCCATATTGAGCGTGATCCATGAATCTCACAGGTAAAAGAAGATTAAGGAAATATGATATGCAACAAATTTGATCTTGAAAGGGAAAAATAGAAGTGCATACAGAACCTTCTACTAATGTTACGTAGTTATATGGTTTTCTCGTTTACGGTAATCACAATTCTAGAGACTTTATATGACGTAGTTCGCACCATTTGTTATAACGAATTTGTTAAGTGGCCATATATGATTATTTTTTCAATAACAAGATAAGTCATACACAATTTTTATTACTTCATGACAACCAAATAATTATATGAAATAACAAGCTAGAGATTACAAAGCTTTCGGAAATAATGAAACTTAAACCCGACCTAAAATAATGAGTGCCTCTAGTAAAATGAAAATAAACCGCACCAGCGGAAAACAACACCTAAACTATATCGAACATACATTGTTTATATCTACATAACAAACCATATAATTTCTTAATCCATCGATTACATAGAATCGATCCCTTTGCTTAGTTAAATTACTTGAACTCAAAGGCTTGAATATAAATTTTCCACCTGGTTACATAGAACTTGAGAATCCTCCTACTTGTTGTAAGCTTGAATTAGGGCACACAAATTTGAAATTGTGCATAGCGTATGACCCTTCGAATACGTTCTTGAAGATAAGCTTGTAGGCTGCTTCAGTCAAGTGAAATCCATCCCAGTTAATATATGCATTTGGTTGAGCACATAAATTCGACGATGGCGCACCACATGCTAGCGTCTGTGTTGTAATTAAATGGCCCTCCACCTCCGCAACATGCCTTTAAAGCACCATTTGGGAATCCTACAATATTCAAAAATCTTTTTAAGTATTCAACATGATCATGTAAGTATGGTAAGTGATTTTGACAACACAGAAGTCTCTTGCTTTAATATGTTGTACAATTCGCTATAATAACTGATGTAGAAATGATATGTGACTTACCGTATTTATATGGAGATTGAAAAATTTGCATTGCAGCGTTGTAGTAGTCGGCATATTGATACACCGCCAACCAAAGAAGAACCAAGACGTTCCGGAAGAAGATCCGTTGCTCCAACATGGCAACAAGACTATGTTATGGATAAAGGCTAATTAAAAGACTTGGTTGAGGATAAGGATGGCTTTTATTTATATTAGTTTATTTGGTTTTGTTTTGTTTTAGGATTTGTGTTATTTACGTATTATTAGGATATTGTTTAGGAAGTGATATACTTGCAATTGCAAGTAT
Organism: Calendula officinalis; assembly: GCA_963853835.1. Taxonomy (NCBI): domain Eukaryota; kingdom Viridiplantae; phylum Streptophyta; class Magnoliopsida; order Asterales; family Asteraceae; genus Calendula; species Calendula officinalis. The sequence continues at coordinate 39,503,202 of OY970833.1, forward strand.
AAATATGATCAATAGAAGCCATCAATGGCAAGTTGAATTTAAACACGTTTCTCTTCTCTCTTTTATTGCTGGAGTTTGTGTTCACTCGAAGAACACGGGAATAACCCTAGTTGATCGTATCAATTGGTGCTTTCATTGCCAATGGACGAAAACGCTATACGGTTGCTGTTGAAAGAACAGGCCGACGCCTTTACGCATCAGCTTGAACTTTTGACGCAGGAGTTACAAACTACCCGAACCTTGGCATTGACAAATACCCGCCAGGGAAACGGGGGAGGTGACAGAGACGGGATCCCACGATCTATGCGTCTCGATGTACCAAAGTTTCGAGGCTCTGATCCAGAAAGTTGGATCTTTGCTATTAACGAGTACTTCAACCTTCATGCAACCACAAACGAGCACCGTCTCCGGATCATTGGTTTTAATTTAGAAGGCGATGCATCCGAATGGTTTCGTTGGATGACTCGTAACAATCTGATCACAACATGGGCAGAATTCATATCAAGTGTTCGAAATCGCTTCGGACCATCTAAGTATGAAGATCCACAAGGAGCACTATCCAAACTCCTCCAAACTGATACGGTGGCACATTACCAAGGAGAATTCGAAAAGCTTATGAACCGGGTCATAGATGTTTCAGAAAACCTACTCATCTCGTTTTACATATCGGGCCTTAAACCTGCCATTCAACGTGAATTGTTGATCTCTAGACCACCCACCTTAGGTGATGCCTTCGCCCTAGCCCGCATTACAGAGGCCCGCTTCAGCGACCAATGGGCCAACAACGCACCGACCAAACCCAACTCGTCCACTAACACCTCATGGGCTAAACAGTCGAGCCCATCTGCTCGTGCCAATACATCCGCCAGCGACCAATCACGACAAGGGCTGCTGCCCACACCCGCCTCCAAACCTGTGGTAAATACACCTAAAATCCTACCAATTAAATGGATCTCAGCCGCGGAAAGACAAGAACGCATGAACTTAGGCTTATGCTTCAACTGTGATAGTAAATGGGCAAAAGGGCACAAGTGTCCCGAGAAATTTATGCTAATGATGGCATCTGATGACGAGTCGTTGGATACCGGACAGGGTGACACAACAACAGAAGCGACAGATCCGATTGAGACCGGCGACGTATCATGTTTAAACTCGCTCATAGGGCATGGCAGCCCCCGATCTCTCCAACTGTGGGGTAAGATTTCGACAACCGAGGTACATATACTGATCGATAATGGCAGCACTCATAATTTTGTACAACCATCACTGATCGAACAATTGAAATTACCGATCACGGCCACCAAACCGTTTAAGGTATATATTGGAAGTGGAGAGACATTGCTTTGTGATCATGTGTGCGCACAAGTCAATCTCACATTGCAAGGGCTAAATGTGACTGTTGATTTATTTGTACTTCCCATGCAAGGAGCTGAGGTAGTATTCGGGATCCAGTGGCTTCAAAAATTAGGCAAGGTAACCCATGACTATGCTCACCAAACTATGGAGTTTTCATTTAATAACAAGAAACATATGTTGAAAGGAGATGATGCACTGCGTTTTAAGAAAATTGGGTTCCATCAAATGCAAGCCTTGTTGGACACCGATGCAATATATGGTGTCTATGAGGTACACGAGCTACAATCAGATCAAGTGAAACACCTAACCACTACACCCGAGACAACAACACCGTCTCATCCTGAAATCGATGACCTTCTTGACCGATACCAAACGCTTTTTGCCGAACCAACCAGTTTACCACCACATCGGGTAATTGACCATAGAATTAATTTATTGCCAAATACCAAACCTGTGAATGTCCGGCCATATCGCTACCCGCATTACCAAAAGGCTGAAATGGAGAAGTTAGTCAAAGAGATGATGGACCAAGGAATCATCCGATTTAGTCACAGCCCCTTCTCGTCTCCGGTATTGTTGGTTAAAAAGAAGGATGGTAATTATCGTTTTTGCGTCGACTATCGCGCGTTAAATGCAGTGACCGTTAAAGACAAATTTCCCATACCAACCGCGGATGAAATGTTTAATGAATTAGGTGGAGCAATTGTGTTTACTAAATTGGATTTGCGAGCCGGGTACCACCAAATCCGCGGCCATGATCGTGATATATACAAAATTGCATTTCGAACACATGACGGTCACTACGAATTTCTCGTAATGCCTTTTGGGCTTACAAATGCATCATCAACATTTCAAGCTACCATGAATCGTATTTTTTCACCTTATTTACGCAAGTTCGTTATATTTTTTTTGACGACATACTAATCTATAGCGCATCTCTTACCGCTCATGTTGAGCACTTGCGTTGCGTGTTTCAGTGTTTAAAGGAATATCAATTTTATGTGAAAAGATCCATATGTGTCTTCGGGGCGACCTCACTCGAGTACCTCGGGCATATTATCTCGGGTCAAGGAGTAGAAATGGACCCCAAAAAGGTCGAATCAGTAACAACGTGGCCTGTCCCTAAAACTCAGAAACAAGTGCGGAGTTTTTTAGGACTAGCGGGTTACTACGGGCGTTTTATCCAAGGGTATGCATCCATAGCTGCCCTGTTATCCGACTTACTCCAAAAAGATGGCTTCCGATGGGGGGGGGGGGGGGGACGTGAAAACAAAGCTTTTCAAGACTTGAAACACCGGTTGTCCGTCGCCCCGATCCTAAGTCTACCAGATTTCGAAGACACTTTTATCGTCGAAACCGACGCGTCCGGTGAGGGTATAGGGGCTGTTTTATTACAAAAGGGCCGACCCATTTGTTTCTTTAGCCGGAAATTGGGCGCGAGAATGAAGGTGGCAGCCACATACCAAAAAGAATTATATGCCATTGTGGAAGCAATATATAAGTGGCGACAATATTTAATTGGAAGACGGTTCATAATACGAACCGACCATAAGAGTATTAAAGAACGCATGCAACAAGTGATCCAAACCCCAGTTCAACAACAATATGTTCGCAAGCTAATGGGATTCAATTTCGACATTGAATATAAACCGGGCGCCACCAACATCATAGCCGATGCTTTGTCTCGCATTCATAGCGAAGAAGACATGGAGACATCAGCATTCATGGCCCTTAGCCACCCCCTTAGTGAATTTTTGGTGGACCTTAAGAAAGAGCACCAAACACTTGAGGAGGTGACGACCTTAATTCATCGTTTGCAACAGGGTGAAACCTTGGAAGGGTTCAGAGTTCAAGACGGGTTGTTACTGTTTCGGGATCGTTACTACATCGGAAATCAGTCTCAACTCAAACGCCCACTCCTCACCGAGTTTCATGAAACAAAAAGTGCGGGTCATTGTGGTACAAAGAAAATGATGGTCGGATTATCCGCAAGCTTTTATTGGAAGGGTATGAGAAAAACAGTGGATACATTTGTAAGAAATTGCTTGATATGTCAACAAACAAAATATTCCACCCAAGCTCCCAGTGGACTACTTCAACCCCTACCGATCCCCGATGCGGTATGGGAAGACATATCTATGGACTTCATCACCGGCTTACCTATGTCAAAGGGAGCAACGGTGATCTTTGTGGTGGTCGATCGACTCACTAAGTATGTCCATTTTGGTGCACTTCCCACGAGTTATAATGCACACCGAGTGGCCGAGCTATTCATTGATATTGTGGTCAAACACCACGGGTTCCCTAAAACAATAGTGTCTGATCGCGATGCTATCTTTGTTAGTCAATTCTGGAGTAGCCTCTTCAAGCTAAGCGGTACTCAACTAAAACATAGTACTGCCTATCACCCGCAGACAGATGGACAGACGGAGGTGGTCAATCGGGGATTAGAACAATATTTACGTGCCATGGTATCGGAGCAGCCTAAACAGTGGCTCAAATACTTGGGATGGGCTGAATTTTGCTACAACGCAAGCTACCATAGCAGCATCCGCATGTCCCCTTATCAAGCGTTGTATGGGAAATTGCCTCCATCACTTATTCCGTATGCACCGGGAAGATCCAAGGTAGCGGTCCTTGACGAAATGTTAGTTGAACGCGACAAACTGATCCATCAACTCAAAGAAAACTTGGCAATCGCTAGAAACCGTATGGAAACCAACGCTAATAAAAAAAGGCGGGAGGTGGAATTTGAAGTTGGAGACAAGGTGTTAGTCAAGCTACGACCTTACCGGCAGATTTCCGTTGCTAAACGTCTCTCCAATGAGCTGTCTAAACGTTTCTATGGACCATTTGCGGTTATCGAGCGCATCGGTAAGGTGGCATATCGGCTACAATTGCCTGAAACAAGTAAAATTCACCCCGTTTTTCATGTGTCTGTGTTGCGACAATATAAAGGAGAAGCCGGAGAAATTCAATCGCTACCGGCAGAATTCGAGGAAGGTTGTCCCGTCGAGCAACCTTTGGCAATTTGTGAGGTTAGACGAGTCTTATATCGCGGGAAGCCGACCACCCAGGTTTTGGTGCAATGGACCAATAGTTCACCTGAAAATGCAACTTGGGAAGACCTGCGTGAATTCCAAATAGTTTATCCGGATTTTCACCCTGAGGACAAGGTGATATTTGAAGAAGAGGGGAATGATACACCGCCAACCAAAGAAGAACCAAGACGTTCCGGAAGAAGATCCGTTGCTCCAACATGGCAACAAGACTATGTTATGGATAAAGGCTAATTAAAAGACTTGGTTGAGGATAAGGATGGCTTTTATTTATATTAGTTTATTTGGTTTTGTTTTGTTTTAGGATTTGTGTTATTTACGTATTATTAGGATATTGTTTAGGAAGTGATATACTTGCAATTGCAAGTATAAATATGATCAATAGAAGCCATCAATGGCAAGTTGAATTTAAACACGTTTCTCTTCTCTCTTTTGTTGCTGGAGTTTGTGTTCACTCGAAGAACACGGGAATAACCCTAGTTGATCGTATCACATATATAATATTAACTTCAGGATGAGACTCTCGGATTTCATTTAGTTCTTTCTTGAGAAGTTCATTGTGGTACTCAGCAAACTTGTTTAACTCGGTAATGCATCCAGTTGAATTGTCATATTGCATCTTATTCGAGCCATAGAAGATGGTTAGCATCCAATTGGTAGGTTCCCTGGTACAACAAGTGTCTTGGCTCCATGCTCAATAAGTTCCTGCATTTTCGGACATAAGCTTGAAATTAACCTTTTTTTTTTTCAAACAAATTCTTGTATCTACAATTGTAGACAAAGGCACGAAAAAGGGAAGCATATTTCTGAGTATATATTTACATTGACTGCTGATATTATAGCCTTGATAACAAATGGAACATATGTCTCGGCCTCCTCCATAGATGTTCCATTTTCTATTGCATGATTGTAATCGTTTCCTCCAATCTCTCCCATGAGAAACAAAGAAGTCCCGATTAAATGCTTACAATCTGGAACAGATTGATGTTAATTAAATTATTATAGATTCAAACTTATAATTCGTATACAATTATTCTTTTTATATTTGTTAAAAGGCAACTTTTATCCAACTTTCTGATTTGAGGTACTATTTTTTAACAGTTATAGATATGTAACTTTATGTAAATTTAAACTAAAGGTATCCTACACTCTATAAATAAGGTTTTTAGCAATTAAATGTAGAGTTAATTACAAGAATGATCCATGTGGTTTGGCCAAATTACACATTTGGTCCAGTGACACATTTCTTGAAGCTCGATTGCTTCTTGTTCACTTTTCGGTATTATACCCTTTTATGATTTTGATATTATTACCATGGGATTTTAGCATATTCTGTTATGCTCATTTTAAAACCACTGTTTCCAGTCAGGTTCCGCAATGCAAACTTGGTAGTCTTTGGATGGTGTCTTTTCCAACTTATATATGTAAAATGAGTATATTACCAATTTGCCCTTCTAATTGAAGATTACAATTTTAAACAAAATTTACAAACCCCATCATCGAAACTTGAACATGGTAAATCTTTAAACCATGATCATATAACGTTTGCACAAATTTCATGAAGAACATGCCAAATATCTATGCTAGGCATTTCATCGAACATATAGAGTGCAAAAACACAAATTGCATTAGAGCACACGATGTCAAGCACCAAAGGTCATTAAAACGCATTTGACAGCGCCATGCCATATAATTAGAGGCGAAGCAGGTCGTTCCATTGATTTGGGTGGTCCAGTGAGAAATTACAAATGAGGCCATGTAAATCACGAAAATACACATGTAGCCTATATCCAATTTATTTTTTTACACTCTTTTAAATATGTATGGAATGAGCATCTTTACTGTATCAAGTTTAATACTCACTGTCCCTCTGTCCCACACAAAAATTTCATTTATCTTGGGTACAAGATTTTATGAGATAGTTAGTGGTGGGGTCTTTAGTAATACTTTTGATTAAAATATAAGCTTAGATTTGAGAGAGAAAGTGTATTAGTGGTGAAATCATTTATAATAATATTTTTTTATTAAGTGACCCCTCAAATTTGAGAAATGTGAACTTTTTTGTGAGATAAAATTTTAAAGAGAAATGAGAACTATTTTGTGGACAGAAGGAGTAGTATATAAGTAGAGCATTTAAAACTCAAACAACGATATAAATACAAATGGATTGTTACTGGTTCTCAAATTTTAAAAAAATAATTTTAAAAAATGAAGAAAAAATATTGAAATTCTTTACTGGATGATTGAAGAGAGCGAGAGGGAGATAGGTTATCAGGGGTGTATTTGAGGAGGTGCAACAGGTGTAATCAGAGCCCACATTTCGAAGGGACCCAAATTTTTTATATACATCTTATATAAAAAGTCCAATTTTATGTATAATATTAAAGTTGTAAACCAACTTAATTAGTTAACATGAAACAAATTAGAAAGTTCAATTTTTTTTAATATATCTTATATTTAGAGGTCCATTTTCTTATATTCGCACAGGACATTTGGAATTTTGGGTACCCCTCAGAAGTCAGATTGGTTATGGCGAATTGCAAACCTCTCTTTCTACGGATAACTTGCATATCGATTAAGTGGTGGTTATGGCTGTTAAATTTTTGGCATGTCGATTGAGACTTGAGTGAGAGGGGAGAAAGAGACCATTGAGGGATGGAGAGAAAAATAGCACATGTGACTATTTGAGAGTGGTGAGAGAAAATTAAAATTAAAATTAAAATAAAATAAACAATAAAGGGTAAATTGTATTCTTTCCATATTTGAAATTAAATAAAATATTAAATAAAATTAAATTATTCTTTCCGTCTCAATTTTATTGTCTATATTTTTATATGGTTTGTTCCAAAATAATTGTCTACTCCAAAGTTTCAACCAATAAATATTTAAGTGGAAAAAATAAATTTTGATTGATGACATTTTGTAATTAATGTACTTTCTAAAACTGAGGGTTTTGGAAAAAATGGAACTTATATTAGAGCATCCCCAATGGTTAACCTTACAATAGCTTATTGCTTTTGTCACATTAACATTTCACTAACCAAAAACATTTTCATAAATAACATCTCCAATGTTTAACCTTTCTAAAAGTTTTTTCTTTTATAATATTTCTAATTTAACTTTATCTATCTCAAATATTTTATAAATACCCCCTATATATAATTCAACACATTTTTTAACATATTACTAAATATAATATTTATTGAAATGTTTCATACAAAAATATTATAATAATTAAGATTAATAATATATAATTCATTTATTAACTAATAAAATATAATAAAGAATTTATATATAATATATCTAAGGTTTAAAAATGAAAAGTTATTAAACATAGATGAATAAAAAGGTCAAACATTGAACGTGTATTAAAAAGTTAGTAGAAAAAAAGTCATTGCAATAAGTTTTTAAAAAAACTTGTTATTGCAATGGTAATAAGTAATTCAAAGACTTATTAGAATAGTAATAAGTTTTTGAAAAAGCTTCCATTGGAGATGCTCTTAGACCATGCGTATCGCACGACCTCAAACTCGGTCGCGACCTCCACCTCGGACACCCACGACGCGTCGCCCCCGTTACGGGTTCACCTTGAACGGTCGGGGAGTCGACCGTTGGCGAACGGTCTGAAATGGACGAAATTTAATGGGCAACGGCTATAAACGGCTAGTTTGCCCCACACCTCTTCAAATTTTACCCCTTTTTTTACCTTATAAATACCCAATCTTTTTCTAAAAAATTTCACACTTCTCATTTCTTTTCTTCATACTTACTCACATCACACACACTATATTAAGAATGAGTTCCGACGATGAAATGAATGTCGCTAATTTCATTTTTGGCGACGAGGAAGAGGACAGGGTTATACATCTTGGTTTTTTACAAACGGCGGTCGCGTTTCTTGAAAGTTCTAGTTCTACAATCCCTAGAGCTCCTAGAAGATACGTGAATAGGGACCGTGGCGGTGCGAATGACCGTCTCGTGGCAGCTTACTTCGCTGAAAATCCGACGTATAACGAGCATAATTTTCGCAAACGTTTCAGGATGAGTCGTGATCTTTTCACACGCATTGTTCGCGATCTCACTAACACCGTCCCATTATTTGCGCAACGATATGATGCACTCGGGAACCCAGGTACTTCTCCGCTAATGAGGTGCACGTCTGCAATTCGTCAGTTAGCATACGGGACCGTACCGGATGCTCTAGATGAATACTTACAAATTGGTGAGAAAACTAGCCGTGATAGTCTCGCAGAGTTCTGTAAAGGGGTTATGCACTTGTATGGAGACGAGTTTCTGCGAAAGCCTACTCATACTGATGTGGCGAAGCTATACGCTTTTCATGAGGAGAAACATGGGTTTCCCGGTATGCTAGGAAGCATTGATTGTACTGATTGGCCTTGGGCTCAATGTCCAAATGCTTACCGTGGGCAATATGTTAGAGGGGATCACGGGAACGAACCATTCATCTTACTTGAAGCGGTTGCCTCGCAAGATTTGTGGATTTGGCACGCGTTCTTTGGTGTCGCCGGGTCGAACAACGACATCAACGTGTTACGAGCGTCCCATATTTTCAATGATCTCAAAGACGGGAAAGCACCTGAGGTACCCTTTTTGGCAAACGGGGTGTCTTACAAATGGGGATATTATCTTACTGACGGGATATATCCGGAATGGTCCGTTCTTGTTAAGTCCATTTCACACCCAAATGCGAATGATGTTAAGCGGGTGAACTACAAGAAAGCACACGAAGCTGCAAGGAAAGACGTAGAACGAGCATTTGGCGTTCTAAAGAAAAAATGGGGTATAATAAAAACGGCTGCAAGGTCCCCAAATGTTAACAAAATAAGGGATATAATGTACACTTGTATCATATTACATAATATGATTATCAAAGACAAAGGCAGGGCCATATGTCCCGATTTTCATCCGGAAGAGCGACATAGTGAAGGCGACCCCGTACGATCACATGAAGAAGTATTACAAGTTATCAGGGAGATCAATGATAAACAAACTCATCTTAATCTTAGATCTGATTTGGTGGAACACGTTTGGAATCGACGACTCCACCAGTAGTTTTTTTAATGTTTTTTTAATTATGTTTAATGTAATGTTTTAAATTATTTTTTATGTAATGTTTTAATTATTAATGAAATTTAAATTAAAAAAAAAAAATTCCGAACGGTCACCCATTACGGGCATTTGGTCGCTGTCTGGTCGTGTGGTTGATCAGGAGAGAGAAAGCTGATGTGGCGCAGATGTGGCAGGGGTGACCAAACTGCGAACGGTCACCCATTACGCCCAGTCTTATATAGTTGTAAATTTATTTATTTTTATTAAATATACAGTTTTCAATATTAATTAGGTGAGTGTAGGTTTGACATATATTTTACCAGAAACAGTGGAGCAAATAGAAGCTAATGATTCTCTGAACCAACCCAACTGGAAATCCAAAGATGCATTGGGCCTAGAAATATGCACTCCTCTTTCTTCAAGAAACGACTTGTTCAAAGCGGTTGAACCCGCCACCGCATAATTCACCCCTTGTCCCAACTCCGTCACATCCCTGCCAAGATACGGTGGTATCAACGGCAGCCCAAGACTCTCAGCTTCAAAAAGAAAAAAGAAAAAAAAAACTTATTTAATCACGTTAAAAAAAAGAGCATACAAAATCTCCAAATTAACATATGTTTATACCAAGGAAATCAATAATTAGACGACCATCAGAGAAACGTCCGGTGGGTTTATGAAAAAACGTTTCACCATAAGGTGGATGCATAAAATCGAGTGTCTTGGCATTGGATTTCATGTAAATTTGCTTCAGGTTTCCGGTGTCGGAAAGTGAGTCCCCGAAGCTTATTATAGATGTATAACATGCATCAACATAAAGGTTACAAGTCAATAAAAGTGTTGAAATGAGGTAAATTAGGGTTGATGAACTTGCCATTGGGGAATGTAGAGAATTGAACAGAAAAATGTGTTTGCCAAAGTTCAACGAAAGCTTGGTTGGTGATCCATAGATCTTCTATCTATATATCGAGGAAATGTACACATTGAAGATAACATGAGTGTTGCGGTGAGGTTATTTGAATTTAGATTATTGCATGCCCATATATGTAGTTCTGCGTGTCATACATATATTGGATCTGTGAATGATGGTAGGTAGCGGCATAGCCGCATAGCCCAGTCCGTGTAGTTTAAAAAAGGCACATGTCTTTTAAGAGAAATAATAATCCTATCATAAGATAACATGTGTTATTTAAATATTTATTTTGAGAAATGATATTTACTCCTACTCATAGGTTTACCTACTTGATAGGATGATGTATTCTACTAATTCTCTCTCCTAATATTATCCCTTGATTTTGACACGTGTATTCATCTAATGAGTATGCCTATGAGTAGGTCTAAATGGTAGACCTAAATATCATTACTCTTTATTTTTCTTCATTTCATCCGTTTATTTTAGTACTTGTTTTGATCAACTAAACACTAGTAACACTAATATCATTTCTCATCTTTTAAACTACTATTAAACTTAAATCATTTTAAACTACTGTTAAATCTAAATCATTTTATTCACTAATCACTAAAAACGTCTTACAATATTTTATACTACTAGGCTACAAAGTACAAACTCGTATTGGTTTAGGTACAATAGATTTTCCTATATGTTTACCATAGAATTGATACAATTTGATAAATAAATAAATAAACTACGGAATTAATCCTAATTTGGGAATTTATTTTGGTATATATTAAATATGAGAATTAATTTGTTCAAGGCATAATTTACTTATGTAAGGCAAATAAAGTTATTTAAGGCAAATAAAGTTATTTAATTGCCTTGAAAATTTCTAATTTGTCTTGTATGAATTATAAATTGCCTTGAACAAATCATTTCCCATTAAATATGCCTCCTTTTGGTCGGTTAAAATCAGTCTATCGGTCTCCATAAAAGAGTTAAATTCTAATCTAAAACCGTTCAGTTTATCATACAATTAACACATGTGGTTATGAGAGTGGAAACAAATTTTTTTTTTGAACAGCAACAAGGTGCAACAGCAACGAGCTTCGGCAATGCCATCACCCGCGCCGCAAGCACCTAAAAATATATTAAAACTTAAAATCTTGATCTAGCGAGAAGCTAGAGATCAAGTAGAATCCATAATACAATTACATCAAAATAGTGAAAGAAAAACGTTGATATCAAACAACACCCAACCACACCTAAAACAAAACTCTCCCAACTAGTTCTAAGATCAGACAATTACCGCATCAGAAATTCACGGGCCCCATTCGCGACTTCCCCACTTCGTGTTCGATCTCTGATTTATCCACGCATAAGCAAGACCTTGAGCTTGCAAAAAAGCTGCCTGCACGCACCCGATTCTATGCTCGAACACCGCCTTAATCCGGAATTTCCAGATTTGCCACAGAGTCGAGACAAGGGCCGCTAAAAATTGATCTGACTTCTCATTTGAATATTTGGCTTGTATACTCCAATTAAGCATCTGCTCAATGCTTTGTACTTGCCCGATATCCATTTGCCACCAATTGCAAAAGCTAATCCAAAACTCACGGGTTTTCCTGCAAGACCAAAAGAGGTGTGCCTCATTTTCAATGTCTCTCTCACACAAGGAGTAGACCGCAGATTCAAGAATGACTCCCCTTTTTAACAAATTAAAACACGTCGGGAGACGATTGTTAAAAAATCTCCAAAAGAACACATTTATCTTGATCGAGATCGTTTTTGACCATGGAATCAACGAATCCGTTTGAGGCCCAAGCAGCACCCCCTCAAAGGCACACCTAGCCGAAGAGACTGTGAATTGTCCATCATTTTCAAGAGCCCAAGACCAAAGGAGATGTCCGTTTTGGGGATTAGGGGACGCCTGAAACCAAGAATCAATAGGGATGTTAATTTTATTAAGATGGTCTCGTATTTTAACAATATTATTCCACACCCCCGGAAATTTACTATCCGGAATACAATCGTTTGAGATCTTATGAAGTGACAAGATCACATTTTTCCATAAAGAGCCGTTTTCTTTTTTCAATCTCCACCACCATTTAGCCAAAAATGCAAGATTTTGAGCTTTCAAGCTCGGGACATTTAATCCACCCGACTTGATTGGGCAATGAATCTTTTTCCAACTTATCCAATTGATTTTTCGATCGCCGTTTTTTGAACCCCAAAAAAAATTTGCTCGAATTGATTCAAGCTTTTTAAGAATGCTTTCTGGAACTTTAAATATAGAAAAGAAATAACTACCAAGTGCCCCGAGCACCGATTTAATAAGGGTTAACCTTCCGCCATAAGATAATGTAGATGCTTTCCAAGTGGAAAGTTTTTTGGTAAACTTGTTAATAATAACATCCCAATGGATTAATCTATTCATAGGAGCACCGATTACCAACCCAAGGTATTTAAAAGGGGCGATACCGACATTACAATTTAAGGTTCTTGCAACCCGATCCACCTCTTCTTCCGGACACCAAGACCGAATATATTACTTTTTGCCATGTTCACTTTAAGACCTGATGCTAAATAAAAGCAATTTTGTAACACCGCAAAATTTAGGAAGCGTTTTTTTTTTAAATGCCCGAAGGCGATTAGGTTATCCTCTAGGTTAGTTTAGCGGAAGCATAAAGATAATAATAAGTTTAGGTTTAGGTTTACAAACCAATGTCCCAAAATAAACTTCAAAACATTAATTATTTAAACGGTGTCACTTAAACGACATGGCTCCTTTTTAAAACATACCAACTGAGCTTGGTCAATCATCCCGTCCAAAGCACCGATCACCTGAAAAGATTCAACGAGGGAGGGATTAGCACAAAGCTAAGTGAATGAATATAATCTACAAATTCTGTGAAGCCCAACAAGCTGGCATAGTCATCACTACTATCTAAAAGCCACCTAACCACTTATCACTGTTCACTAGAACACGGAAGTTACAAAACATCTCCGGTTGGGTATTCACTAAAACACGGAAGTTACAAAACATCTCCGGTTGGGGACAACACTGTTTGTTCGAGAAGATCGGGGTCCTGCCGGAGCCTTAAACCATGGTCGGCCAAACCACGGTAACCGATAGCGTTTCGTGACCAACACCCGGGCAACTCCCTCCCCTTGACCATGCAACAAATACAGGTAAGGTCAGATACCCTTTAGTCGACACCCATTGCCCAGCGCACTGACTTCTCAAACCTCGGATAAGCACACACCGAGCCTCGGATAAACACACACCGAGTTGTTGCTTGCAATCAAGCCAAGTCTCTTCACTTTGTGCACATAACCTATTTGACTCATCTCTAGCAAATAGGTACTAAACTAGCAAGCAAGATACAACGAAACTGCATTAAAAGCAAAGCAACTGAGTTCCCATCGCGAACTCAAGTTTGCGTCGCGAACTCATGTTCGCGTTCGGTAACTCAGTCGCGAAGTGTTCACGGCCAACACCTAAATTCTCTGTCTCGAGTTCGCGTTTCGCGAACTCTAGTTCGCGTCGCGAACTACCTGAAGCTGGTACATTTCCTGCATTTTCAACAAGCATGCATATACCAAACTGATTGTAACCAAACACAAGTTGGAGGTTAAATCCACTCACCGAAACCTTCCACTTGTCGAACTCAGAGGTCTAATGTTTCTGAGTCTCGATCCCGATTCCTGTACACCAAAGGAATACCGAATTAGTATATAATTCCACCAAATTATAAACAATGTTAAATATGCATTTAACACTAACACTTGCACTACTAGATAACCAAACACTTGTAACCTCATATAAACATGTCATGACCATTTACACTTACACAACAAGTCAACTAGCCATATTGCATTTCTTACACTCAAACGGGTCAAAACCGGATTATTAAACCATAATACTATCCATAACTACAATCATGTAAACAACTTGCAATTCACCAAATGTTACCAATAACATTACTAATCTCATAATTCTAACAAAATACTTACACTTTCACAATCCAAGTTATTTTACTACCCATTGGCCCAAACGGGTCAAAATCACATAATTGTCAACATGCCCAATTATTACCTCCTTAATCCTACAATGAACTTTACTATGACATTAAACCACATTTGGCAATTCATAATCATATAACAATTCATCAAGTTCAAGTCACCATCCATCCATGCATTATGCTTCCAATTTACTAGTTAACCATTTTTAACTAAAAACATCCAAACACAACTACAAATGCTATAATCTACCACTTAGCAAATCATAACTAATTAATCAATCTAACAAGTTCATAACTATCACAACTCAACTATTTTACTTCAAAATCATTAGTTATAACTTTTGACCCAAATCATCCAAACACTAGCTATCAAATCTCACCAAATCTCAACATGATTCAAAACTAACAATTTTGACTCACACTATCACAGCTAGTCATTTTATCAATTAACACAATAGTTAATTATAATCACAACTAACATATTCAACATGTCATTTAACATAACTAGACATAAATTCCATAAATCACCATCTTACTAGCAAGTCATAATTAGTTACCCAATTCTACAAGATTAACACTTTTATAAACTAAGTATTTGAATTGTAATAATCCATGTTTTGTAAATAACTTTTTATTTACTTATCTATTTGTTTCTATTTAATTAATTAGGAAGCCTTCACATTTTTGTACAACAACTTAACATATTAGAATATTGAATAATTGATATTCCTTCAAAACACAAAGTCAAACTACACAAAGACACACACACACTCACTCACGGACACACACCCTCACACACACACACCTGCGCACACACCAAAACACTCACGCACACACACACTTGTACACCTTGTTTAATTACTTGTACAATACACTCACAACCCATACTTTCACATACACCATGCACACACTCAAGTATCTACAACACCCACACACAATGAACAAGTAACATGTATGCATTTTTTTTATGTAATTCATCTAATAAACCCATAATAACATTAAAATGTCATTGCTATAACTAAACTAGCATAAACCTTACAAAATCCACAACCCTAGTTTATCATCTAGTCGAAAACTCTAAGAAGAACCAACAAGAAAAGCTACTTACTTGAATGCTTGCACAATTTCGGGATTTAAGACCAACAAGAGATGGTTAGAACTAGTTTTCTTTCAAAATATGATCAAGAACAAGTGAGTATGGTGATGGGTTTTTTCTAGAGAGGGAAAGAGAGAGATAAGGTAGAGAGAGAGCTCATGGATAGAGAGGGAGAGAAATAACAAAATGAATGGATGAGGAATCCATTGGCTGCCAACATCCCCCACCAAAAAGGGCACTTTTGACTTTCTTCTTTTTTTTTTTTTTTTAACAAATACAATACAAAAGTCCCTTTCGTAGTTAATTTATTTAAAATACCAAACGGGCTCCAATTTTAAAAACGAAAGCCTTTCTGGAGACGAAATCCGACAAGGAATCTAAAGATATAAAAAATCACATTCTTATTTAAACATTTCAGAAAACAGATATTTTAATCCCTTGATTAAAATATCACAAAAGGACGAAAAGTCAAACAATTCATTTAACACTTAATCAATTTATTCACATATGGTCAAATAGACATTTTTTTCCAAGTATCATTATATACCTAAAACATCTAGGCCGGTTTTAGGATGTTACAACTCTACCCCCCTTAAAGAGGATTCCGTCCTCGGAATCCAAAAACAACATTCAATAGCAAAAATTTATCACAATAAATCTACAACTCTATTCCAATCACTTTCACGTATACATGCTCAAACAAAATCACATCCAATTTACCATACACTTCATATAGCATTTACCATTCATAACAAATTAACATTCCTCATGCCATAACAGTTAATCAACTAGCATAAGTTACAACATAATTTCCATACACAAGGTCACACAATTATTTCAAGTCTCAAATACCTACTTGTTTTCCTTCTTTATTCTATCAAAACTACAATCATGCACAGTTTAACTCGTTAAACGACCCACAATTTCAAGAATTTCCAAATCAAAATTACCGGTCTTAATCAACTAATTTTCAAAAGAATACACTTTCAAAACACAAAGTCACTTATCATTTAGGCATTTATCAAATTCTTAACACTTCATGACCAAATGGATCAAACAAATTTTACAATCCGAAATTGTTTTATTATGTGCATAACATGTTAAACTGTTTACCAAAGCCAACTGATGCAATTATCAGACGGTTATCATCATAATCAAGGTCTAGCAATTAAAAATGCACTCTATCAAGTATTAATACTAATTACCTTTAACGGGTCAACATTGAGAAATTTATCATAACGATTTCAACATACAATTCACAGTTCATTAACATGTCAAACTCATGTGATGGCTAATAAGCATTTTCAATACATGTCAACTTTTACTTAGACTTCAAGTCAACCAATCAAAATTCTACTAGTTCTTAACTCTTACCTATTAACATCCAAATAGTAAGATAATTTCATCAATTCAATAAAACATCATCACCACCTTGAGAAATTTCAAAATTACCAATTCAAACTAGGATCAATTCTTATTAACACAAATCATTTTAATACAATCATTTCAACCTAACACTAGATTTAAGTATAAATCACCATTTCAACACTTTTTCAAATAGTTTCATAATCAATGCAATCACTTACAACCTTTGTTATCTTCAATTATTACTATCACAAGTCAACTCAAAATAATCTACACATGCGGTTCATTAGTCACCTTTCAGGCTTCAATTTCAGCATAGGAAACAAGTCACAACTTGCATCATAACATTTCAGGTCATTCCAATATTTATCACTGACTATCTGCCACAATTACTGTCTATAACAAAAGCTAACATCAATTTGTTCACATTGGACAGACATTTCTGACTCTCACTATACAAGTCACTAAATGTGACCCGACAGGTCACAACAAAAGTTTCAACTTTTCACATAACAAACACTAGTCCTACTTGGACTATTCAATTCACGTATACAATTCTATTCATTTAAATACAAGCATCACATTCAAGAAGTCTACAATAGTTACTATTATACTCAATTTGATCCATGGTCACATATGTTGTGACCGAAACCGACATACAACCGATTCTCTTCGCTTCTCCTAAAGTGAAGGAACAAACAAAAGTTACAATCAACTTATCACCAATTTGCACCAAATGAAAACGAACAACTTAACCACCGAGACACTATATGCGTCCCGACAAACAAGAAAAGATGTAAGCATTTATTCATAACTTTGATTAAACTAGACTAATCCATACATCATATCACACAAAACTTAGTCCGAGTTTCAATAAAAGAACATGTAAGCATGCATCACTTATATCTACAAAACTCCTGCCACATGAGATGTATCTCAAATCAACAAGCAATCAATTATTCTAATTCAAGTGACATAGCACACCGAAGGTAAGCAGTTCAGTTCATCACAACATTTCACAAATCTTAGCTAAGCAATCTTCTCAATTAACAATTCTACATAAACACAAGTATTGAGTTTATTAAAGCATACCCGAGCTATCATTGTCGGTCCACGTTTGGTGAAGATTCCCCGACCGCCCCCGTCCTTGTCCCACAACCCATTTTCTTTTCCCAAGGTCAACTTCCATCTTGCCCAAGTTGACCTCCTCTAATGTACTTCATTTTCCCCACGTGCGTATACATGCTCCTCAAGTAACTCGCGCATCGTTACTTGATGTGTCAACATTTCCTAGGGCCAAGGGGGTCGGGTTCTCTTTACCTGTCATATCTATAACAATCACAACAACTCACGAAAGCTTAGTTTAAATCGTTAGTAATCACATACCAACTATAAACTAACTTCATTCACCGTTGCTCTAATCCCACTCGTCCGGAATGCTTGACCAAACTCGAGCCACGATTTGGGAATGGAACACCAACCCCGTGTATCCATCGCCAAACCGAAGCTCTGATACCAAGTTGTAACACCGCAAAATTTAGGAAGCGTTTTTTTTTTTTTAAATGCCCGAAGGCGATTAGGTTATCCTCTAGGTTAGTTTAGCGGAAGCATAAAGATAATAATAAGTTTAGGTTTAAGTTTACAAACCAATGTCCCAAAATAAACTTCAAAACATTAATTATTTAAACGGTGTCACTTAAACGTCATGGCTCCTATTAAAACATACCAACTGAGCTTGGTCAATCATCCCGTCCAAAGCACCGATCACCTGAAAAGATTCAACGAGGGAGGGATTAGCACAAAGCTAAGTGAATGAATATAATCTACAAATTCTGTGAAGCCCAACAAGCTGGCATAGTCATCACTACTATGTAAAAGCCACCTAACCACTTATCACTGTTCACTAGAACACGGAAGTTACAAAACATCTCCGGTTGGGTATTCACTAAAACACGGAAGTTACAAAACATCTCCGGTAGGGGACAACACTGTTTGTTCGAGAAGATCGGGGTCCTGCCGGAGCCTTAAACCATGGTCGGCCAAACCACGGTAACCGATAGCGTTTCGTGACCAACACCCGGGCAACTCCCTCCCCTTGACCATGCAACAAATACAGGTAAGGTCGGATACCCTTTAGTCGACACCCATTGCCCAGCGCACTGACTTCTCAAACCTCGGATAAGCACACACCGAGCCTAGGATAAACACACACCGAGTTGTTGCTTGCAATCAAGCCAAGTCTCTTCACTTTGTGCACATAACCTATTTGACTCATCTCTAGCAAATAGGTACTAAACTAGCAAGCAAGATACAACGAAACTGCATTAAAAGCAATGCAACCGAGTTCCCATCGCGAACTCAAGTTCGCGTCGCGAACTCATGTTCGCGTTCGGTAACTCAGTCGCGAAGTGTTCACGGCCAACACCTAAATTCTCTGTCTCGAGTTCGCGTTTCGCGAACTCTAGTTCGCGTCGCGAACTACCTGAAGCTGGTACATTTCCTGCATTTTCAACAAGCATGCATATACCAAACTAATTGTAACCAAACACAAGTTGGAGGTTAAATCCACTCACCGAAACCTTCCACTTGTCGAACTCAGAGGTCTAATGTTTCTGAGTCTCGATCCCGATTCCTGTACACCAAAGGAATACCGAATTAGTATATAATTCCACCAAATTATAAACAATGTTAAATATGCATTTAACACTAACACTTGCACTACTAGATAACCAAACACTTGTAACCTCATATAAACATGTCATGACCATTTACACTTACACAACAAGTCAACTAGCCATATTGCATTTCTTACACTCAAACGGGTCAAAACCGGATTATTAAACCATAATACTATCCATAACTACAATCATGTAAACAACTTGCAATTCACCAAATGTTACCAATAACATTACTAATCTCATAATTCTAACAAAATACTTACACTTTCACAATCCAAGTTATTTTACTACCTATTGGCCCAAACGGGTCAAAATCACATAATTGTCAACATGCCCAATTATTACCTCCTTAATCCTACAATGAACTTTACTATGACATTAAACCACATTTGGCAATTCATAATCATATAACAATTCATCAAGTTCAAGTCACCATCCATCCATGCATTATGCTTCCAATTTACTAGTTAACCATTTTTAACTAAAAACATCCAAACACAACTACAAATGCTATAATCTACCACTTAGCAAATCATAACTAATTAATCAGTCTAACAAGTTCATAACTATCACAACTCAACTATTTTACTTCAAAATCAATAGTTATAACTTTTGACCCAAATCATCCAAACACTAGCTATCAAATCTCATCAAATCTCAACATGATTCAAAACTAACAATTTTGACTCACACTATCACAATTAGTCATTTTATCAATTAACACAATAGTTAATTATAATCACAACTAACATATTCAACATGTCATTTAACATAACTAGACATAAATTCCATAAATCACCATCTTACTAGCAAGTCATAATTAGTTACCCAATTCCACAAGATTAACACTTTTATAAACTAAGTATTTGAATTGTAATAATCCATGTTTTGTAAATAACTTTTTATTTACTTATCTATTTGTTTCTATTTAATTAATTAGGAAGCCTTCACATTTTTGTACAACAACTTAACATATTAGAATATTGAATAATTGATATTCCTTCAAAACACAAAGTCAAACTACACAAAGACACACACACACTCACTCACGGACACACACCCTCACACACACACACACCTGCGCACACACCAAAACACTCACGCACACACACACTTGTACACCTTGTTTAATTACTTGTACAATACACTCACAACCCATACTTTCACATACACCATGCACACACTCAAGTATCTACAACACCCACACACAATGAACAAGTAACATGTATGCATTTTTTTTATGTAATTCATCTAATAAACCCATAATAACATTAAAATGTCATTGCTATAACTAAACTAGCATAAACCTTACAAAATCCACAACCCTAGTTTATCATCTAGTCGAAAACTCTAAGAAGAACCAACAAGAAAAGCTACTTACTTGAATGCTTGCACAATTTCGGGATTTAAGACCAACAAGAGATGGTTAGAACTAGTTTTCTTTCAAAATATGATCAAGAACAAGTGAGTATGGTGATGGGTTTTTTCTAGAGAGGGAAAGAGAGAGATAAGGTAGAGAGAGAGCTCATGGATAGAGAGGGAGAGAAATAACAAAATGAATGGATGAGGAATCCATTGGCTGCCAACATCCCCCACCAAAAAGGGCACTTTTGACTTTCTTCTTTTTTTTTTTTTTTAACAAATACAATACAAAAGTCCCTTTCGTAGTTAATTTATTTAAAATACCAAACGGGCTCCAATTTTAAAAACGAAAGCCTTTCTGGAGACGAAATCCGACAAGGAATCTAAAGATATAAAAAATCACATTCTTATTTAAACATTTCAGAAAACAGATATTTTAATCTCTTGATTAAAATATCACAAAAGGACGAAAAGTCAAACAATTCATTTAACACTTAATCAATTTATTCACATATGGTCAAATAGACATTTTTTTCCAAGTATCATTATATACCTAAAACATCTAGGCCGGTTTTAGGATGTTACAAATTTAAAATACGTGTCAGATTTTTTGCATTTATCACCGACCACTCCCACAAAAAGATAGTATCATTGGCATATTGGAGGTGAGATAGAGATGGTCCATCATTCGGGAGGTTAATCCCGTGAAATACCCCTTTTTCTTTAGCTTCCAACATCGCCACGTGAATACTTTCAACGGCTAAAATGAATAAAAATGGTGCCATTGGGTCGCCTTGTCTAAGACCCCGTTTTATATTAAATTCCGAAGCGGGCGAACCATTCAATAACAGGGAACCCCTCGCGGAAGATAAGCATGAATAAATCCACCGCCTCCATTTTTGACCAAAACCCATTTGCCCCATAATAGAGTCTAAAAAACTCCAATTGAGAGAATCATAAGCTTTTTCAAAATCCACCTTAAAAATGAGTGCTTGTTTTTTTCGTTTTTTTGCACCAAGAAATGACCTCACTCAATATTAGTGGACCGTCAAGGATATTCCAACCCTCGATGAAGGCTGATTGTTCTAAACTAACGATATCACCGATGACAACCTTTAAATGATTGGCCAAGTATTTCGCGATTATCTTATACAAACTCCCAATAAGACTAATCGGGCGATAGTCGGATAATTCAAGGGGGATATCACACTTTGGAATAAGTGTAAAAAACGACGAATTACACCCGTGATTGAGGTTACCCCCGTTTTCAAAGCATTTCACCGCATTCATTAGATCTACTTCAATTATGTTCCAAAACTTTTTGTAAAACGCAAAAGTGAAACCGTCCGGACCCGGTGCTTTTTCAACCCCACAATCCCATACCACGTTCTTAATTTCAATACGCGAGAAGTTTTCTTCCAATTTGATCACTTGATCACTCGATAGGGATTTGAATTTATTACTACGAAATTCCGGCTTTACTTTGATGGATTCAGAGAATATTTTAGCAAAATAATCGGAAGAACCTTTTTTCATGTTATCAGGGTCTTCATTCCAAATCCCGTTGAAGGTTAACCCGTGGATGAAATTCTTCCGGTTGTTGTTATTGACGATACCATGAAAAAATTTAGAATTTTCGTTACCTTCAACGTTCCATTTAACCCGTGCTTTCTGTTTGATATCGCGAGACTTTCTATTTTCCAGGTCCCGAATTTGATCGTCAAATTTCAGCCTCTCAATTTTCTCGGCATCCGTTAAACCAGTCATTTCAGCCTTCAAGTCTAATTCGTTTACCGCCTTTTTCAACCTGTTTAACCAGGAATCATCGTTTGCCGCCCTCCAGGATTTAATAGCAACTTTAACCAATTTTAGTTTCCGACAAAATAATTGAATAGGGTTGTGAGAGTCGTTAACCTGTTGGTTCCAAGCCGATGTGATAACTGGTGCTAACAACGGGTCATTAGACCAAGTGTTAAAAAACTTAAAATAAGTTGGGCCGAAATCTACATTCACAGATTTTAACAAGAGTGGACAGTGGTCACTACAGCCCCTAGGTAAAATATTGACGAGAGGGTTACGCCAATTCAGAAAAAAAATTTCCGAAACAAAAAATCTGTCAAGTAAGCTCATATTACCACTGTCCGGGGTACTTCTCGTGTATCTTCTACCCCCATCTTTATTTCTTTTAGAGCAGCATCACATATAAAGTTATTAAAGACCCTAGCCCCCGCAGCCGAATACGAGGACCCGGTTCTCTCCGACCTTTTACGAACTTCATTAAAATCCCCGAATACGACCCAAATCCGGGAAGGATCAGCCACCATTGTTTCAGTCAGGGAATTCCACAATAATCTCTTTTTCTTTAAATCCTGTGGGGCATAAACATTCACCAAACCACACACATGATTGGACCCAACAATAGTCCCTTTGATAATAAGAAAGCCATCATCTTTAATTTATTCTTGGTGAGAGAACCAAGACGGGTCCCAAACAGACACCAGTCCACCAGATTTTCCATTCGACCCCGAAAAATCGAATTCCATTCTTGTGTTCCCCCAAAACGATCTTGCCAAGGCTGAATCAAATTGTTTAAAGCTTAGTTACGTCGTTCAAAGCTTAGTTAGAATCATCAACTGAAAGCTTGTAGCCTAATGGTATTAGTTTGGTGTAAAGTGTTACCCATGACCTTAATTCAAGTCTCATCATCGTCTAAAATTTTCGTCAATCTATTACAAACCGAAATTCTCGTTGTCTAAAATTCCAAGTTATTGGATTTACTACTTGTTGGACGCTTTGAAAATTTAGGAACTCCGTGATTTTTGACAAAGGGAAGATGCGTAAAATAGATTTATTTGATAACATTGTTTTATTCTCTTTTTCTTGGTTGAGACATCGAAATATTAAATGTAAGATCTCATGGACGGGTTGGGTTAAATTTCCTTTGTAATTCTTTTGTTTGTTAATCTAGCTCTTTGCTAGACTCTAGTAATAATAATATCGCCGTTCAAAAATAAATTCAAGTTCCGTCATAGCCAAATGGAGTAGATCAAGTGTCATTGAAAACAATAAAATCACCAGGTTATATAACTTAACGTAACTAACTATTGAATAGACAACTTACACTGGTTGCACTTGGTTACAACCCTTGTAATCTTGTTCTAACTACAATGTCTGAGGAAATACTGAACCGTAAAAAGTAAATGATTGGGGTGGTTTTCGGGTACATATGAACTAGTGAACCATAACAACCGTCTCACCGTTCAAGATTATTCAGAAATTTTAAAAATATTCTTATTTTTATAAAAGATTTGATTGTTTATTTTAAAAAAGAAATATTTGAGTATATCACTTGAAAATTTTCACATAATTTATTAATTGTTTGTTTTATTTATAAATGAAATGAGTTAAAGTTTGAACGTTTGGATCATAACTTTTAAGTTAGCAAATTATAAAATTTTATGGGAAAAAAACCCAAAACCGAATTGACTTATTGGGAGAAACTGAAATTTTTTAAAAATAGAAGTCGAACGATTTTCAATTCCTAAAAACTGATTTTTTTGGTTCAAGGTTTTGGTTTAGTTAAAAATTGACACAAACTGTGTAATACTCACCCCTAGATTAAAAATCATGTGGTTGTCGGTTGAGATTATTAGGGTGGGGGTGGGGGGGGGGGGGGGGGGTTGCTTTGTCTGGGTGAAGGGACCAACATATATAATTCAATCCTTGAAGGTTGGGTTTGATGAGGTCGGTCCGGGTTACCGGATCCAACGTTTTTCAGCATGCAAGATATATAATTCGATCCATTCAAAAATAAATCGTCAAAAAATATATAATTCTATCATTTGGGAGCGTTATATTATTAAAGTTCATTTATGTTCATTAACGAGGAAATAGCTTCGCGTATGAATTAACTAGACTACATTTGTTGGTCTTTTATCCTCAAAGATATAAGAGTTTCATAATCCTTAAAGCGTTAACACAACCAATTTGATTACTACATCAAAACTCTTATTTGCTTTCCTTGATAACTTTTAACGAGCTGAAAAGTGAGCGAGGTCATTAATTAAGGTCGGGATGGGAATTGGAAGACCCCACCAATTAAAAACGACGGCCCACACATCTTTAGAAATATCACAACACTTGATGAAAATGGGAGCTTTGATTTCGAAATCCCCAAGAGCTAAGCCAACCATATATATGTTGATGCAATCCCGAACCCTGGGACCACAAACAATCCTCCTCACCCAACACATTTAAATGGTAGACCTTTTATTCAATTTATTATTACCAGATTTTTATTTTCTGAAAAGTTGGATATGATATTAGCATATGTATGTATATAATTATCGTTCGCTATTTGGTGGTTCTGATCGAAGACAATTTTTCTTATAATCATTATCTTGTATAATACCTAATACGTCAATGGCGGGGAAAAGATTAGCTTTAAACAACGGATCATCATATTTAAAAAGGACAACAAAAAAACATCTTACTTAAGCAACAACAAATTTTTATTTTATCAAAAGCAGCTTATATTGAGCAAAAAAGCACCTAACAAATAGTTTATCTCGAGAATAAAAATCATCAAAAATAATATAACGTTGAGAAAAACAACATAAATTATTGTTAATCTTGATATAAAAATAGGGATATCTGAATAAAAAATTAAAAAAGAACATGCTATATTGAGATTTTTGGTGTTCATTTTATGCGTACGATAAGATCAACTACTAAATTTTTTAGCTGTAAATCAATATGAGAAATAAGTTGCTGTTGTAACTATTTTGTGTCGAGGGTCTAACCTAGATAATGTACCAAATTATTTAAAAAAAAAGCCAAGTGTAAATTTTCTATCCATATGGGGGTTTGGACCCCCTTCATAATGGTAGTTCCGCCTACATATATTTTGGAAGCTTTTAGAATGAAAGTAATATGTCATAATATATATATTTAAAATAAATACTATCTCCACAGTATATTTTAATACTTATTTTATTTGGTAAAAGAAATATAAGTCATAATTCATTAACTATATACTTTAATAAAATATATACTTTAATAAAAGGGTCCTCTTAATGGAACAATCCTATATATAATTTAGAGTTAATTACACAAATGGTCCTTTAAGATGATACGAAGTTGCAAGTATGGTCCTAATCTTTTAATTTCGACAATCTCAGTCCTTTAAGATAACCGATTTTGCACGTTTGGTCCTTTGTTGACAGTGCCGTTTAAATTGGACGTTAAGCGCTATCACGTGGTTTGCACGCGAGGGTAACATACGTCTTTTTCACCCTTCTTCAGTTCAAAAACTTCCACATATAAACAGAACCCTCCTTCTTTACGCTAAAAACCCTTCGATCAAAAACCTCTCAATCCTTTCTAAAACCCTAACGATTTCAAGCGAGCATTGTAGTAGCAGACGATAATGGAGATTCCTCCGTATAGCATTCGAGAAGCAGGGGTCCAGTACGACCTTGACGCCATTTACGGTTAGTTATTTCATACTTGATTTTGCAAAATTGCGTAATGTTTAGTACTGATGTAACGTAAAGCACATAATTTTGTCCAAATTTCTACTATTCGACACTGATTATGAAGGTTTCACTATGTTTTTTGTGCTAAATTACGTTTGATGATTTTTTTGTGTTAAACAGAGGGTTTTTCAAGTCACTTCTCCATGAAGTTACATCACGGTGGGGCTTTTGAAGACTACCCAAATAGGAGATATGTGAATGGTAAAGTAACCTACGTGGATGGTATTGACATAGATAGATTTTCTGTACATGAGCTAAATGATGTAATTGAAGACTTAGGTTATGATGGTAGAAGTCTTATGTTATACCATTATAAAAGACCAAACATGTCTTTAGATGCTGGATTGCATTCCTTAGCAAGTGATCAAGATGTTCACAGTCTAAGTGTCTACATTGCCGATGCCAAATTGATAGAAGTGTATGTTGAACACGATAAAACCAATGTAGAGCCATATTATGGAACACCTCACAAGACAATTGTTATTGAGGAACTTACTGAGCAACAACCTGATACCATTAATAAACCATCATGCTCTAAGAGATTAATGTTAGAGGCTGCTACGATTGAAGAACCACTGGTTGGTATTCAAGAACCTGAGGCTGAACAAAACATTCATAATACTCATACTGAAGAACCTGAGGCTGCTACCATTGAAGTACCACTGACTTCCATTTATGAAGAATGTTTTGATGCTAGTGAAGATAGTGATGACAGTGAAGATAGTGATTTTATTGTGGATGAAGATAACATTCTCCATGATGTTGAAGTCGATATGAGAGACTTCCATTTAAGCGTTGATAAGGATGTAGAGTTCACGGGTTCCACAAGGAATGATCAAAATGACAATGAAACTGAAAATGTTACCCCACTTGAAGATGTGAACTATGATTCATTTGACAGTGATTGTGGTTACTCAAATGATAATCCGTTAATCATAGCTCGAAGAAGAAAGTTGAAGGAAATTAGGAAACAAGGTGAGTCAGAGAATGTGGTCCATAATTCTATGTTTTATCTAGCTCAGACATTTGGCAGTTCAAATGAAGTAAAAAGCTTGGTTAAACGTCATGCAATTGAGACAAGAAGAATGTTGAAGATTATAAAAAACGATAAAGAAAGACTTAGGGTTGTCTGTGTAGGTATCCTGCCGAGTTTGACTGAAGAAGGTGCTGGTCAACAGAGTCAACAGGGTCAACCGAGTACTGGTCAACAGAGTCAACAGAGTACTGGTCAACAGAGTCAACAGAGTACTGGTCAACAGAGTCAAGAGAATCAAGTGAAAAAAAAGTTAAGGGTAAAAAGACAAAAAAACAGAAAGTAGTGGTGGGCCCAAAAAATAAAGGGGGAAGGGGAAAAAGACAGATCCAGATGAAATAACTTGTCCATGGGTTTTACATGTGGCTAAGATTAAAAACAGTGAAACGTGGATGGTGAAGACATTAATTGATGAACACAAGTGTTACCAATCTAGAAAAATAAGGCATTGCACATCTGACTTCCTCTCTCATCAAATTCGTGATGCAGGATCAAGTAGGTCAAAGAAGAAGAAGTAGTTATGTTGACTTTTTTAGTTGTCTTTCGTTCAAAGTGGTGCAGGATCAGTGGTATTAGTTGTCTTTTGTTAACTTTTGTAATGACTGAATTGTGTTGTCTTTTGTGATCTTTTGTAATGACTGAATTGTGTTGTGTTTTGTGATCTTTTGGTATCAATATTACTTTGTAATGACATTTGGTGCTTTGACCTTTTTGGTATTTGTATCAGTTTTGGTATTTTGGAACTTTTGGTAGTAGTATGTCATGCATAAAAGTAGCAGTTTTGTCAATCCAATTGTGCAGTTTTCATTACAATAAAGGTAGCAGTTTCATTACAACACAAGCAAAATACACTGCAAATCCTACCAAAATACACTGCATATCCAACCAAAATACATTGCAGATTTTATACACCTGTGTTTTAATAAACTGCAGTTTTCCAAATGCAAATCCTATTTTACTATGAACACATAAACTCCAAATGCTATCCAGCTATAGATTAACCAAAGCCTGAATCTTCTTGCTTCACTTTTTGCATCATTTAGCTTCTTCTCAGCCCTATTCTTTGACCTTAATAATCCAGGTATTATATTCATTGATCGGAGACACATAGGGGGGTCCATCCATCCTATAAAGCTGCAATTACAATCCTGGGAGAAAAGATTTGAAATTTAGGTCAAAATTAAAAAAATCAAAACTTGTACATTTATTACCTGTCGTGGACAACCATAGAATCGTCTCCCAGGGTTTCTATCGGTCCATGAAGTCAGAATTAATGCTTCTTCACCACACCTGCAAATCGCCATTGATGGAACTTGGATTAGGGTTTTTGTTCGTCCGGGGTGAAAGTGACGAAGGACGAGTGAGAGGGGAGAGGGATTTTTTATTTTAAAGGGGTGAAAAAGACGTATGTTACCCTCGCGTGCAAACCACGTGATAGCGCTTAACGTCCAATTTAAACGGCACTGTCAACAAAGGACCAAACGTGCAAAATCGGTTATCTTAAAGGACTGAGATTGTCAAAATTAAAAGATTAGGACCATACTTGCAACTTCGTATCATCTTAAAGGACCATTTGTGTAATTAACTCTATAATTTACACAGCCTTTGACATTGAAAGTTGTAGTCAAATTTAGGGGTGAGCATGGGGCGATTTTGGGCGGTTTTTAACTAAAACCAAACCCCGCCCCGAAAGTTCGGGTTTTGTGAATTACACCCCGTTCGGTTTCGGGTTTTTCGGTTTCAGTTTTTCGGGTATTTCGGTTCGATTTCGGGTTTTTCGGTTCGATTTCGGGTTTTTTTCGGTTTTTTAGTTTCCTTTAAATTTACCAATTTGTTACCTTAAAAACTAATATTATGATTCAAACTTACAAACCTTAACTCATTTCATTATAAATAAAAAAACAACTAGTAAGTTTAATATAATGTAATATAAAAAAACTTACAAACCAATCATTTCATTATTAATCTGAAAAAAATTAATAATATAATAACATCCAACCATCTTTCGCAACAATCATAGTCAATGTCTTCATCCATAGAAGTTTCATTGCATGGTTGCTTTTCTTTTGCAAATAAATTTATATCAAATCTTTTAAAAATATAAGAATATTTTTATAAAACTTGAAATATACATAAAGGCGGGGCGGGGCGGGGCGGGTTTTTCGGTTTGGTTTTTCATATGCCCCCGAAAACCGCCCCAAACATTCGGGTTTTCTAAAAATCAAAACCGTTGATGTCGGTTTTTCAAATGGTTCGGTTTTTCGGTTCGGTTTTTTCGGGTTTTTCGGGTTCGGTTCGGTTTTTCGGTTTTTATGCTCACCCCTAGTCAAACTTTCTTGAAAATTGTATTCAAACAACTTTTTTATAAATAAACTTTTTGAAACTTAGAGCATCTCCAATGGTAGCTTTTTCAAAAGCTTATTACTATTTTAATAAGCCTTTAAAAGACTTTTTACCATTGGAATGCCTAGCTTTTTGAAAAGCTTATTGCAAAGACTTATTCTCTACTAACCTTTTAACCATCTTTTTATGTTTGTCATTTTTAGCCCCTTATGTTTAATAACATTTCAATTTAAACCTTAGATTTGTTATATATAAATTCTCTATTATATTTTTATTACTTAATAAATAAATTATATAATATTTAATGTCAATTAGTATAATATTTTTATATTAGACATTTTAAAAGATATAATATTTAGTAAGATGTCAAAAAAATTGTTAAATTATATATAGGGGTATTTATAAAACATTTGAGATAGATAAAGGTAGACTAGAAATATTATAAAAGAATAAGCTTTTGGAGAGGTTAACCATTGGAGATGTCATTTATGAAAAGGTTTTTTGTTAGTAGAATGTTGATGTGGTAAAATTAATAAGCTTTTATGAGGTTAACCATTGGGATGCTCTTACAACTCTTTTTTTTTTTTTTTTTTGAACGGCTTGAAACTTACAACTCACTGTATTTTGTTTTTTTTTTAACAGGCACTACTCCACTTTTTCTATTATAGCTACAAGAACATAGTTACCATCTTAACAAAGCATTTCAACCGGAAACCACCAAACCACTGGAAACATCAGCCGAAAACCAGCACATACCGCCAACTACCACCGTTAGTCGGTAACCCACCAAACATCCCTATCTTCGGCGGATCTGGAAGACGAGTTCCGTCGTTGAAGCGTTCGGTCATCGCTAGCAACTTCGGCGATGGAGGTAGCGACCACCACGATGGAGGTGGTCTCAATTTTCTTCATTGCGAGTCGATCGACGGTCTCTGTGGTGGCGGTGGTGGTTGTGAGCGGCAGAGTTGGGGTGGCGGTAAGTGGTAGAGTTGGTGGTTGTGGGGTGAAAGAGAAAGAGAAAGCGGTGGTGGTGGTATCAACTTTGGTGAACGAAGAAGGCGGTGGTGGTGACCTGAAGAGCTGGCAGTGGTGTTGATTTTCAAAGCTTATTGTGAGGATGAGAGAAAGAGATGGAGTTTCTGAAAATGATTTGCAGAGCTTGTGGGGATAAGAGAAAGAGATGAGTTTTGAGTTTTGATAATGACAGTCCTAAGGGCTGTCAATAAGGAAGAATATTCTATTTTGAACAAGACTTTTTAGTTGAATTTATTGCATTTGTAGTTGAATATTCCCGGAAAGATGGAAGAAAGTTGACTAATGAAGATAAATATGGACTAATAGTTGCAGGATAATTGAATATACCTAGGAATATTCTTTCTTATTGACAGTCCTTAGGGCTGTCATTATTAAAACCCTTTAATAATTAGGTTGTATTTAATTTTGAGGAGAGAAAATATTAAATAGGGTTGTCCCTATATAAAATTAGGATGTCCTGATAGTCACTCCCTAATAAAATTAAAACAAGTGAAACGACCTGTTTTAAAAGATCATCATCACGTGGTCAAAAATCAATATTATTATGGGATTTGTTTTTTTGAAATTTGTAGCCCATTTTGCAGCCCATTGGGGTGGTGTTCTGGTACAAGTCCCTTTGCTGATGGCATTACCCTGATGCATCTGTAAACTCGATAAAGGCTTTTTGAGCCTTTGCAACCCATATCACGTATTAACGAAAATAAATATGCTTTAAAACAAATAATAATAAAACAATTCTAAAAAAAAATAAAAAAAATATTTATTTATTTTGTAAAAATGACCAATATATTCTTTCATGTATAAAATATGTGATTAATGTTGACTATTAATTATAATTAATCAGTTGTTGAGATTTAACCCTTAGAATTACATAAAAATTAAGGACTACTTTGAATACATGATTATAACATTTATGCATATGGTTTTTTAAATTTTGTGATTTTGTTTCTAACTTTTCTTTTCGTGATCTACATTTTTTTGGTTTTTAATTTTCATTTTTTTCGTTCTTTTTAAATTAAAATGATTTCTTAATTTCTTTCATTTGTAGTCATCTTCTCTTGCAAGTTCAAGGAAACTAATATAGGATCAAGTCGACTATTTGAGGAATAATGTAATACATAATAAAGTCATATATGATCGATTGTTTATTAGGAATGTGATGTTACAATTATGAATGGAATATACACAAGTAGCAAAATAATATTTAAACAATCAAAATATTCACAACTTTGAAGCGAATAAATTTGGTCGTTATGAGTATGTTCACACTCTATTTTACAAGACAACAAATAAAACACATGTATACATGACAAGATTAAACTATCAGACGTGACTTTCCATAATAATATATAGAACCATCTAAAATAAACATTTATATATTAGATGTGACTTTGTACCATGGTCCATGACTCCATGGCTTATGCTTTACGACCTCCTAATAAGAAAATCTTTTAATTGGTTAATTGATCAATTTTATGTACTGATAATTCGTATAACAGATATATGAGTTTTGCTCTCATATGAGGTGTGATATATAGAGTTTGAATTCTGTAAACACCTCATGTGGTGCCAAATATGGGGGAATTTTCCCTGGAAATCCCTATGGGGGCTGAGTTTTCCCTGTAAAGGAGCTCGAATCCGGGGTAAAGGCTGGAAAATTGCGAGTAAGCTTCTGTTGATATTATTTGCCGTTTCCAAAAAAAGATACACTTTAATTATTCGCGTAAATTACATATTTAATCCATATGATTTGAAAATTTTGCAGCTTTCGTTCCTAAAACGAATTAATTACAACGACCATCTTTGTGGTTTCGTTTTTCCCCCAGTATCGTCTCTCCAACAAGAAAATGACCAAAGTACCCATACTTTAAATATTTTTATTTTAAAATCTGATTAACTTTCCTTTTCCTCTTCATTTTATATTTTTCTTTTCTATTTATTTTTTCCCATTCTAAAGTTGGGAGTTGGGACCCAATGCTCTCTCGTATTCTCTACCACCCAACAGTTTTGTTGTACAAAATGTTATGAATACTTTTCTAAATCATAGACGATATATCATATAGTGATACCATACAAAACAAACTAACAAAAGTATGCTTAATACTACCACTAATATTAATAAGCGCGAATTTCATAAAAAATGTCATATAAATTGATCGAATTGAAATAAGGAATCGAAGATCCTTTTTACATTAATAGGAGTACATATAAATTTTGTTAAGTAAAAAAAGTAACCCGTTAATACAATCTCCAATCAATAGGAGTAAAATTCAATTATTTTATAAAAAAATGTAATCATTAATGGGAGTAAATGTTTATTTTGTCGCATAAAGAGGAATGCATTACCTTTGTAAATAAAAAATTAACATTTACTCTGACAAATCGTGTTCAACTTAACCATCTTTAGTTCCTTATTTCGAACTCTTTAAGATCTTATGTGAATTAAACTATTATGAAATTTGCCCTAATAATAATAGTTATATTATAATTTGTTTTTCTACATAATATGGTATGCCTTATATTGCATGCTATCATATGAACGTATACAATATTGTTAGACAAATTGATTAAAAAGGGACTAGCCTTGCAAGTTGCAAATAATATTTAAAATTTCAAAATATTCACAACTTGAAGTAAATAAAATTTTCTATTTAAATTAATGAAAAAAGATTAAAATAATAACGTATCCTTACACCTGAACCTTTTCTATTTAAAGGCATCAAAGTTCTTTACTTATCATATACAAAGCAATATTTCTTCCTAAAATAGTATCATCGATCATCTTGATTACAGTATCTAGACCTTATTTACTTATCATCGAAATACTATGGCAAATATTTCGCAAGTTGTCCCAAGGTAACCCTAACTTTATTATTACCAATTAACATTATCGCTATCGTTAGATTTGCACATCACCAAACTTAATGTGCATATAATAAGTTAGTTTTTACGATTCTAGATGATACAACATCATATTTCCTCTGTTTCAAAATAAGTGATACACTTTCTATTTTAAGGTGTTTCAAAATAAGTGATATACTTTGAAAACTTACCATATTTTAGGTAATTTTAACTATAAATTTGAAACGGAGGAAGTATATGTTTTTTTGGGTTGAATCTACTACTAGAAAAGTTGCCAATACCAACGGAATTTTACCAACGGACAATAAGTTCGTTGGTAAATTAGTGCATTTCCAACGGAATTACCAACGAAAAACACTTTACCTAGTTTTTACATTTTACCAACGGGTATCCGTTGGAAATGCTGTTGGTAATTATCTATGTTTTGGAGGGAAAATTTTACCAACGGCGGGATTTTCATTATCCCGTTGGAAATAATCATTAAGTTGGAGGGAAGACTCCCGCTCTAAATTACCAACGGGTCATTGACATTATTCCGTTGGTAAATTGTAGAAAAATAATCACCAATGACCTTAATCCGTTGGTAACTCATACAATTCCGTTGGAAATAGTGGTTTGCAAAATCTTTATATATAATAAAATATTTATAATTAAAATTACTAATTTTACCTCCAAGATTATAACCAAAAAAAAAAAAAAACCCTACCAAGCCAAAATCCCTTTCTTCGATCCTTCTCGTCTGCCATTCTCAACATCTCATTCGCCCCCTTTTGCTACTTTTTCTCCAGCATACTACAAAGAAAACCCTAACACGGCCAAAAAAAGCATTTATCATCTTTACCATTTCCCTTTGTCGCCTCTGTGCTCACGCCTCCGGCAGCCAGAGATGGCTTAATCTCATACATCTAGTGGACGGTTTTAAGTCAAAGAACTCATGGATGTGAAGATTTGATGCCTTGAGGCTCTATGCTGCTCACCATCGTGTCCTCACAGGTTTGATTACTCTTCTCCATCGTCTTCCTCACTGAATCACATATTTACAGACTTAGGTTGTGTTTCCAGATTCGCTCAAAAGGTCATGTTTCTGTTCGCTCTGTACCCAATCGGGGTACAAAATCGAAATCTGAATTGTGACGAACCCTAATCGGTGAAACCCTAATCAGTGAAATTGTGACTAACCCTACCTTATCTTGAGGCACTCACTGTTACTGTTTCTGTTTGTTTGTTTGCCAGGCCCGAGAGTTGTAATCCATTTTTACCGTATGCTTGAAAGCTTGCTTTTTCACCATCGAGATGCTTGTGTTGTAGTGATTTCTGAAACAACTGAGCTGAATTTATTCGATGGTTTTGTTAAAGATGGGTAATTTCTCACCTGCTTTCTGAATTTGATCATATATTAATATTCATTGAGTCATGTGGTTTTTAGGTGTTAGCATCTTATATATTGATTGAACATTTGATTAGGAATTGAACCATGAAAATGCAATGCATATAATTCTGAGTTTTGGGCAGTGTCCCTCATCTAAAACTTTGTATTCATCAAAATTACTGCATGTATTTGTTTTTGTTTTCTTAGAGACAAAGTGTAAGACTAAAATTTGAGTAATTAGTCAACTAATTGGGTCTTTTTAGTACAATACAAAAGAAAGGTTTGTGAGGCTTGCTTATAAAGCTCAAGCAGTTTTTATATTTATTTGTTTCTTATATCCAGTGCAATACAAAAGAAAGGTATGTGAGGCTTGCTTATAAAGCTCACTTTCTGATGAAACAATAGTCAAAGTTGCGTGTGGATCAAATCAAATAGGTTCTGTTAAAAATTACGAGTACAAGACAATTAAGTATTATTTGTTTACACTTTTTAATATTTCTACCACTAATATGATTTAGTTTTCAGTTGCATTGGACTCAAAGGGCTATGCTTATACGTAAGATAACTTATACCATGCATCTTTTACATTTAAAGACACTAATTTTACATCAAAAATACATTGCAGATGGGGATTTGGAGGGTATGGAAGGTGAACAACTTTTCTACTTTTTATAGCAGTATTTATTGGTGCTTTTTTAATTGGTTAAGATGTAATATTCTACAGGTTGATACTTGATATGCCTCGGGTTAGATTGGCTTGACATGCAAACTCTTTGCTAGTGAGAACATCTACAAGATGCTTGGTAATCAATTACCTTTTGTGGTCACCAAACTATTTATAGTTAGGAAACACTTGGTTGATACTTATAAATTTTTTTGTATATTGGGAATACTCTTCATATCATTTTGTAGATGACATAGTAATTGTAATTTGACAAATTCATTGCTTGATATGTATTTTGGAAGGTTTTAGTTAGTTGATCTCTCTTTCTCTTTATTATATATTTACCAACAGACTTCAAATTACCAACGGAATTTCCGTTGGTAAATATGAATGATTGTCTACTCAAATTACCAACGGATAAATAAACTTACCAACGGCGTTTCCGTTGCTAAATTACCAACGGCTATAACGTTTTTTGCTATCAAATTTACCAACGGGCAATTTTTAATCACCAACAGCTTGTCCATTGGTATTTACTGACGGGATCGTTGGTAAATAAATTTACCCACGGGCCTTTTACTGACAGACGATATCCGTTGGTAATCCCGTTGGTAAACCGGATTACCAACGGATTTAGGCAAATTACCGACGAATTTTGCCCGTTGGTATGGCCATTTTAACTGTAAGTTCGAATCAAAGCGCCATTTTATTAACTAATATTTTGATCATTTGGAATGATTTTGTTAAAAAGTGTTTCGGAAAGTGAAAATCTTTTAATTATTTGGAAAGATTGGACATTTGCATCTGAGTTGCTAGCTTTCTTTAACGATTCATACAAAAAGCATTACAAAAAATGAATATTTGGGGACGGTTATTAATAGACCGCTCCAAAATATGTTTTCTTTTGCAACAGTCACATATATATGGAACGGTATGTGAAATGTTACAAAAGACTTTTTCAACGTCTTGATTGCAAACAGATCGATGGTGAAATTTTAATACCATTATACTAATTATATAAGTTTAATTTTCTCTAGGTTGACAATGAAAGTTGCACTTATAACCGGTGGAGCTCAGGGGATCGGCGAGGTGACAGCAAGGCTATTTGTCAAACATGGAGCCAAAGTCGTAATTGCAGATATTCAAGACAAGTTAGGCCAATTTGTATGTTAAGATATCGGTCTAGAAAACGCTACATTTGTCCACTGGGACGTCACTATTGAATCCGATGTTGAAAATGCCATAAACATAACACTTGCCAAATATGGTAAGTTAGACATAATGATCAATAACGCAGACATTGTTGACCATGTAAAGCCCAACATACTCGATAATGATGTGTCCACTTTTGAAAGAATAATGAAGGTGAATGTAACCGGTGTGTTCCTAGGAACCAAGCACGCGGCTCGAGCCATGATCCCAGCTCGTAGTGGCGACATAATCACATTGGGCAGTATATCTGGGGTCATTGGCGGGATCGTTTCTCATTCATATTCGAGTTCTAAACACGCAATTGTGGGACTCACTAAAAACACGGCGGCTGAGCTTGGTCAATATGGGATTCGTGTTAATTGCTTATCGCCTCATTTTATTCCTTCACCAATGACCACTAATCTCACGGGTGATCATCCTGATAAATACTCAAAAGTTTATTCGAACCTCAAAGGGGTTGCTCCGGTGGAAGATGATGTGGCAAAAGCTGCTCTTTTTCTAGCTAGCGACGAGGCTAGGTACATGAGCGGGCATAATCTAGTACTTGATGGAGGGTTTACCGTCATAAATCCGGCTTTTGGCCTGTTTGCACGAGCTTCTGCCTTCGAGTAGTATTATCTGACGTGTTAACTAATTAACTTGTTCGATTTTAATTTGGCTAAAAGAGAGTCATATGTTCTGATATTACTTGTGTTAGTTGCAGTTTTTTTTTCTTTTTTCCCTATGGAAGTTCCCAATAAAAGTATATCTTTTCATCATAAATAAAAATAAAAATATTACATGTATGTTCGAATAGTGCGCGCGAACTAACATCTTTTTGGTTGTATACTTTCAATGTAATGTATATGTTGACTCTTAATATTCAAGTCAATCTTTATCTTTATCTTTATATATATTAAATGAATGTTTTTTTGAAATGTTGTCACCTCATCTTGTCCATGTCAGCTATGCTGACTGGACTAATCCTAATCAGCAGTCCTTTCAAAATTCGTTAGAATTTAAACTGCATGATTATCACGATAAACCCGCTACTCCTAAATACCTGGCCACACAACCACTCCTCCAAAATAATAGGGATTGCAGTTCCTTTTCAACTTACACGATAAATATTAATTACGAGCTCGGTGGTTAATTGACACTTCCAAAGGGCTAAGTTACGGTTTCTTCAATTTCTTCTATTTCTAGGTTTCTTCAAAATATGATTTATTGCCTTATGGGTTGGGTAGTAATGAATTCGATGGCTGGAACTATAATACTGACTTAAAAGGACATCGATCTGTTTCATGGGGTCACTTGTGTTCATAATGGATGTCATAAGTGAGCATAACGAGCAAAAACCAAGAAAAAAGAAGCTGCTATTGTCTTGTGTTAATCGGTATTCGATTGGTAAGATCGTTATTGTTTAACTTTGTATTTTTTCAAGATTCGATTAAAATTTATTTTTCAAACATCTTCTAGACCGAAAATAATTTTAACTGGTACAAATCAAACAGGATACCATTTGGAATGTTAATTTTAATTGATTGAAACTACATAATCAAAGAAGCCAGATATGCATACCAGGTGTCAATTATAATGTCTCTGAGTGGAAAAATAAAAATAATAAATTTACGAATTTTTATATTAACATGGAGGATTTGTTGTTGATTTTTTAATTTTTAAAAAAACGCCCTTTTGAAGCAATTAACAAGTTAACATTTTTAACTTGCAGGATGCTAATGATAAGTCCAATAATGAAATCAGTAGTCGTGAAAGGACAGGTTAAAGAAAAGGCAGAGGTTGAAGAGACAAAAGGTACAAGTTGTTTTGGATCAACAAAATGCTTCTGTTAATGCTGATATGTTACGTCATCTATGAAAATCTTACTGCCACATAATAATTTTTTAGCTTTTATATTCAATATAAAAAAATTTTAATTTGGTTTTGTTACTGATATTTTACAATGACAGGACAAGGGAAAAGGAAGATTGAAGTTCTTATTGCAGCATACATAATTATTTGCTCATTTTGCCAAAACTGATCAATCCGCTTAAGCTAGATTTTAGTTTAATAGATGCTTAAGCTTATATATATTTTTCGACTTTTTTGGGGTCGTAAAGAGTAGATTTTGACTTTTATAGGTCAAAAGGGAGTGATTTACATCTCTAAAGTTAATGAGTTTGTCATTCTTGTAGAAAATTTCGATCATTGTAGCAAATATTACAGTTAGGAAAAACTGGTAAATGATATCAAGTTGCATCAAAATCAATAGAAATTTGTATTTATAAAGTCAAAGTTGGACTTCTAAGATCAAACTATAAATGTAGTTATTTGGTAATTTTGACCAATCTTGTGTTTTCATGCACAATGATTTTCAAGATCTCATTTACATAAAACTAACTGGACTTGGTTTCTAAATTGCAGATGGATCAGTCATCTCAAACGTTTTAAAAATGAAACGGGTCAAAAACCGTGTGAAACTCAACTAATGTATTTTATTTAAGATAAACTATAAATTTATATTCCTAACTTGGTAGGTTGACCCGACCCTACCTGTTTTGACTTCATTGATTCATTCATTTAGTACGGAAGTTGACTTGTGATTTTTTTTTGTTGCTGTTGTTTATGCAGTTACCGCAACAACCAAATTCATATGACTGTGGTCTACTCTTGCTCTATTTTTGTTGTTTATGCCTTAAATCCATTCCATGGTCTTTTATACTTTGTGTTCATGCTAACATCTTGTGCACTTTTGGAGGAAAACTTGGAGTAAAGTATGTGCATCATCAGCTAGAGATGTGGCCAAGCAACTTAAGGGATCTCGAATCAGATTTCTTCATTAAGTTAAATATGATAAAGTTGTTAATTTAGATTGATGTATATGTGCGTGAACAACTATTGGTGATGCCTGGACACAGAGACACAAATCTTCAGAAACAACTGAACTATTACATCCCAACATTTTGCATTTGGAGGAATGTGTACTGGATTTTTAACTGTCGTATAAGTAGATCTTTTAAAGCAAAATTCAAATCACAATGTTGATGCTTCGACAAACATTCTTAAAGTTTGAATATCAACAAAATTAATATTCATAGGTGGGTGTGGAAATTGAAAATTAGTGTTGATACCAGATAAATCCGGATAGCAGTATGAAAATATTATTAAATGTGTCTTAAAGATAGAATTTCTAATCCTTATACCTACAATTAACAAATTTCTATAAGCCACCCGTGATTTTCATTTAAAGTCAAGGACAGTCGATATCAAATGTGGGGATTTTCTTACCCAAACTTGTATTCACTTATGTTCTTTCGGTACGTTTTGTTTTAGTCAAGTTTTGTAAACATTGCAATATTATAGTGGATTGACTCTCGGCTTTATCAGCCCGTGGTTTTTTTCCCGATTTGGGTTTCCACGTAAATCACTGTCTGTTTAAATTTACTGTTTTTATATACATTTCATTGTGTGATTGATTACATAATATTTACCGAGAAATTTGGTCTCGATGCCCGTGATTCATCACGGGTTATCATCTAGTATATAATAAAGTAAACTATAAAAATTGTCTATTTATGCATTCTTATTCTTTGACTTTTTTTCTCAATCGAATATGAAAGTCATAAATTTAAAGAGTATACGGTATCAGTAATGCTAGAAACAATCGAATATGAAGTTAACTGCACTATAAATAAACATAAGTCTTCGTTATAAAGATTGAGATTTTTGAAAAAAAAAAGTAAAATATATAAATTAGAGATTTTTAGCTGTAAATGGGTTGCTAACCAACCCGTTTATATAACAGGCAAGTCGTGTCAACCCTTTTCGATCTAAACTTATTTAAGCTCAAGCCAAACCCGTTATTCTCGTGCTGGGTACATATCAAATTGGAATTTGCAACCCCTGTTTTTTGGCCCAATAATGATGCGGTCTTGAATAACCAACCCACAAATCTCTTTGATACTTCTGAAACTTCAATTCTCTTCAATTATCAATATTTCTCATAAAAGGATTTGGCAACAAACCTTGTAGTTAAACCGTCAACATAACCAAAAGATGAAACAACGTCGATTGTTAATAAGTTTATGTGTGTATTTAATTTTAAAGTTGGTAAGGATATGTTGTCCTAGCCTGTTTCATTTAACATTTCTATAGGGGCATAAGTTCTATCGACTAAAATGTTTGGTAGTGATAAGATGTTTGGCCATCATTCTTGTGGCTGAGAATTTAAATCCCACAATGGACATATGTTACATTTAAGAGTAGATTATAATTTGCCGTGTTAAAAAATATCATATTAGAAAAAGTAATGGTAAAGTTATATAATACTCCCTCCGTCCCACAAAAAACTTCCCATTTGAGCTTAATTATTTGTCCCACAAAAAACTTCACATTTCATTCAATTGATGGGCTCCATATAATAAAATACTATTATTACTATGGATCCCACCACTAACTATCCACTAACCATCTTTCTCTCTCCAAACCAATCTTATATTTTATTCAAAATTATTACCAATGACCCCACCACTAACTATCCCCTTAAAACTTGTGCCCATATCAAATGAGAAGTTTTTTGTGAGACGGAGGGAGTACGTGTTTTCAGATAGTCAAAGCGTCAAGAACCTGGTGTAGAAACAGTTTTTTTATTTATTCTAACAAACTTATGCT
Source organism: Calendula officinalis (assembly GCA_963853835.1). Taxonomy (NCBI): domain Eukaryota; kingdom Viridiplantae; phylum Streptophyta; class Magnoliopsida; order Asterales; family Asteraceae; genus Calendula; species Calendula officinalis. Next base: position 39,544,810 of record OY970833.1, read on the forward strand.
GTTAGATGACTACATGGTTTGGACGAACACAAAATAAACTTTTTAATTAGAAACTGCCTTTGTTGACTTTCTTACTTATGCCGCTCGAGACCTCACTGTAGCAATTTTTTTACAATTGCTTATTGATTTTAATTACCATATTCTAATATGTAATATTAACTCCTTAAATTATTCTTAATATCTAATTGACGGCCACAAAAAAGTATAACATTTTATTTTATATAATAAAATTTAGAGTATAAAATATTGTCATGACATTGAAAATATATTGGAAATGAAATATTTTGAAATCTGTTTTGAACCAATTAGCTCAATCATAAGATCTTCTCATTCATATACATGTGTTACAATATTGGTGTGTCTTACAAGTATACATGATAGTCCTTTATATAGGCACAATGTGATGAATCAAGAGTCATGGAATTAATATCCATAAGTACCTAAGTTAATGAAAGACATAAATACAAGTAAACTAAAAGACTATGAGTTACAACACTCCCCCTTGGTTGCTTTGATTTATGTTGAACTATACATGTACTTCTTCTTGTATCTTCAGACAATCCATGAAACATTCGTCTCGTTAAAACCTTGTTGGAGAAAACCCTTTAGGACAAAAACTCCATTCGAAGGACAAAAGAGTACGATATGGATTTCTTGAGCTTCGCCTTGTATCTTTAGACAATCCATGAAACATTCGTCTCGTTAAAACCTTGTCAGAGAAAACCCCATGGGAAAAAAACTCTGGTGGAAGGACAAAAGAGTACGATCAGGATGTCTTGAGCGATGGAAAGAACCATATATGGTGTGCCTCATTAAAACCTTGTTAAGAGAAAACCCAATGGGACAAAAACTCTAACGAAGGACAAAAGAGTGCACAATGGCTAATAAGTATTCAATTGGATACTCCCCCTGACTTCAACAATTCTTAGTGAGAATGAGGTATCGTTAGTGTCTCATTAAAAAAACTTTGTCAAGGTAAACCCAATGGGACAAAACCCTTGAACTAAAGAAAAAGAGCACACAAGCATTCATCGGGATGCTCCCCCTCACATGCACTCAACAGGGTGCAAAGCATACGTCAGGATGCAATTATTATTCTCACTCAATGGGGTGCAAAGCATACGCCAGGATGCAATCACTCTCCACACTCAACATGGTGCAAAGCATACGTCTTGATGCAATATTTATTCGCACTCAACAGGGTGCAAGGCATACATCAGGATGCTATCGTTATTCGCACACAACTGGGTGCATGATACATGTCATTTAGATAGCTCATAGACCTTTCTAAGTCAAATAGCTTTAACATGTTTTGGAAAGAATACTTCGGCAGTGACTTGGTGAACAAGTATGCATGATTCTTATTTGATCCAATATGTTGCATTTCAATCTTTTGAAATGCTTGTTGTTCATGTGTAAAGAACAATTTCGGCGATATGTGTTTAGTGTTATCCTGTTTTGATGTAACCATGTTTCGATTGATTGATAACAATGTTGTTATCTTCATATATCACAACTGGTTAACTGGGATCATAAGTCAAAACACATTTACTTCGAATATGGCCACTTACATCTCAAAGCCATACACACTCTCTAGTCTCCTCAACGAGCGCGAGTAGTTCGGAGTGATTTGTCGAAGTATCAACTAGAGTCCATTTACAAGACCTCTAGGATATCGCCGCATTCCCTATGGTAAAGACATAACCAGATTGGGAACGTCCCTTATGCAGGTCTGATAAGTAAACTGCATCGGCATATCCGATAAGGGCGCGTTATCTCGAGTATCAATCACACTTGATCCACTCGATGACGCGTAGGGATAAAATAAGCCCATATCCGTACTATCTTTCAAGTAACGGAAGATGTCTTTAATACCATTTCAATGGTGGCGTGTTGGCGCATTGCTATGTCTAGTCATGCATATCACAATAAATAAGATGTTCGGTCTAGTACATTGAGCCAAGTACAATATTGCGCTTATTGCACCCAGATATGAACTCTCATGTCTCAATATCTTCTCATCATCCTCATTTGGATGGAATAGGTCCCTTTTAATGTATAGAGAACGAATGAATGACCATGGGAGTAGATTGAGGTTTTGTGTCATGGTAACTAAAGCGTCTTAACACCTTTAGGGTGTAATTCTCTTGATGGATTAAAAACCTCATCTTTACGGTGCTCGATCTACATGCCAAGCCAATGCCGTGTTTTCCCAAGATCTTTCATCTCGAATTCCTTCTTCAGGATTTCAGCAGTTTCAATCAACTCTTTCGAGGATCCTATGAGATTCAAATCATCTACATAGACTACGATAATAACATAATCCAATCAAGTGGATATCTTTATAAACACGCATGGGCATATCCATTTCATATATCCCAGTCTGATCAAGTACTCACTTAGACGGTTATACCACATCCGTCTGGATGTTAATCCAAAAAGTGATAGTCTCAGTCATATCGAGAACGTGTTCCGTGGTCTAGAACTACTTGATTCAGGAAACTTGAGTCCATCGGGGACTTTCATGTGTATCTCTGTGTCATGATCCCCATAGAGATAGGCTGTGACCACATCCATAAGCTGCATATTCAGTTTTTCGGAAACTACTAAACTGATTAAGTAGTGGAACGTTAAAACGTCAATTACGGGAGAATACATCTCCTCGTAATCAATACCAGGGCGTTTAAGAGAAGCCTAGCGCCATGAGGCGAGCTTTGTATCTTACAATCTCATTATTCTCTTTACGCTTCCTTACGAATACCGATTTATAATCAGTTGGTTTAACATTAGGTGGTTTTGGAGCAACATGTCCAAACACTCATCCTTTCGGTAAGGAATCCAATTTTTCCTGGATTGTGTGTTTCCATAGACCAGTCCATTGTACTCAACAATTGTACTTGATTCCATGCCATCATTGCTCATAATGTCAGTGGCCACTGCGTATATGAGCAAATCATCGATGACAGTCTCGTTTTGCTTCAAAATATCGTCTAAGCTAGCATACTCGACAGATACTTGAAGATTATTGGGATTATGAGAAATTGGTGTTTCATCAGGAACACGCTTCTCCAATACACTCCCGTGATCCTTAATGATCTCGTGTGGCAAAACGTATACAACAGAATTTCTCCTCCTTTGAGGCAGAACATCCTTGGAACCGAACCGCTCTTCCTCTTTTATTAGGAAGAGCGGCGGACTGGACAACCAATGGTAGCGTCCTTTGCACGGTGGGTTCGACCGATGCAACATGTTCAAAACGGAACATGGCGTCTCACAGGGACGTCTATCCTTGCAGGCACATTTGCAGCAGGTATATCTGATCTCGTGACATTTGCTAAGTCATTAAATGCGTCTGGTAGCTGATTAGCAACATTTTGTAGACTTAGAATTCTTTGCACATCCTTATCACTATGTGCAGTCGGGGGATCCATATGAGACAAACTGGGTACATGCCACGTTCTTTCACGTCGTTCCTTATCAACGTTAACGTGCAAATCTCCCCCTAACGACGGGAAGATTGTCTCATCAATATCACAATCCGCATGTACAGCGTTAAAGAGATCGCCTGTCAAGGGCTCTAAATAGAGTATAATGGATGGGGATTAATAATCAACATATATTCCCCGTCGTTTCTGAGGTCCAAATTTCGAACGCTTTGGAAGTTCAGTTGGAACATTGACCAAACACCCAACACGTGTAAATGTGAGACATCAGGCTCATATCCAGTTACCAGCTGGTACGCATGAAGCTATTGGGTGCCCATGGGCCTCAGACGGACCAATGCATTATCGCATAACCATATATAAAAATGGGGCGTTCTGGTGCGCATAACCAAAGTTCTTGCAATTATTTGTATTCGTTTCATAAACGCTTCCGCAAGATTAATTTGAGACTGAACGTACACAACAGGGTGTTCAATATCAAGGCCCAATGTTATGCAATAATTATCGAACATTTTCGATGTAAACTCACCGACATTATCAAGTCTAATTGACTTCATTGGATAATTCAGATGATTAACCCTCAACTTAATGATATGGGCCAGGAGTTTAGAAAATGTTGCATTCATTGTGGACAACAAGGTTACGTGTGACCATTTTGTTGATTCATCAACCAAGATCATGAAATTTTTAAATGGTCCGCATGTTGGTTAGATAGGTCCACAAATATCCCCATGAATTCTCACAAGAAAACGGGATATCACTTTTGGAGATTATACATAAAGTGGTTTGAGATGTGTCTTTTACAATAGAGCATATTTGTCCTAGGCTTTTTCGGATTAATCACGAAATTATATCCTGATGCATTCATAGTTCAAAGCATCGTATATTGACCCGGGTGTCACAGCCGATCATGCCATAACATATAAGTTCCCTCATCAATGGGGCTCGACAAACGGTTAGGTTGCTTTCAATGGTTAGATCATACTGATCCACAAACCATTTGACAAGCATCTCAACTTCTCCAATATACGATTTTTGGTCGTATTGATCAGAGGTAACGTAAAGGTATTTGATACCATTTTCTCGATCAGTTTCGAGATGAAAACATGTTTTCTCGAATGACCTTAAAACTCCACAAGTTACGACTGGAACTTGGACAATTTAAGGCTTCATTTATGGTCAAAATAGTCCCATTTGACAACATATATAAGGCTATACCAAAGCCAAGGGTCGACAGGCCCGAAATGGTTGTCATTGAAGTTACTTTTAGGCGTAATGTTGATAAAGTAGTCCTTATGTTTTATGAAAGTGTATCTGGATACCACAATCAACCAGACTATCAACATACCCAATATACATGCCTTAAAGTAAAAATAATTTAAAGTCGGTCACACGTATTGACTAATTTCACAAGGAAAAAACTTTAAATTATTTCGAGAAACATAATCAATTGTAAACAAACCATAATCCAAAAGATAATCATTATTCAAATGGTAAAGCATGATCCGAAACATAATTCATGAGCTAAACAATAGCTCTATTATTCCATTTGAGCCACAAAATCGGTGGTCTCAAAGAATTCATGATTGTTTTGATATTTTCCTACAACGGGAGGACAAATATTGGATTTAGTTATCATATAAATTGATAAGTTTAAATGTTTATGGTTTGAATGAGCATAAATTGTGTGTCGAATCAGCAGGTTCGAAAAACACAAACGTGAATGGTTCTCATTTATCGAACAACAGGTCGATTGATAGACACCATTTCATTATATGTATATAACCACATTCGGTGGAAAGATTATTTAGTCAACCCTTTTCGGTAGCTCTATTCGAATACAACCAGGAAAGACGGTAAGGGTAGACAGCGCTTGTGCGTATCGGAACCACCCTTATTAGGAGTCAGAAAAACCGCCAATCTTTCCTAGACATTGTGTAAGAATAGGTGAGCCTATTGGGGGATGATTCATAACTTTTCATAGAAGTGTAATACAATGCTCATTGTGCATCACGTGAGTGCGTCAACTCAATATGCCAACATATAATTCATGATGCAACGTTTTCTATCTCATTATGAGAAATCCTCAAAACTTTTTCACATAAGTGGTGTCCAATGCTCATAAATCCACAAGAGCCATAACCATTCACATTGAAAATATCAATTTTGTATGTTCATGATTTTTTTTTTTTCTAAAAAAAAACAACTTTCAAATATAAAAGAAAGTGTAATATGACAATTACATGTCAATGCATATCAACCCAAAATTCATGGTTAATTAGTTCAAAAATATTTTTTTTTTTCAACAAAAATATGACTAATTAATAAATGTCACTTAAAGCAATCATGAACTTCAAATATAATTTATATATTAAAAGAATGTCATCTAAAACTTTTTATACAACAAATATTCATATCAATGCCCACTTATACAACAAATATTCATATCGTGCTGATAACGTGTTTTGAACCAATTAGCTCAATCATAAGATCTTCTCATTCATATACATGTGTTACAATATTGGTGTGTCTTACAAGTATACATGATAGTCCTTTATATAGGCACAATGTGATGAATCAAGAGTCATGGAATTAATATCCATAAGTACCTAAGTTAATGAAAGACATAAATACAAGTAAACTAAAAGACTATGAGTTACAACAAAATCTATATATTTTTTAATATAAAACAACATTCATAGTGTTGTATGAATATCAGTAAATAATATTTTGAGTGCTATATAAAACCTCTTTTGGCATAACGCAAGGTAAAACCTATTAGCTTAATACATAAAAGTCATGTTTATATAATTAATTTTAGCATGTGATGTTTTCAATATTAGAGGAATATTACAAGTACGAATATATTAAGTTATTCACATTGGTGCAGTGTGTCCTATAAGTTCATACTGCATTTTATATTTTTATATATGAATATATTTAAAATAAAAAGAGTACCTGAATAGATCAATCAAAGATATCTAGGCATCTTGAACGCATATTAAGTGGCTTATAAACTAACATATGTGAATGAACTATCAACTATAGGAGGTTGTAAGTTCAAATTTCATTCAAGACAAATTTAATACATAAAAATCGCAGTTATAATTAATTTAAGAATGTGATGTTTAAATAAAATATTAGAGGAATATTACAAGTAGGAATATATTAAGCCCCTTCACCTTGTTGTGTCCGATAAGTTCATACTGTATTTTATATATGTGGTATAAAAAAATACTAGCCTTAATTGGTTCTGATTCTAATTCTACACACATTAATTATAGGTTACTTACTATATATCTAGAATCAGGCATACAAATGGGCTTGTAGACTAATACTATATGAGTAATCCATCAATTAATATGTCATACGTTCAAATCTCGTCTAAGACATGTATGAGACATTACATAGTGTATATGTGAGAATATTTGTTAAAAAAAATCATATGAAACCTAATTATCTTAATGAACAAAACTCTATCGTTACTATATTTTTCCTTTAGTGACAATCTAAAAAAGAATTGTTAAAATCAAATTACAGTTGGTCTAGTATTATGTAAGTGGTCTTTCGGATAAGAGATTATGAGTTAAACTATTTAAATCTCATTTAAGATATATATATAAATTGAGAAACGTTCAAGGAGATCCATCATTTTTATGAAATTCCAAATAACAAATCCTAACCATTGATCTATAAGATCTAATGGTCAAGATTAATCATATGTTTTATACATGAAGGGATATTTTGGTCATTTGGCACTTAAATTTTTTTTTTGATTTTTTAATTTTTTTGATTTTTGATTTTTTATGTAAAAATTTTATTTTTGTTATTTTTTAATTATATTTTTCGTTAAAAAACAATATTTATTTGATAATTACGTGTAGTACTTCACATGTGATTTTAGTGTAAAATCATATGTGATTGTATATTTAATTATATTTGATGTTTTAATTCAATCACATGTGATTCAGTATGCAATCACATGTGATTCCGTATGCAATCACATTATGTGTTATTAATGAAAAATAATAATTTAAAAATAAAATAATAATAAATAAATAAATAAATAAATAAATAATAATTCAAAAATAAAAAATAAAAAATAAAAAAATATTTTATTTTTTTAAAATGACCAAAATACTCAATAGGTGTACAATAAAATTGTCTAATAGTGCCTTAGCTTTCGATCCAATTTGACTTTTATTTTTGTATAAAAAATGTTAGGACGTTTATTCTATTCTCTTATGTGAAACGTTTATGCAATGTAGTTAGGCCAATTAATTAATGTTGAAGAATAAAATAACGAAGTATGCATCTTGCACTACAACAAATTGTTCTATTTAAAGGCATCAAGTGTCAATTCTTTACATATCGTACAAAGCATCATCTCCTCCAAAGTCAGTAGCATCTACTTGATACCAATACGGAAACCCGTTCTATTGCTTATAAACAGGAAAGCATGGGAAATATTTCTCAAGTTATCCCCAGGTAAATTTATTGAATTAATATATTTCCTTCTACTCATAATAAGTGATACACTTTTCAGTTTTTGGTGTATCAAAATAAGTGATATATATTGATAATTACCTTATTTGATAAAAGGTAATGGAGCTCAGAACCATAACTATCTAATTTAATATAGTTACATGACTTATTTATTCTTATTTTTAGTTTTAAACATTATTAAATCATTTTATATAAAATGTGTTAAAATCATCTCTACTAATTATCTAATTTAATTCAATCAAACCTTTATAATAACTTATAAAACTAACAATGTATTACTTAATTTGAATGAAAGGAAGTATGTAATATTATATACCCAATATATTAAGGCATTGAAAGCTTGATTTCTTATGAAGTTTCTAATTAGTTAATTTGAGTTTTTATGGTTTCTATTTATCTCTATTGAAATTATCGCGACGGATTTTCTTTTTGTCTCAAACCGTGACGGAGAGTGTAGTCAAATGGTTAGACTGCATTTCGTCCCGATCCCTAAACGCAGATCCGTCACAATTTGCAACAGACGCTTTCGCGTCACAAAAATTTGTCCCCAAAACAAAATTTTACAGATTAACTAGACTAACCCACAAATTTGACCCGGCCCAATAAAGAGTAGATGATGAACAACGAAAGGAAATGGCAGAATAATTCCAATATTCTTGTTGTCTTTAGGTTAACAATGAAGGTAGCGGTTATCACAGGCGGAGCTCAAGGGATTGGAGAAACAATGGCAAGACTATTTGTAAAACATGGGGCCAAAGTCGTTATTGCTGATATTCAAGACAAGTTAGGCCAATTTGTGTGTGAAGATATCGGTCTTGAAAATGCTACATTTGTCCACTGTGACGTCACTATTGAATCCGACGTTGAAAATGCCATAAACATAACACTTGCCAAATATGGCAAGTTAGACATAATGATCAACAATGCCGCCATTGTTGACGATGTAAAGCCCAACATAATCGACAATGATGTGTCCACTTTTGAAAGAATCATGAAGGTCAATGTAACCGGTGTGTTCCTAGGAACCAAGCACGCGGCTCGAGCCATGATCCCAGGACGTAGTGGCAACATCATCACATTGGGCAGTATCTCTGGGGTCGTTGGTGGGATCATTTCTCATTCTTATTCGAGTTCAAAACATGCAATTGTAGGACTCACTAAAAACACGGCGGCTGAGCTTGGGCAATATGGGATTCGTGTTAATTGCTTGTCGCCTCATTTTATACCGGCGCCATCAACTACTAATCTTATAAATGATCATCCGGATAAATACACGAATGTTTATTCAAATCTCAAAGGGGTTGCTCTTAGTCAAGATGATGTTGCAGAGGCTGCTCTTTTTCTAGCTAGCGACGAGGCTAGGTACATGAGCGGGCATAATCTAGTACTTGATGGAGGGTTTACCGTCATAAATCCGGCTTTCGGCTTATTTGCACGAGCCTCTCCGATTGAGTAGTATGTCAAATGACTCAAATTTGATATATTGTTGGATTATTACTTATGTTGATTGTAATGTTTCTTTTTCTGGTCAAAGTCTCTAATAAAAGTACATCCTTTCATACAAATATACATATAGATATCTTGTATAAATCTATGTTAGGCTTGTAAGTATGGTGACCACTAGCAACATCAAATTTTTTGACACATCAAATGTCATTTAAGCAATCACACTACATCACCTTCCTGTAATTAATACCCACCACACCCACCCACATTTAAAGGATGGCCCACCAAAATACCCCAAAAGCTGTTGAATTTTGTCGTGGGCATGGCGAGGGACTATACCGTTCAGCCTAAGGATGATTCACAATTAATCACGATGTTGGTGTTCTTAAATCCTGATAGCTTCTTGCGATGAATTTTATCGTGAGTTCATGATAATATTATGTTTTGGTATAAAACAACTTTTGTCGACATAATCTCATAAGTATTTTTATTAATAGAATTTATTTTGTTAATAAAATTTTATATTGTCGGATCTCATATATCTTTGGTAACAGTGTTTGGCAAATTTGTATTGCAATCGTTACAAGCAACTAAGGTAGAAGCAATGAAGGATTTCGCTTCTTGCTGTCTAGAAAATTATTCAACCGTGAAAAGTCATGGTGCTTATCGGGGCCTGTATTTTGACTTTGAGATTCTATGCTCCAGAGAAAAGTATGGGTGACTATTTGTGTCGAGTGATCAGTTGGTGAGTTCATATATCTTAACTAGCTTCATAATCCGCCCGATGGGCGGGTATGCTTCAAGATTTATTATGTAGAAAAATACCAACAAAGCTTAACAAATTTAAAAATAACATAATAATCGATAGATGTAATGATGATTTTGTAAAAAATTCGATACATAAAGAAATGTTACATATAATTTACAAACAAAATAAGACTTCTTGAAGAAATTCGATACGTGAATGTTCAAGTTTTACTTTTTAAAAATTTTAATTATTAAAAAAGGAAACAAATGTTGGAATGTTTTACCAACAAATAATTGATAAGTTTTTAATTAACCTGGGTTATTTATGGTTTAATTGACTAACTTTATTTCTGCTCTGATAATAAAAAATATAATTATTTTAACCAATGTATTATCTAGGGATTAAAACATAATTAAAAATGATAATAACAGTAAATGGACAGTTTGACTGTTAATGTGTGTGTGATTATCGGAAGGTATTATATAAGACGGTTAACAAAAATTCAAATTTGGTCAAGATAGTCACAAAATCCCGTGATTTAAGGAATTCCGTAAATCACAGAGAATAATGGTGTTGAATGGAATTTAAAAAAAAACAAACATGTAATTCGGGTATCTTCATAGTTAAAAGAAAAGGATCAAATTTGTAAGTTAGGAAATTTAATTTAATTTAAAAGAAAATGATCAAATCTTCTCCTTAATGTTGGCCTAATATATCGTTATTTTCCTTAAATGCAGGAGTGGTATCATGGAATGTATTGAATTTGATGGTGAATCACGTGGACCAATACCAGAATTACATGTGGCATTTCCGACGAATCATAGAGCTTGGAATTGCCATGTTGTCAAACCCAAGCCAAATTAGGCCTCATATATAGGAGAAGATTATAACCTGAATCATTTAATTAATTGTGTCAAAAATTTCAAACCTAATCCAACCTATTTAATTTAACGGGTTAGTCATGCTGACCTATTTACGATTTCAATTCGTATAAAAAGATACACGACAACTATTACAAGGTGAGAGCAAGAAATATTTTGAGGATATATGTAACACCGTAAAAATTGAGCCATTGTTTTTAAACAATACGGAAGCGTTATTTTATAAACATAAAACGATTTACATATTTTATATTTACATAATGGTTCAAAAGATAATAATAATTAAAAGTACGATGTTAACTTCTATACGGCTCGACAACCAAAAATATCAGAGTTTGATCAATCCATTCCCAACAAGCCAAACACCACCAAAAGCTTTCATTAACAACCTGAAAAATATTCAACGAGGTGGGGATTAGTACAAAGCTAAGTGAATAGAATTAACAACCATATTGTATGATAATATTAACCAAGGAACAACACATTGCATTTACACTTGTTCGACTTCGACAAGAACGAACAAGTTCTAGTTCGACTTCCACAAGAACGAACTAGAAAGTTCCAGTTCGACTTCCACAAGAACGAACTGGCAAAACAGAGGACCGGCAACCTAAAATCATTGTCGGCCTAACAATGATAACCGATAGCTCGTTTACTAAACGGTACCATAGAACCTCCTTTAAAATAACAAATAAGTTAAAGGTCCAACTATCGTGACCGAAAGTAACCGTAGCCCAGCTGAATTCACCATAGCTGACCCCTAAGTCTCCTATGTGCACAAACATCTAAATAGCACCCTTAATTAGGCAACCAAATTATGTTGCAATCTTACAACCTAAATGCATTTTTTTACCAACCTAAATGTATATTTCCACAATTGATATTACAACACAAGTAAGATGGTTAAAACCACTCACCTTAGCACTTCTTCCCGGTACCTCAGTAGTCTTATATTACTGAGTCTCTTTTCCCTTTCCTGAAATTCATAATATAAACCGAATTAATCCCAAAATTCATCAATGTTCAACAATTACTAGTCTAAATTCAAAGCTAACACTTTTGCAAGTAGTACAACTATTCAATTTGCATTTTCATCAAATTTGTACAATTACCATTATATGACATTCACAAGTCAAATTAACCCATTTAGTTAGTTCAACCTCAATTCTTGACTTATTTAATCAAACGGGTCCAAACCTAAATTTTATTAAAAACACTATAACCAATTTAACAAACAATTAACTAGACATGTTACTAACATTTTTAACTAATTTGACTTGTCATTACAAAAGTCAACATTCAGATTACAAAATGATTAATTGACAATATATACATACAATTCCCAATTCAAGTTAGTTCCCACCAATTCACTACAAAATTTAATCGTAAAAAAACATTTACATCATTATTTAACTAATTCAATTAACTAACTTTTAAAATACAAAACTTCCCATTTCCTAATTATTATTCTTTTTAAATTAACTCCTTCTTCTACTAGCCAATAATGACGGTTTCTTAAATTCTTACCAATTCCAGTTTCCTTTAATCTAATACACACACACAAAGCAACTAATAAACACCAAGAAATCAAAAGATTCAACAATTTTACATTTCTAATAAATAAATAAATAAAAACCCCAATTAGTTTAAACCCTAGTTCAACTTTTCTTCAAGAACCAAAACCTAGCTTTAGAAAAGAAACTCATACCTTATATTGCTTCAATAACGAAATCTAATGCTGGAGATTTGAAGAATTATCATAGAAGTCTTTTAAAATGAGAAGTAAACCAAAAACACCTACTGAATGTGTTTGTATGTGTGTATATCAAAAGAAGCAGGCAACAAAAGAAAATGAGTCAACATCTAAATCACACCCACACTTGCACGTATTCATCTACATGAAAGGAGGTAATTTCATTTAACACGTACTAAATATTTGATTCGAAGTTAATTTATTTAAAATACCTAAACAGCTCTGATTTAACACACAAAGATATTTTTAGAACTTTGGTCCAAAAGTGAACTCAAATATATAAAAATCATCTTAATATTTATCTATTTCAGTTTTTACTAATTTTTAACCCCGTGGTTAAAAATAAAATTAATTCAAATAATTCAAAGAAAATGATATAAAATAATAAATAATAAAATATTACTTACCGAAAGTAATAAAATACTAGTCCAGGTCTCGGGATGTTACAACTCTCCCTCCCTTAAGAAGATTCCGTCCCCGGAATCACTACTCGGTCAAATAAAGCCTGGTAGCGATCTCTCATCTCCGCCTCGGTCTCCCAAGTCATGTCAGCACCTAAACTGTGTTTCCATTTAACCAGAACCATAGGAATCTGTTTCTTTCTTAACTTAGTCACTTTTCGGTCTAAAATTTCTATCGGTTCTTCAATTAATCGTTTCTTTGAATCAACTTTCAATTCTCGAACCGGTAACACTTGATCTAAATTCTCGGGATTACATTTTCGCAAATAACATACATTGGATGTATCATGAATTCCGGACAACTCAGAAGGCAAATCCAGGGTGACCGACTGATCATTAACTATACGGCGAATACGGAACGGCCCAATATATCGAGGTGCTAATTTACCGCGTTTCCCAAATCGAATTACACCCTTCCATGGCGAAACTTTCAGATATACCATCTCATCTACTTTAAAAGTCACGGGTCTACGTTTTGGATCTGCATACATTTTCTGTCTATCCCGAGTGGCTTTCAATTTTTCTCGAGCAATAGCTACTTTATCTGCCGTCATCTGAACAATCTCGGGCCCCGCAAACTGTTTCTCTCCGGCTTCTAACCAACAAGTAGGAGTTCGACATCGTCTACCGTATAACATCTCATACGGTGGCATCCCGATACTTGAATGATAAGAGTTGTTATACGCAAATTCAATCAACGGTAAATGAGAATCCCAAGAACCACCATACTCTAAAACACATGCCCGTAACATATCCTCGAGTGTCTGAATAGTTCTTTCGGTCTGACCGTCTGTCTGAGGATGATAGGCGGTACTCAAATTTACCCGTGTACCTAATTCTCGTTGTAAACTGTTCCAAAAATTAGATACAAATCTCGGATCTCGATCTGATACAATCGAAAGCGGTACTCCGTGTCGAGAAACAATCTCATCTATATACAACTGAGCCAATTTACCAAGTGAAGTTGTCTCATTTGTAGCTAAGAAATGGGCACTCTTAGTTAATCGATCCACAATCACCTAAATCATATCATGATTCTTTTGTGTTCGAGGTAATTTCGTGATAAAATCCATCGTAATGTTGTCCCATTTCCATTCCGGAATCTCTAACTGTTTCAACGATCCGTATGGTTTCTGGTGTTCGGCTTTTACCTGAGCACAAATATGACATTTCTCAACGAACCGTACAACGTCGGTTTTCATAGTCGGCCACCAATACAACATCTTTAAATCATAATACATCTTTGTACTACCCGGATGAATAGATAATCGAGATTTATGTGCTTCCGATAATATCAATTCTCGTAATCCCCCAACTAACGGTACCCAAACTCGTGATTGAAAAGTTTTTAATCCCTTAGAATCATCAACTATTTCATCTTTTCTTTTAACTAATATCTCGGTTTTCAAGTTCTCGTCTTTCAAAGCCTCAAGTTGAGAAATTTTAAGTCTATCCACCAAATCTGAAACTATCTCAATTTTCATAAATCGAACCGTTTCTGTAGTACCTTTTCGGCTCAACGCATCGGCTACTACATTTGCTTTACCGGGATGATATCTAATCTCACAATCGTAATCTTTAATAAGTTCCAACCATCGTCTTTGCCTCATATTCAAATCTTTCTGTGTAAATACATACTGTAAACTTTTGTGGTCGGTACAAATAACACATTTTGTCCCGTATAGATAATGTCTCCAAAGTTTTAACGCAAATATAACCGCCGCTAATTCTAAATCATGTGTCGGGTAGTTCTTTTCATGTGGTTTTAATTGTCGTGAAGCATAAGCAATGACTCGATCACGCTGCATCAAAACACAACCCAGACCGGCAAAAGAAGCATCACAATAATACAATGAAATCCTCGGAACCGTCAGGTAACGCAAGTATAGGAGCTTGACATAATAATTGTTTCAATGTCTGAAAAGCCTTCTCTTGTTCATCACTCCATATGTATGGTACATCTTTACGTGTCAATTTCGTTAACGGACCCGCAATTTTGGAAAAGTCTTTGATAAACCTCCGGTAGTAACCCGCTAACCCGAGAAAACTTTTGATCTCTGATGGAGTCTTTGGTGCACTCCAATTCATAACCGCTGTTATTTTAGACGAATCAACTTTAACACCGTCTGAACAGATCACATGACCCAAAAACTACACCTCCCGAAGCCAAAATTCACACTTTGAGAATTTGGCATATAATTGTTCATGTTTAAGCGTTTCCAAGACCTGTCTCAAATGTGTCTCATGATCCATTTCAGTTTTAGAATAGATTAGTATATCATCAATAAACACAATAACAGTTTTATCAAGAAAAGGACGACATACCCGGTTCATTAAATCCATAAATATAGCTGGAGCGTTTGTTAATCCAAACGGCATAACTAGAAATTCATAATGACCGTACCTTGTTCGAAACGCGGTCTTTTGAATATCATCCTCATGAACACGAACTTGATGGTATCCGGACCTCAAATCAATTTTAGAAAAATACGAAGCCCCTTGTAGCTGATCGAATAAATCATCAATACGCGGTAACATATATTTGTTTTTAACGGTTCTTTTATTTAGCTCCCGGTAATCAATACACATCCGCATCGTACCATCCTTCTTTTTAACAAATAAAACCGGAGCTCCCCAAGGTGAGGAACTCGATCGAATAAAACCTTTATCTAATAATTCTTGAGTTTGTGTCATAATTTCCCGAATCTCTGATGGTGCTAACCGATACGGTGTTCGTGCTACAGGACTAGCTCCCGGTATCAATTCTATTTTGAATTCTACCTCCCGAATAGGAGGTAACCCAGGTAATTCATCAGGAAACACCTCCGAGTATTCCGAAACCACCCGGATATCTTGAACTATCTGTTTCTCCCTTTTAACATCAATAGCATAGGCGATATAAGACTCAAACCCTTTGGCCAAAGATTTTCTGGCCTTCATAAAAGATATAATTGGAAAAGAAGAACTGGGTCTTTCACCACGGGCTATTACACGTGTCCCGTCGGCTAAAGGAAAAGAAATAATCTTTTATGACATTTAATACTAGCCTTGTTTAGACTTAACCAATCCATTCCTAATACCACATCAAAGCCTGATATAGGCATTAAAAGTAAAGAAGCAGGAAAACAAGTACCATCAATATCAACTTGAGCTCCAGACACAGATGTTGTGACTGGAATTGTTTAACCATCGACTACCTCCACTTCCAATGGAGTAGTCACCAAAGATTTAGGTAATTTTAATTTATCACAAAAGCACATAGAAATAAATGAACGGTTCGCCCCTGAATCAAATAATATACGTGCAGGTACAGAGTTAACCAAGAACATACCGGTAATGACATCATCGGTGGCAGTAGCATCTTCCACCGACATCCTGAATGCTTTACCCTCAGGTGGAGGGTGAGTCTTTCTTTTATGTGCTGTAGATGCCGTTGATCCCCCAGCTGACCCAGCACCCGAAACCGAACCCGTCTTTTTATATGAAAAACATTCACTCGCTCGGTGTCCCTCCTTCTGGCAATTCCAACACACACTCCTCGGGAACCTACAACTACCCATATCATGCCCAACCTGGCCACAACGAACACAACGAGTGGTTTGTTTTGTACACGGACCCAGATGTGGTGATCTACAACAACTACACCAAGGCAATCGTTGACTTGAACCGCTAATTATCGGTCAACGATTAAAACTTCCATGACTTTGGTTTCCCTGCCACCTCCTATTTTGTTGAGACCCAGATTGTGTTTGTTTTGGTCTTTGAAATATCGGCTTGTCTTTATTTTCAACATTTTGAGCATGAAGATCTTCCTCAATTGACTTAGCTAAATTAAAAGCTTGTGATAGGCTATTAGCAAACCTTGTAGTTGATCGATATGCAGGTAATAAGGCTCTGACAAAATGTTGTATTTGTGAAGGCTCATCCAGCACCCATTGCTTCACAAACCTTAACTTATTATTAAACTGTTCTATTAACTCGTCAACGGTCATCTGGTTTGTCATCTTTAAACTAAAAAATTCTTGTTTAATACGATCCATCTCAAATGAACTACAATATCGAGCACATACTTTTTCATAAAACTGGCCCCAAGTCATACTATCTTGTTGTTCCCTACTAAGATGAACTGTTATTGAATCCCACCATACTAAAGCCGCCTTTTGAAACATACGAGATGCATACTGAACTTTCAAATGATCATCACAATTGCAAACATCCAAAACTTTTTCCATATGCCTCAGCCAGTTTAGAGTCACACTCGGGTCATTACTGCCTTCATACTCCATCGGTTTACAATCTAGAAACTGTTTATAGGTACAGTGAGGTTTGGTTCCAGTTTGAGGAGTAAATCCTCCAAATTGTATTGGTTGAGGTTCTTGTGATGGATATTGAAAATAAAATGTAGGTTGTGGCATACCAGATGTTGAATAATAGGATTTGGTATTGGAATTTGAGTAACTTGAGGGGTTGGTATTTGTGTAGCTTGAGTAGTTGGGATTTGTTGATAATCTCTCAATTTATCCCGCATTTCTTGCAACTGACTTTCCAACAATCGGATATATGCTTGATTATCTGATTCAATATTAACATTGCCAGATCTACCAACTGTATCAGGGGGGTTGAGGGATCGAAATATTTGCATATTCATTATTTGCCATACCTGTTACATCACAATATCTCACCAAAATTTAGTATTAACTCGTTAGTATTCTACTTACTAACCACAAGTCTATTCACACTAATCCCTGCTTGTCAAGAATGATTGATCCACACGAGTCAGGATTTGAGAATGGTACACCTAAATATGCACACATTGCCAAACCAATGCTCTGATACCAAATTGTAACACCGTAAAAATTGAGCCATTTTTTTTAAACAATACGGAAGCGTTATTTTATAAACATAAAACGATTTACATATTTTATATTTACATAATGGTTCAAAAGATAATAATAATTAAAAGTACGATGTTAACGTCTATACGGCTCGACAACCAAAAATATCAGAGTTTGATCAATCCATTCCCAACAAGCCAAACACCACCAAAAGGTTTCATTAGCAACCTGAAAAATATTCAACGAGGTGGGGATTAGTACAAAGCTAAGTGAATAGAATTAACAACCATATTGTATGATAATATTAACCAAGGAACAACACATTGCATTTACACTTGTTCGACTTCCACAAGAACGAACAAGTTCTAGTTCGACTTCCACAAGAACGAACTAGAAAGTTCCAGTTCGACTTCCACAAGAACGAACTAGAAAGTTCCAGTTCGACTTCCATAAGAACGAACTGGCAAAACAGAGGACCGGCAACCTAAAATCATTGTCGGCCTAACAATGATAACCGATAGCTCGTTTACTAAACGGTACCATAGAACCTCCTTTAAAATAACAAATAAGTTAAAGGTCCAAATATCGTGACCGAAAGTAACCGTAGCCCAGCTGAATTCACCATAGCTGACCTCTAAGTCTCCTATGTGCACAAACATCTAAATAGCACCCTTAATTAGGCAACCAAATTATGTTGCAATCTTTCAACCTAAATGCATTTTTTTACCAACTTAAATGTGTATTTCCAAAATTGATATTACAACACAAGTAAGATGGTTAAAACCACTCACCTTAGCACTTCTTCCCGGTACCTCAGTAGTCTTATATTATTGAGTCTCTTTTCCCTTTCCTGAAATTCATAATATAAACCGAATTAATCCCAAAATTCATCAATGTTCAACAATTACTAGTCTAAATTCAAAGCTAACACTTTTGCAAGTAGTACAACTATTCACTTTGCATTTTCATCAAATTTGTACAATTACCATTATATGACATTCACAAGTCAAATTAACCCATTTAGTTAGTTCAACCTCAATTCTTGACTTATTTAGTCAAACGGGTCCAAACCTAAATTTTATTAAAAACACTATAACCAATTTAACAAACAATTAACTAGACATGTTACTAACATTTTTAACTAATTTGACTTGTCATTACAAAAGTCAACATTCAGATTACAAAATGATTAATTGACAATATATACATACAATTCCCAATTCAAGTTAGTTCCCACCAATTCACTACAAAATTTAATCGTAAAAAAACATTTACATCATTATTTAACTAATTCAATTAACTAACTTTTAAAATACAAAACTTCCCATTTCCTAATTATTATTCTTTTTAAATTAACTCCTTCTTCTACTAGCCAATAATGGCGGTTTCTTAAATTCTTACCAATTCCAGTTTCCTTTAATCTAATACACACACAAAGCAACTAATAAACACCAAGAAATCAAAAGATTCAACAATTTTACATTTCTAATAAATAAATAAATAAAAACCCCAATTAATTTAAACCCTAGTTCAACTTTTCTTCAAGAACCAAAACCTAGCTTTAGAAAAGAAACTCATACCTTATATTGCTTCAATAACGAAATCTAATGCTGGAGATTTGAAGAATTATCATAGAAGTCTTTTAAAATGAGAAGTAAACCAAAAACACCTACTGAATGTGTTTGTATGTGTGTATATCAAAAGAAGCAGGCAACAAAAGAAAATGAGTCAACATCTAAATCACACCCACACTTACACGTATTCATCTACATGAAAGGAGGTAATTTCATTTAACACGTACTAAATATTTGATTCGCAGTTAATTTATTTAAAATACCTAAACAGCTCTGATTTAACACACAAAAATATTTTTAGAACTTTGGTCCAAAAGTGAACTCAAATATATAAAAATCATCTTAATATTTATCTATCTCAGTTTTTACTAATTTTTAACCCCGTGATTAAAAATAAAATTAATTCAAATAATTCAAAGAAGATGATATAAAATAATAAATAATAAAATATTACTTACCGAAAGTAATAAAATACTATACCAGGTCTCGGGATGTTACAATATATGCTAACATTAATGCATAAACATGAATGACCATACTATACTACGAAGGGAGATGACAAATATGACATAAACATAAGAACAATAAAAGGGAGCTAGGCCAAGAATTTCAGGGAAGTCATCACCCTTGACTAGAACCTAAAAAACAAATATTGTAAATAAAACTAGCAAAAGCTAAAAATAATACAAAGAATAAATCTATATTAACATAAAAATTGAGTTTCAATTTGAAGTTGCAATAAATACCATACATTTAATATTATGAGTTTCAAAATTAAAGTTATCTTTAAATTATAGCCTTAAATTCTCACCTTAGATTTCATTCACAGTTTTACTCTCCAACTTTTTATTTGTTTCTGAAGATTAATGTTCCGTTTTAACAATCCTTTATTTGTTTTAAATTCACACGTTTTGATTTCCATTCACGGTTTTACATTCCAATCATTTATTGTTTTTAAGCTCTAAAAGTAGTCCTTATGACAATGTTAAATTCACGTTTTTAATTTATTTATTTGTTTTGTTATAGATTAATGGAAAGTATAAGCTAAGTGGTGGCTTTCTATTCAGTTAACAATCTTGAATCAAGTTTTTATATTTTTCTTTATTTCTTAATGTATTTGCTTATGATATATTTCTTGATGTATTTGTGTCTGATACTATAATTTTTATATATCAGTTGAGTGGTGCTAAGAAGAAGAGTGATGCTTAGTATGAGAGTTCAAATGGTTTCATGTGTAAGTGTTTTATTAACAAATGATACAAAAATATTATTTTTTCCATTTTTTAAAGTTGTTTTGTAGGGAACATTAATCTTCCTTCTTGAATCCTTTCTGAGTAAATTGATGGGGAGGCGGATTCTACAAAGGTTGGGAAACTTGATAAGGTTTGTATAGTTTTAATGCTAATTATTTGATGTGAAATTACAGGTAATTCAAATGGTTTCATGTGTATGTGTTTTAGAAAAAATGGTACAAAAATAATATTTTTAAAGATGTTTTGTTAAGAATCATTAATCTTCATTCTAATCCTTTTTTAGTGGGTTGATGAAGAGGCGGATTTTACGAAGGTTGAGAAATTTGACAAGGTTTGTATTTAGTTTTCATGATAATTTTTTGATGTGAAATATTATTTTTTCCATTTTTTTTAAGATGTTTTGTAGGGAACATTAGTCTTCATTTTTGAATCCTTTTTGAGTAAGTTGATGAGGAGGCGGATTCTACAAAAGTTGGGAAACTTGATAAGGTTTGTACTTAGTTTTCATGCTAATTATTTGATGTGAAATTTCAGGTAATTCAAATGGTTTCATGTGTATGTGTTTTAGAAAAAATGGTACAAAAATATTATTTTTTCATTTTTTAAAGATGTTTTGTTAGGAATAATTAACCTTCATGCTTGAATCCTTTTTTAGTGGGTTGATGACGAGCAGATTCTGCGAAGGTTGGGAAATTTGATAAGGTTTGTATTTAGTTTTCATGATAATTTTTTAATGTGAAATTGCACGTAATTCAAATGGTTTCATGTGTAAGTGTTTCAGAAAAAATGCTACAAAAATATATAATTTTTTAAAGATGTTTTGTTATGAATCATTAATCGTCATTCTTGAATCCTTTTTTAGTAGGTTGATGAGGAGGCGGATTCTGCAAAGGTTTGGAAATTTGACAAGGTTTGTATTTCTGATTTCGACAATTATGTGTGTTTGTGTTCAGATTTTATGTAACCAATCACGCTTTTTGTACTTTCCAGGTGATACCAGTAAATTATACACGATATGCACTCAAAATAACTCATTATTGCGAACGAAACCCGTGCATCCATGCTGCCTCGTATAACTAATAACAAAATAGCGAGAGTTAAAACATAGAAACACAATTACTGTAATAAATGGGGAATAATTTGACATAAAGTGATAACAGAGTTTATTACAATTTCGAATTTCCCAATAGAATAATTTGCCAAAACAACGACAAATACTAAAAAAAAGGTAATAAATTCCTTTATTAATTTTTTTTTATTACATCATTTCTACAAGTAAATACAGTATATGTCGTTTGATTTATTATTTTTATTTATAGTTCGAAATTGAGATGCAAGCTATCTGCCTATCTTCATCACCACCACTACGACTACCAATCATCCACCACTACACAGTCATCCTCTTGCCACCATAAACGACCATCTAGTCATTCACTAATCAAAAACAAAAAGAGACTAAAAAGTCGTATACTTTTATGAAAAGAAAAGCAAAAATAAATATGATGCCTAAATGTCCACGTCCTTTGTCGACATGTCCATCCAACCTGTTGTTTATAAAGGCTTGCCAATTTAAGTTTGAAAAAGTTAATAAACCCCTACCTCAGCCGGCGTTACTAACGACCACCGTCATGGATGTCAAAATCTCACCACCCACCACCGTCTACCCCTCTCACCAACCCTTCACCGATGACCACATCCTCCCTCTTTCCCACCTCATCGCAACATGAATGTCCCATTCCGTTACGTCCGAGCCTACTCAACCACGACCAACACACCGATCCTGTCAGGATCGATTAACTATAGACAAGTTAATAAACACCTTAGATCTAATTGATGATAGAAGTTGCAGCGGATCAACACTATATCAATAATTAAGAACAATGAACTGTATGAACAATAAACAAGAATATTAAGAACACAGTTTCACAAAAAGCTTCAATGTATATTATTGAGTTAACAATACACACGTACGTTTACAATTCGTAAGGAACATACTTATAGTAGTCCTTGAAGCTAAACTATTTACCCTAGTTATTCTAGGACTTGATTTACATCGAATAATAATGATATACATTGATTTACATTCTATAACTATCTATACGAAGATCTCGGACTTGATATCTTCCAAAAACGCGTATCAGTAGTAACTGCAATCACCAGTAGTAAATAAGTAACATCAGTAGTATACTTGGTGATCAGTAGTAAGTCCATAATCAACGTCAGTAGTAACTACAATGATCAGTAGTATCTTCAATCTTCTCATGATCAGTAGTAACTTAGTTATAGTAAACACCAGCATCAACTTCATCAGTAGTAATATGTTTCTGCCCCATCAGTACTAAGTATGTCAGTACTAACTGCAGCATCAGTAATAAGTTGATCTGTGTTTTGCTCCAACAATCTCCCCCTAAACTTATTGATCATCTTTTAATCAATCAAGTTTCTTTTGTTCCTCTTGTTCTTTTCTTCTTTTCTCAAGAGTTCTTTGATTCTGTTGAAGCCTTTGTTCAATAATATATCTGCTGTTCCTCTTTGTAAAATAATTCAGTTTGTTTTGGAACATAACAGCATCCTAAGGTTTCATCAAAGTGTTTATGAATATCTGATACATTGTCTTCTCAGAATGTGGATATTCTTTCTCATATAAGTACAATTCACACACTTTGCCTGATTTCTCAAAGAAGTACATATTTGCAGTAGGAATGACATTCCAGGCATACACATTACCTGGATTTGTAAATTGTTCTGGATAATTGTCTGGATAAAATGCAGCATCTATCATTCTAGTCAAATATCCAGCTCCAGATTCTTTCCATGATTTCTTTGTCATTCTTGGTTTCCCAATAATCAAAAGTTTGATTACATCACTTCTTGAACATGATCTGATTAAGGGTAACCATCCAGTGAATCTTTGTACTACTTTGTCTTCCCTTATGACTTCTATGACATTGTTCTGCATCACTCTCCAGTTAAGAATTGGATTGTTCTGTAGAGGAGCAACTGCCATTTCAAGAACAGGTATAATTTGTTGTTTTGATTTCTTCTTGGAGCTTTGTTCTTGATCAACAGATTTTCTTTTTAGTGATTGGGGAGTTGAAGTATTGCCAACAGTTGAAACACTACCAGCTTTGAGCAAATTTAAGCTGATTGGTACTAAAGTTTTGGCTTTGGCTTTCTTTGATTCTTCAGCTTCTTGTTCAGCCAAGTCTCTTTTCTTTGCAGTGCAGTATTTTTCAATTATGGTTATCATCTTCATTCTTCCAAAAGATTTTGCACTATGACCTTTTGTCTTTAGAAAGTCTATCATAAGAGACTTCTGTTCAAATATATCATCTGGTAAATCATCTTTTGTTCTTTTGCATTCTGCTACAAGATCTTCTAGACAGTTTAGATGTTCCTCTTCTACTTTTCTAAGCCTTTTGAACTCTGCTTCTTGGGCTTCTATCTGAACATCTTTAATTTGAGCAGGTATTTGAACAGTAGTTGTACTTTGAACTTTCTTTTTCTTTCCTACTAAAGCTTGATACATTTCCACTTTCTCCAAAAATTTTCTGTGTTTAATTCTCCATCTGGATTGCTTTTCTGCTCTTACATGATTAATCTTGTTTACCATGTGATGACCAAGAGCTCTGTTTGGGTAATCTTCATCATATATCTCTTTACCCTTTCCAATGTGTGCTGAAGGTGGAGGTGGAATATATTTCATGTCTGGCACTCCACTTATTATAACTGAAGGAGAAAATGATCTAAGTTCATTTTGTTTAAGTATTCTTGGATGTGGAGGAAGTGAGCATTCATCAACCTCAAACCAATTCACATTATCATCAATGTCAGGTATGATAAGTGGTTGATCAGGTGTTGGTGGTTTGGTAATGATGACATGTCTCTCTCTTTCAATAAGCTCTGGAAAATTTAGTTCTTCCTCTTCAAAAGTAACTAGAGTAGTTACTACTGGTGTTACTTCAGGAGTTACTACTGATAGGGCATCAGTAGTATTTGCTGCTATTAATTCCTTTTCTTCATTTACTACTGCTATAATATCAGTAGTAGAGGTTACTACTGGTATTTCCTTTTCAACTTGTTCTTCTATTGTAGCAGTAGTAATAGGCTCTTCTTCTGTCACCATCATCTCTGGGCCTTCATCAACATTTGTTTCTTTTAAATTTAAAAGGGAGGATGCTGCTGCTGCTATAGATTCATCAATCATTGTCTGTATATTGTCCTTCTCCCCCTTAGTGAGCTCAACTGGTGGAGCCTCACTATCAACAATCTTTTTCTTCAATTGTCTGATGATTTTGGCTTGTTGATAAAGCATGTGCTCATATAATCTCATCCTTCTGTTGATGGTGTTGACATGCCTTTTCATTGCAGCCATGGTTTTCCCTTGGTTAGTTAAGTATATATGGCAATTTTGTACAGTGGATTCCAAGGAATCCACTTTAGCCGTCAATTGGGTGATTTTAATACTGCCCTCACTCCATCTAGCAAGATCATCGGGCTCACTAACAGGTACATTGGTTTTAAGGTTTTCCTTCCTTTCCATCAATTCCACAGATCTGCCCTCATCACTGCTTGGTGATTCATTGGGTCTTTTAGACATTCTCTTCTTCCTAGAAGAAGCAGAGATGCCCCCCCTTGTGGTTTCTTGGCACCGGGGTCCTTTGAGTAACTCCTCAAAAGAGTCATCACTCAAAGTTGCCGAGGTTTGGGTCCTAAAGATGTTTTCACTGTCCTGTGCACCCACCTTTGGGGCATCAGTAGTGAAAGCCCTCCCCTCATGTCCTCTCTCCTCCTTGGAGGACAACTCTTTGAGCCTGGGGTGTGACTCGATTTGTCCCCTGGTGTCCTTTGAAGAAATTTTCTTTCTATGATAAATTGTGGAAATATTTTTGGTTTTGTCTGGTAGGTCTTCCACAGAGTGAAGAGTAGCACTCTGCAGATTTATATCAAGTTCCTGGGACACATTCAGGACTTCTGTTTGAGTTGGTGATTGAGTGGCTATATGGATTGGTGTTTGGGCTGTATTTGGGGGTGATGGAGTGGGTTGAGGTTCAACTTGGGTTGTAGCAATGGTTGAACCCTCTCCAATATTGGGTTGATCTTTGATCATGTTAGGAAACAGAGGGGTTTCCTTGCCCGAAAATTTAAACTGTTTTCTCATATTTGAGAAAACTTTCTTGTTCAACTCAGGTAATATAAAAATGTTTTTAGGAGTTGACAAGTTTTGTAATTCACAGTTTATGATATGTTGTAGAAATCTGGGATACATTAAAAATTTAGAAGAACTAAGATTTCCCAACATACCATCAAATATCATGTATGAAAAATTAAATACTTGGTCTGTGCATAAACAGACAACAGCAGAGGCTATTGCCTTATTAAACTCATTCCAAGTACTTCTTTTAGGAGAAATACAATGCTGAATGGTATGTATTAAAAATTTCCATTGTGGGGAGAGAAGACCCTTTTGAAAAGTAACTATATTAAGTCTTCCCTCATATCCCATTTTGTTCAAAATTTCAGCAATGTATTCCTTAGGAAGAGTAGAAATACCTGAATCATCGTGTAATTGTAGATGGTGTCTGATTGATTGTTCTGTTACAGTGATGTGCTTTCCATCTACTTTAGACTTTATCATTGATGATGTTGTTCCTTCTGTTCGCTCAGCATTAGTCCAGAAATCCACCAAGTGCTGTTGATATGATTTTGGTTTTACAGTTAAGGCAAATTGTATATATGAATTTCTCAAAAATTTTACGATCGGACGGAAATCTTTTGTTCCGTCGGGATTCTTTAAGAATGCAACCATATTGTGAAATTCTGAGTATTTGAGATCGGTTTGCACATCGAGAGCTTGTAAGGTTGCCATTGTTGTTGAGATTTTGCAAGAATTTTGTTACAGATGAAGTGTTTTTGATCGTAAACTAGGGTTTATCGAGAGGTGTTTAGAGAATCGAAGTGAAGATAATGCTAAATTAATCGTCTGCCGCCTTTTATATCTTTCGATTAAACCTGCAAAACTACGAAAATAGCCTTCGAATCATAACATAACGGTTATTTTCATGGGGTTAGTTTGGTAATTGTGTTTATGAAAGACCAGTAGTAAATAAGATATCAGTAGTAAAACGTCAGTAGTATCTACTAACATCAGTAATAACTAATGATTTTGACATCAGTAGTAACTATAGGCATCAGTAGTAACCATTAACATACACGACCAGTAGTATATGTGAATACCAGTAGTACTGACTTACCAGTAGTATTTGTGTAAAACTAAAATACACCAGTAGTAATGAAATACCAGTAGTATTTTGTGCATACACTTTCATACCAGTAGTACAGCAATACCAGTAGTAAAACACTTAAGAAAATAATATTTTACAATACTAACTTTACACATGATTTTAAGTGAGATTTTAAGTTATTAAAATCATTCCAATACTGCTAACCAAGAAGTTGAATCTTCCTACATCAAATGCTTTTGTAAAAAGATCTGCTAATTGATCATCAGTATGGATTTTAACTACTTTGATTAATTTCTTTTCATTACAATCTCTTATAAAGTGAAATCTTATTTCAATGTGTTTAGTTTTTGAATGTTTTACTGGATTATTCACAATACTAATAGCACTTTGAATATCAATAAAAATAGGAGTTTTAAGGATAGAGATACCAAAGTCTAGAAGTTGATTTTGAATCCATAGTACTTGAGCACAGCAAGCAGATGCAGCTACATATTCTGCTTCAGCAGTAGATGTTGATACATTTGTTTGCTTCTTACATTGCCATGACACCAGTCTTGATCCAAAGAATTGACATCCACCAGTAGTGGATTTTCTATCTTGACATTCACCTCCATAGTCACTATCTGTATAGGCTATTAGTTCAAAGGGTGAGTCATGTGGATACCATAGACCTAGTGATGGTTTGCCTTTCAAGTATCTGAATATTCTTTTAACAGCCTGCAAGTGTAGTTCTTTGGGTCTTGCTTGATATCTTGCACACACACAAACACTATACATAATGTCAGGTCTTGATGCAGTTAAGTACATCAAAGAGCCTATCATTGATCTATATAAGTGTTCATCTACATCCTCCCCCTCAACATCAGGATGTAGGTGTTTGTGTGTTTCCATTGGTGTACTAGCACTTTTACTGTCTTTCAAATCAAACTTTTCCAAGATGTCTTTGACATATTTTGATTGATTTATCAAAATACCATCAGTTCTTTGACTGACTTGGAGTCCAAGGAAGAAGTTCATTGGACCCATGGAGCTCATCTTGAATTTAATTTGCATCAGTTCTTCAAATTCTTTGCATAATAAATCATTGGTTGAGCCAAAGATGATATCATCTACATAAATTTGTACCAGTAGTATATCATCTTTGACTTTCTTTGTGAACAAAGTTTTGTCAATGGCTCCTCTTTTAAAGTTGTTTTTCAATAAGTATGATGATAATGTGTCATACCATGCTCTTGGTGCCTGATGTAGGCCATACAGAGCTTTATCCAATTTAAACACATAATCACCATGTTTTGGATCTTCAAAACCTGGAGGTTGGCAAACATATACCTCTTCTTCAATTTTCCCATATAGGAAAGCACTCTTAACATCCATTTGATAGACTTTGAATTTCTTGAATGAAGCATATGCTAGAAATATCCTTATGGCTTCAATTCTAGCAACAGGAGCATATACTTCATCATAGTCTATTCCTTCTTCTTGAGTGTATCCTTGGGCTACTAGTCTGGCTTTATTCTTGATTACTATACCTCTTTCATCTTTCTTGTTTCTGAATATCCATCTTGTTCCAATGGCTCTTTTTCCTTTGGGTAGAGGTACAAGTGTCCAAACAGCTTGTAATTTAAATTGAAGGAGTTCTTCTTGCATTGCCTCAATCCAGTTTGAGTCCTTCATTGCTTGTTGAATTTTCTTTGGTTCATCCTGAGACAGAAAGCATTCATACATACATTCATTAGCAATTAAACTTATATTACACATATTGGCAGTTAAGCTTTTGTTTAATTTGCTTCTTGTTTGTAGTGGTGAGTTGACATCACTTAGAACAAGGTCTAATGGATGGTTCTTTTGAGTCCTTGTAGTTGTAGCTTTATCAACCACTAGTTGATTTTCAAGATTGGACTCATTTGTCTCAGGCAGTTGTTCATCTTGTGATTCTTCATTGTCATGGATGTTTGGTTCATCATCATCTTGGTCAGAGCTACTACTGGAATTATCTTCATTAGGATCAGTAGTATTGTTGTTGTTACTGGTGTCAGTAGTATCATGAGAATCTAGGTTATTGTTGGGACCAGTAGTATTTTCAGTACTGTTACTGGTACCAGTAGTATTGGAATTACTACTGACCTCATTCTCAGAGTTACTACTGCTTTCAATATTTGAGTTATTACTGATATCAGTATTAACTATGGGAGCAGTATCAACAATTATGTATCTCATCTTTTCTTGACCAGTATAAACAGATGATGTTCCTTCTTTTTGATTAAGACAATTTGAATTACCTGCATTGAAATTCATATTAGAATTAAAGGATTTGGTTAGATTGTCTATGTCAAATAGCCAATCTGGACCATTTCCTTGTTCATTAGGTACATTTTCATTAAAGGATACATTGATGCTTTCTTCAATTATCCTTAGTCTTTTGTTGAATACTCTGTATGATTTGCTTTGAGTAGAGTATCCCACAAAGATTCCATCATCAGCTTTGCAGTCAAACTTACCAATTTGTTCTCTTGTAATCAGAATAGTACAAGGACAACCAAATGATTTTAAGAAACTTATAGAAGGTTTTCTTTTATTAAAAAGTTCATATGGTGTTTTAAAATGTGGCTTCACTATTAATACTCTGTTCTGAACATAACAAGCAGTATTAACAGCTTCTGCCCAAAAAGTAATTGGTAATTTTGAGTCTGCAAGCATTGATCTTGCTGCTTCAATGATGGTTCTATTCCTTCTTTCAGCTACACCATTTTGTTGTGGAGTTCTAGGTGAGCTGTATTGCCTGTCAATACCTTTAAGATCACAAAAGTTAATTAAGTTAGCATTTTTAAATTTTGTGCCATTATCACATCTTATGGCTTTCACTTTTTGATCAGATGTGTTTTCCAGTTTGACAATTAAGTTCTTTATGAGTTCACTTGTTTCATCCTTTGTCCTGAGAAAGAAAACCCATGTATATCTGGAAAAGTCATCAGTAATAACAAGACAATATTGTTTTTTTCCAATACTCATTACATTTGTAGGTCCAAAAAGGTCCATATGTAAGAGCTGTAAAGGAACAGAAATAGAGTTCACAGTTTTGGACTTATGAGAAGTCTTGTGTTGTTTACCTTTTAGGCATGCAACACAATGATGATCACACATGAATTGTTTTTGAGGTAGTCCAATTACCAGATTTCTTTTTACTAAATTATTCATGTTTTTAAAATTTGTGTGACACATCCTTCTGTGCCACAGTTCTGATTCAGTGGTGTTTGCCTTGGATATAAAACAGTTGACCTCTTTTGTAGAAATGAGTTCTCCCCCTATATCCAGGCAATACACATTGTTTCTCCTTGGAGTTCTTAAAACAACATATTTTTCATCTAAAATAAAATCAGGAGAAAGAATGATGCACTCAATGTCTGTGAACAGAATCTTGTTCTTTTTATCACAAACTTGAGACACACTGACAAGATTCCCTTCATATAATCACCACCGCTCTCTCCACCACCCTCGTCAAATACTACCCGGCTCTCTCCACTGCCGGAACAGCGACGGCCGTTTCGAGCTTCACTGCACGGTCGGTAGCGGAGTTTCAGTCATTCCAGCCAACGTTGATTTCCCGTTGAGCTCAGTCAACTACCTTGACGATGCCGATGAGGAATTCATTGGTTCCCAACCCGGATCAGAAAACCCGGTTAACCAATCTGTTGATCCTACCGGTTTAGTTGTGGCGGGTATACTCTCGGAGCATCGGTGCACCATGCGTTGTGTGATGGGCTTGGGGCGCTCGAGGGGCGGGTGAGGTAACGGTTGAACCGGTTTGGGACCGGTCTAGTTTATTCAATTGAAGAGTTTTTGTCTTTAGACAAGGATTTTGTGCCATAGACAGAGTTAAACGAAGAGGTGGTTAGAGAGTGCTTTCACGTGAAAGGTTGGACCGGTTCAAGACCTATCTACAAGAAAAGTCCGGTTTGAGCTTCACGACTTTTGAAGCTTTGGGTGCTTTTCTATGGCAAGCAAGGTAATTAACATTTTTAAGTAATTATTGATTGAAATTAAACAGGGTGAAAGCCTCGAAAATTCCAAAAGACGAGAAGGTGAAATTTGCATACGCAATTAACATACGGAAGCTAGTGAAACCACCATTGCCGGCCGGCTACTGGGGCAACGGTTGTGTTCCGTACAGATCACAGCCGGAGATCTGATCGACAAACCCATTTGGGAAACAGCCGAGCTGATAAAAAAGAGCAAGAGAAACGTGAGCAACGAGTATGTTCACTCGTTTATCGATTTCCAAGAGTTGAATTATGAGAAAGGGATTAATGCCGGAAAAAGCGTCAGTGCGTTTACTGACTGGAGGCATTTGGGTCATTCAACCGTTGACTTTGGTTGGGGTGGTCCGGTGACGGTAATACAAGGAACCTTCTTGGGAGTGTTGAACCGTGTTTCTTTTTGCCGTATTCAGAGGCTAGCCAGGGGAAGAAAGATGGGTTTAAGGTGCTCTTGTATCTACGTGAGCATGCCGTTATTAGTTTTCGAGGGGAAATGGAGAAATTTGGTAACATGGAATATGTGTAGTACCGTTTTTCTTTGTTATTTAACCAACTAATCTTAAAACATGCATGGTTCATAATACATTGTTCATCTGATGAATAAAAATTCGTCCTGTTTTAAAATTTCAAATTTGTTTTTTGATATTGTACCCTACATTCTAATAAGATTAAAAAATGTCAGGAATTAACAAGCTCAACTAAAAAGCATCCATGTCTGTATGCATTTTCAAACAAAAGTCTAATGAATTACACTTGATCTACCACATAATGTTTTCTCGATATTAACTATACTTATTTAGCTAAGTTGCTTATAGAGAGGTGATTTTAACACCACATAAATCACTTCAAACACCATAATTATTGTTTTAATATATTGTACACTTTTCTATAACAGATGTATATTGTGGTGTTTGAGGTGATTTATGTGGTATGACGAGAATAAGCATACCTGAAATCTTCATAAAGCTTCTACCAATAAGAGAACAGGCACTCATGCTGTATAACAAGAAATTAAAAGTAGCAAAGAAATAAAAACACATTTTGCCTGTTTATTGGTGTTGTAAGGAGTCAACAGGTTCATGAAAGTACCTTATATGAAATGTTTTGGGCTTTGAGCTACTTGTTTATCAGCAAACTGGCAAATTTCTGAACCATTCGAATGTATTGAATATGTTAAGGATTTTGAACTAAAATTGCACTTGATCAACAGATAAAAGTAATTGATATAAAATTTATAAAAAAAGGATATTTTATCTTGATAGATTGGATGGTTAAGCATCAGGAGATTATTGTTGTTAACAATAGCTCGAACAAGTATATCTTTTGCTTCCTCGTGTTTCTTTTTCAGCATGTTACAGATCTGTATTGAAAAAAAATATATAAAATCTAGCATTAATTAATTATAACTGGTAAATGATGATTAACATAGTATAATAGTGCATACTTACATCTTCAAGTTCCTTAGAACATGCCTCAGCCTTTTCAAAAATGCCATCATTTTCAATTTCAGAAGATATATCCATTTCTATTTGTGAAAAATCAACCCTAGGTGACTTCACGTTTGCCATATTTGTATCGTTGCAGACCTATAATTAAAAAAAAAGCAATAATTGTAAATTATGCTATCTTGGGAATAATTCACAAATGTTTCTAGCAGAAGTACCTCTTTGCCAACTTCTATTTCTGGTGATGATCTGATATAGTTTCTGTTTTTAAATGAAAGATGACATTCAGACATATAGATACATACAGATAAATATAAAGTTACTAGCATAATGGGACCTGGGTGATGCAGAGAAACGTTTTATTGGAGTTGATCTTGGTGTTTCAGCAGATTCCTACATAAATAATCATGTTAAACTCGTGTATGTACCACACTCAATGCACAATGTACAACAAAATCAATTGTATATCAACCTCGAATGCTTTACGCTTCAGAGAAGGAGTAGATGGTGCTTGTTTCTTTGTGTCAACAGGTTGCAATTCTGGACCTTTTTCCTTTGTTTTCATGGATGTTAATGTTAATCCCTTCAGTAACAAGGAATTCAGTGGCTTTAACTTGGGTTCTGTAGCTCTACATTAAAATATAAATGGTAATTATTTACAATTATTATTAAAAATGTTTGATAAACAAAGAAAAGGTTCAGATTTAACAAACTGTCTAGAAACTTTTAGAGTAGAAATTTCAGAGGTCTTCATTTCAGTTTTGTTTTTCTTTTCCACAATAATTTTGCTTGTGTTACGAGTAGATGTCACATTTGTGACTTGTAGCCCAGAATGTATGGTATTTTGTGAGAGACTTTTATTTGACAGTACAATCGAACTGGATGGATGAACATCAGACCTGAAATATTTAACTATTCGTCTATTTGTTCATGTTAAGTTTTATAGAATAAAAACATCTCAATATAGATACGAAACCTGAGAGCATTATTAATATGTTCAGTGTTTTGGTGACTTCCTTTTGGAACATCTTTCTCCTTTTGACCAATATCAGGTTTGACCGCAGTCACCATTGGTTCATTTCTGGCTTTTAAATTATTAGCATTCAAGCACTCCCTGTAATTAACCATATGTGATGCAAATTAAACCGGTTTAATATTAATTTTAGTTCAAAATACTAGATCCTCACTGAGTATTTTCATTTCCAGCCCCTTTAGCATGATCTGTCTCTTTGTTTTCAGTATGAACATGTATGTCTCTGTTTATGACTTTGGGTAGTGACCTTGATATACCAGTAAATTTGCTACCAAATTCCCTGTACGAAAAGTATTTTTTTAATAATAATATTTGATTAAATTACTTGAATTAAAAGAACGTCTAGTCTAACCTTTTTTCTGGTACAGGATTATCAGTTAATTTGCTCGGTTGTTTGTTACTAACTGAGATGAGTTTTGTTGAAGTGACTGATGACTGGTGTAATTCAGATTCATATTCATTTTGTTTCTTGAAATATTTTGATCGAATAGGAATATTCCCTTTTTCTTTCTCTGACACCATTGTGGTCCCACTGCATAAGATCAGCAACATATTGGTGATCAATGTATCATCAGTTCATAATTTAAACTCTATCTAATCTTATTTATATAATCATTAATCACACCTGTTCTGTGAGTCCGGATGAAGTTGTGCAAATGAATCTTTGTTCCTGTTATCAATATTTTCCTCGTGACCCAAATTCTCTATGACATTGACAGGTGGCACATGACTTTCAAGATGTGAATCATCTTTAGTTTTATCATCACCATCAATTTTTCCACTAACTACATTATCATCACTTACCTCACACATTTCACCTTTTTCACTTTCTGAATTCATATGCTCTAATAAACTTCTAGCAGGAATCGATTCAATCACAGGGTCCACATTTTCATTTTTTTCATCATCTGTGCTCGGGCCCACCATTTTAACCATAGTTCTAGATTCTTCTTCTTGCATTTCTGAATGAGTACTTTCAGTAGAAATATTATCAGATAAAGAATGAATTTGCACATTGTGGTTAACTTTGTGAGCATGAAGTTCTGGATATTCTTGTATAGGTTCCTGAAGGCTACATGAAGTTATTTTCTCAGGTGAAATTGTTTGTTGTATATCTTGTTCTTTGAAATTTGCAGGTTTTGGAGGACAGCTGTCATCTATAACAGATTTTAAGCGGTCATCCTCATTTATGGAGGCAGGATCCTTGATGTTATCCATTTGAGTATCAACCTTTGAAAAGTCAACACCTTTTGATGTTGGACGCTTTGATGATATATCATCATCCTTCGATGCACCAATTTCTTTAGAGAAAATATCTCCAGAACTTTCACTAACACTTGTGCTAAATAATTCTTTCTTATGTTCAGATTTATCAGACTTTTCATCTAATTTTGACTTTTTTGAATCAAAGTCTAAACCTCCAAACCTGCAACAACAAATAAAACACAAACCAAGTAACTCATATACAATGTTGACATATTATTATTTGATACGGAAAATACTCGGATATGAGTATATAAACTAACCCATCAAAATCAAAATCAAATTGAAAGCTATCTGTTTTTAATTTTTTCTCTCCACCAGAAGCTGCTTCTTTAGATTTTTCATTTGATTTTCCAGATTTCTTTGCAGGGGATGATATATCAAGAGAAGTCATGTCCATCTTGAAAGATGGTAATTTTCCAAAGTCAGCATCAAGATTGAAATCCATATCCCTGTAAGAGGATAATAAGAATTAGATAGTTGTGTCTTGAATAAACAGTACATAATTGCTATAATTTAAGTAAATATGCAATTTTGAGGTTTTGCAGTACTTACATTTTGTCAAATTTATAAGCAGCCTTTTTCTTGCCTTCGGTGGGTGGACCAAAGTCAAAATCCATTCCATCGTCTCCCATGGACATTGACTTCCATGAGCCCATAAAGTCTTTGTCAATGTCTATATCTGCAATTGAACCAAAAATATTACTGAGTGCCTCATTTATGCCAACAATTTGCATGAAAACAGATGCTTACTTAGAGATCAATGTGTAGATAAATTATAAAATTCATGTCATTTGTATTTTAAAAAGGTAAAAAAGAAAATCTCTTATGATTATCAACTAAAACATAAAAGAAAGGTCAACGACTTCTTTAACAAATTACCTAGCATTGAACTTTTCTCTTTTGATTTGACAGGATTTGCTGTTTTCTTTGATTCTGCCATCTGCATAACGGATTGATCATATGTTATTTAGTTCAACAAAAAATTACACAGATGGATGGGTTGCAGTTCTACAAGAAAAATTTATGCAATATAAGATGATAGAAACTGATTGAAAACAAAATTAACGAGAACAAAAAAAATAACTCAGTAATTAACAACATTATATCCAAAAAATTCTCTTTCAATTGAACTACCAATGTACGTAGAGATTAATATTAATTAATAAGAATAATGACAGATGCATGTCTAATTGCTTAACATCGAGATACAAGTTTGCATTCAAGCATTGCTAATGTCTTAAATGCTCCCTGTTGCGATTTTTCACAATTTAACGATTCTAGCAGAAATCAATTAACGAGAACAAAATATTAACACAGTAATTAACAACATTATATCCAAAATTTCTCGTCATATTTTTTTTTTCCAACTGCAACTGTCAATTAATTTACTTGTATCTCTAATGCGAAACTCAGTTACAAGCGATTCAACGTCAACTTATAATTACCGTAAACAATATAACAGATGAATTGAAAACGGAAACTCTAGAAATCAAGCTGGAAATGAGAGGCTACTTGTCGAATTATATAGCGAGACTAAACAGCATCAACGATTGAATCATACAGGATTTCAATTGAACTTCAAATGTAGCGATTAATATTAACAGATAAGATTAATCACAGATTGCATGTCTAATTGCTTAACATCGAGATACAAGTTTGCATTCAAACATCGCTAATGTGCGCTCCCGATATCTACTTTATAATTTGCGATTTTTCACGATTTAACGATTCTAGCAGAAGCGTAAGACGAAATCAATCAGATTCAAGTAGCTATCAACATAAATGATCAGCATATAATTAATACAAGAGATGATTGAGAGAAGAAACCTGGTCTGTTCGTGCTTCTGTTTTGCGTTCGTCTGATTTGGCGCTAGAATGATTGAACCGGTAGTTTTTTATAGGTGCGAGCAGGACTGAATGAGCTGTAATTTTATAATAGCAATGTGATTTTTAAACTTAATACTACTAGTATTTGTAAGTTGTAATTTTAGAAGTTTTCACTCCTTTGAAAAAATTACTTCATTTTAGTTGAAAATTCCAAAACGAAAAGCTAAAAAATCATATAAGTTTGAGCCAAACATACCATACCTTAAGAATAAAAAAAGTTAATGGCACATAATTCTATTTAATATTGTTTTCAAAAGTGCTTTAGCCATTTTGGAATATTTTTAAAAATACATATTTTAGCATCATAATTAACCAATTTGTAACCATGTAATACTAAAATATGTTTCACTTTAATATAGATATTACCTTTGTATTTAACTTATGAAATTCCTAATTAACTCCATACATTTGTTTGTGATAAAAACTGTGGTTAATCTAACCCCATGTTAACACTCAAAAAACAGAAAGAATTAACAGAAGCATTCAATGACCTTTTTTCAGACTTGTTTGCAAAGATCAAGTTAGATATATGGAAGAGCACAAGTTCTGGATATGTAAATGCAATGGTTAATATTTGTTGTTCATGTGGGGTACGTATATGAGGGAAGACTACTAAAATAAGCCCAAACTTTCACTAATTAAAACTAATTTTTTTCTTGAAAATGGCAAAAAATAAATTATATTAAAAAACTTGAGAAAACTACAACACGTGAAGAAAGTATCAAATGAAACCACCATTGTAGAACAGCAGCATAACTTTCTATAGTGATCATGTATATGTTATTTAACTTTGATGTGTCCTTTGCTTGGAATCAGATACATGGAACATAAGCTGCAATCAAATGAAGCTTTCAGTCTAAAACACTTGTTACATGTCTAAAACAGCCTTCCAGCATCACAAATGAAATTATATTATTGATGGTTCTTTACCTTTGTGCCAACATAAAATGTTACAAGCAAGCAAAACAGAGTAGGTAGTCCTGAAAAAATAACAATATTTTGTCAATTCGCCATCATAGCAGTATGTGCATATGAAATAGAATTAAAAAAAGGGAAACCTTCGGTTTGAAGAAATACAGATTTTAACCAACTTATGCCTGATGGTCCAATCACAAACCCAACAAGATTAGCCACCTGCCAAATAAAACATATAAATTTAATAATTAACTTTAATTCAAAATTTTAATTTTATATACAGACCATGAGACAGGTGATTGTGATAGCACCAGCAACTGCACTAAGCTCACGAAAAATAAACTCCTGAAATACGTTATCAACCTGAAAAAGTAAACAAGACTTTAAATAGTCAAACATTTGTCAACTAGTCAAACCTTATACGAAGTAGTAAATTTAAGAGCTCATATAAGATCACCTTAAAACTAGTTGCTGCTGATTTCACAATCATTTCAGGAATAAAGAATATGCATGTCAACCATGCCCATGAAAGAAGCTTCCTGCACGTATAATAAACATTTAAATTTTGACCCTATAATAAAATAAATTAAGGGCAAATTTAAATGTACCATTCGAGATCGTGCCATATGGCAACAAATGTGAATACAACCCACACATTCAAAAACTTCTTTCCAGATCCACCAAGTGGAATGTACATGTACCTATACCAATTTTCAAAGAATTAATTAAAAATTATATCTTTCTTGATATTAAAAAAAAAACAATTAAAACTTGTACCTTACAAGCCATTTGTTAAAGGAAGCATGCCAATTTTTCCAAAAGCTTTCCAAGTTGTAACAGTTATTTACACAGCGTGGCATATTCTCAGGGGCTTCAATTCCACTTACCTATACTTTCATATAACCAAATAATTATCTATTATAAAATTAAAAAATTTAATTAAATGCTATATGAATCTTAAATAGATTTACCAGTGCCCAAAACCGGAAGTAACGCCAGATGAGAAAAAATTTGAGCCACATGAAGTTTAAAACCTGTTAGAAAGAGCATAAATGTTATAATTTATTTAAAATATAGTAATTAAAAAGTGCTACATTTAATATTATACTAGACTAGATTATTGACCCCCTTTAGTAATAGTTGATAAATAGATTGTGAAATCAAGTACCATTAGCTCTCACCCCATATCCAACAATGAAGACCTCCATAGGTGATAATTGTTTCCATGTTCCACTAAACACACAATATAGAAACCAATCAAAGATTAAAAAAATAAAAAGATATTACGGACAATATATTTATTTATGAACTGACCTAATGGCAAATGCGTTGTAATAGAAAAAGTGTGTCATGATTTCCATAAGAAACAAGCTAAGGACCCAACGAAAACCATAAAAAGCCACTTGTTTGAGTGTATAATTCTTCTGAGGTGTATCCAACTGTCAGTCAAATGTTACTTATATTATTAAAACTACATAATTAAATTATTAATTACTATAATTAAACGTTAATGAAGAATACAAGGATACAAAACCTGGGAGGCGAATGCGTTGAAGCTTATAATTGGTCCAGCAATATATAAAGGTGCATATAGCAGATAACATAAGTATACACTATACGAAAACTTGTCCATCCCTACACTTTTCTCCTGCAAAATTAAATATTATTATTATTATTATAAAATAATATTCATATAAAAATAATTTACTTGCCTGTAACATTCTGTAGCATGTTTTTCCTGAAGAACAAGTGGTGCAGTGTCGAATGTGCTTCTGCAATTACCAGAAAAATCATATATTAAAATCAAATTATTGTGGAAAGATTTTTATATTTTATTTTTTTAGAAAATGGAAATACATATACCTCCTGATCAACATAAGCATTATCATCAGACCAATGGTAGTCATACCCAAAGCTTATCATGCGCAAAATAACTGCAATAAATAATTTATATTGAAATATCATTCTACATTTTTGGTAAAATTAAAGCAGATGTAATAATAATAACAATAATAATATCAACCAAAGTTAAAGCAGATTTGCCATCTGAAGGTAC
The DNA here is from genome assembly GCA_963853835.1 of Calendula officinalis. Classification (NCBI taxonomy): domain Eukaryota; kingdom Viridiplantae; phylum Streptophyta; class Magnoliopsida; order Asterales; family Asteraceae; genus Calendula; species Calendula officinalis. The sequence goes on from OY970833.1 coordinate 39,584,591, forward strand.
CCCTGAATTTATCCAAATAAGCCCAACGGTCCCTGCAATTAGAAAATGGATTAATGCATTATAATTTATAAACTTATAACACATAGTGATCTGAATTAATAGCTAATTAAGAAAAACTAACCCGAAAATGGTGAACGAGTATCCGTCATAAATACGGTTACAAAGAAGAAATGATAGGTTGAACACCCAAAGTACAAATGGAAAGTATTTTGTTCGTCCAAATATCTGCATCAAAAATAATTAATAAAGCATAACATAAATTTATGGTAAATGATAAATAACAGCTTTTATCTTATTTTTACCTTAACTAATAAGAAATTGGCTGATGCTATTAACAGGATAAAAATGATGCTGCATCGGGATGAAATATGTTAGTCAAAAGTCAAAACTATCAAAGCAAATATGACGACCATCCAAAAAATTACCAAATTTGACTTTTTAAGTGTAGAATGAATTACTTCTCCAACTTCAAAAGATGGAAACGAAAATTAAACTTGTAGACTAGAATAATTCTTATATTAATTTTGAAAAGTATGATTTTGGATTTTTCTTTTTGGGATAAAAGAAACAATAAATAGAAAACATACAATGCTCCATGTAGATATGACAAATATGCCAATGAAATCAAAAGCCAAACAACAGACATCCCATCTGCTTTTAAACTATAACATGTCCTCAAAATGTTAGCGATCAATGTAAAAAGTCCCAAAACTAATGTAAGAATCGGCAAATTGCTTCTAAAATTTCTCCATTGTGCATCAGAGACATCCTGAAAAAGAAAAGAAAAGAAACAGAAAAGGAGGATATAAATTAATATTTCTCTCAACTAAAATGCTGTAAAATAATTACAGTCAACAAAGAAAACATACGTTAAGAAGATTTGATATCAATCCAGGTCGTAAACCGTAAAGCTTGTTGTAATTATCTGTTATACCAATATGTCAAATCAAAGATGAATTATGAATAAAAGGTATATAGATACATATATCTACATCTAACTACAAAGAACAGAGAGTACCATGGGACAGCTGGAGGGAATAATGAATGATGATAATATAAAAGATGACTGCATAAAAAATTAGAAATACAAGCTCTTTTTGCCTCCATGAATTATTCATGTCTCCTTAACTAATATAATGACCTGACCTCCTTCTGTCTGCAGATATTATAATTTAGATGAAAAAAATGTCAATATGATCTTTAACAAACCAATTTACATAATACAAAGCTCAATAAATGGACAATCGCAAGACTTGCATTTAACCAATTAAACAAAATTAGAAGTATAAGCATTTCCTAAATTTCTAATTCCACATCATCACTAGACATGATTATGAATGATCAAGTGATCAACCATCCTTTGTAAACAACAAATTTATATCGAGAGTGTGTGTGTGTGTGTTGGTGGTGGGGGGTTGCAAGGGTATGATAAGAAACGGGCTGCCAGAATGATGGTAAAAACAGCATATTTAAACAGATGACAGTATGAATTTCGATATCAATAAATGATGCAATACTCAATGCAAAATAAATGAATTCCCCAGTAATTACACAAAAACGATCCTTAGGCTACTGCAGTTTTTAAACTATCAATAGCACATGAAATGTCCAAACACACAAATTGGGGATAAAATTAGCCTCCAGTAGTCCTAACATTCAACTTACATTACAGCTTTTTAAAGATCAGTATAATGAAATTACACCTGCATGTAAGTATAACATTATTTACTATTAAGACAAATCATGGACACAGGACACTACAGTCTACAATCAAACTAAACTGGATCTAAATCTACAATCAATAGTTTTTCACAGGATAAAAACAAAAATGCGAGCCAAAAAAGCCCTAGATTGATCGAACCTGAGCACCAGTCAGAACAGCAGCTTGAATAACGGTGGTATATCGGAGATCTGGCCTTGCAGACGCCAAATGGTGCAGATCGGGAGAGAGTTGCAGAGAAGAAGATGGCGGGAGGCTGCAGGAAGTAAACGAAGAGAGGTAGGTTTGAAGGAATTTTTTTCATAAATAGGCTTCATCGGAGTATGGTTTTCACAAATAGGCTCGATTTTTTTTCGTTTTCAAAAATAGGCTTTCCTGGGTCCCCGAGGCCGGCTTTTCCATTAAAGCATGACTTCTGGAGGTCGGCTTTAAGTTGTTTGACGTGACCACTGAGAAGAGGGACTCCCCGAGGCCGGCTTCTGAAAGAATGCCTCCCGGAGTCATGCTTTAGTGTATTTTTGTTTTTGATAGGGTAAGTCTCCCCTTAAATGAAAAAGTCACTGCATGTCCCTAATCCCAATAATATGCATGTCCCTATAAAGGATAATTGAATAGAGAGAGAAAAAAATATTTTATTTAAAAACAAAAATACACTAAAGCATGACTCCGGGAGGCATTCTTTCAGAAGCCGGCCTCGGGGAGTCCCTCTTCTCAGTGGTCACGTCAAACAACTTAAAGCCGGCCTCCAGGAGTCATGCTTTAATGGAAAAGCCGGACTCGGGGACCCAGGAAAGCCTATTTTTGAAAACGAAAAAAAATCGAGCCTATTTGTGAAAATAAGCTTCCGATGAAGCCTATTTTTGAAAAAAATTCGGTTTGAAGAGGAAATAAGGTATACGTGTAATTTTCACCTTTTACTTGATCTGAGAATTAACCAAAAAATTAATTTATTTGTTTGATAGGAAAAACATTTTGATTATCTTTTTTTTTTTTTTTTTGAACGGCAAGTTCGTAGGTTAGTGTTCGAGCCTAGACAGTAACATTTTGATTATCTAATACTTCCTTCGTTTCAAAATAAGTGATACATTTTTCATTTTTGGGTGTTTCAAGATAAGTGATACACTTTGAAACTTTCATTTTTTAGTAAAATATAGTGGAACTCATACCCACTAACTATCTCTTTTAATAAAGTGAAATTACTCATTTACTCATACGTTTACTTTTAAACATCATTAAATTCACTTTAATCATAATATGTGGGACCATTCACTCATTAACTATTCAATTTAATCTAATTTAACTTTCATTACAATATTTTGTCTCAAAAAATGTGAAAGCTAATTTGTATAACTTATTTTGAAACGGAGGAAGTATCATCATTTTATTTATTTTAGTTTTTCTCATGATTTTTCATATAACTAAAATTAACAATATTATAGTAAAAATCAAGTAAAATGAATATAATCCAATTTTATGAGTACAAGTTAAAGTTAAATATATTGATGATTGAGAAGCCATACAAATTAAATAAACATAATTTGGAGAAAAATGTGAAATTTTTTCTCTCCGTTGCTTGTTCCTAAACTTGAAAATTCAGAAATTTGCATTTTTTTTTTTTCATAAAAATGAAGATCAGGCTCAACAAAATATGGAAAATGAAATCATTTTTATTTCTTTGATTTCATTTTTATGCTCTTACTAATAATTAATAAGTTAATTTTAAAAAACTTTCTAAAAACGTACTTTTATCAACTTGTTTTTGTTTTTTCACTATCATCCGACGGCTAGAAACCGAAGTCTTTCCGTATCAAAATCACCGACAAGTGAAATCTATCCATATCAAGCCAGTAGACAAACACACTCTCATAAATTCACCAATGCCATTAGCATTCATCTAAAACCTCAATAACCATGGCTGGATTACTCGGAACAACTTCTTCTGCAACAGCAGCTCTCGATCGATTTCTTCTTCTCCCTCAAAGGCGTCAATTCGTGCTCTATCTTTTAATCCAGGTTTCGACGTTTACCTTTTCTATTCTTTTCATGAATTAGAAGATTGTTTATGCGAATTTAAGGTCGTTTAAATTGGGGAATTTCTTCAAGGAAGGCCAAATTTTGAATGTTGTTATGGTCAGAGACTAGTAAACTTCTCATTATTGGCCTTTTAAGATGCTTACCTTTTTATAATTCTTCTTAATTTGCTATTATATTAACATATAGTGACCAACGTCAGGGATTCCAAACCTCAAAGTGTTACATAAATTAAATAAAAAATGTTAGTTCATATTCATTTAATATCTAGAGTCCATAGGATTTATACGAAATTAAGACATGAGTTTGTGATTTTGTTGGAGATTCTTCATTTAGGTCTTCAAATGTCGTTGTCTTTAATTTGAAAGATTTTCCACAAAGAGAGGAATTATTGAGTTGTAGTATAATTTAGAGGTCTTTATAAAATAAATAAATTACTATAAAATTGTGGGTTTTAATATTATTTCAGGGCATAGTCAATGTAAGAGGTTTTATGGGGGCATTGGAGTTCCAGTGAAAAAAGGAAGATCTCATTTTTCAGTCTCAAATGTTGCAACTGAAATCAGCCCTGCCCAAGAACAAGTACAATTATTATCCAAATTCATTTTATATTTTTACCACTCAAAATCAAAATAAATCATTCCATACAGGCCCAGAAGCTGTCAAAGGAAAACCAGAGGCCCGTTTACCCGTTTGCTGCAATAGTTGGTCAAGATGAGATGAAACTATGCCTTCTATTAAATGTCATTGACCCGAAAATTGGTGGGGTCATGATCATGGGCGACAGAGGAACGGGTAAATCCACAACCGTTAGATCATTAGTAGATCTACTTCCCGAAATCACAGTCGTTGCTTCCGACCCGTTTAACTCAGACCCTGAAGACCCAGAATCAATGGGCATGGAAGTTAGAGAAAAACTAATAAAAGGTGAAAAACTCCCAACCATAAAAACCAAAATCAACATGGTTGACTTACCATTAGGAGCAACAGAAGACCGTGTTTGTGGAACAATTGATATTGAAAAAGCCCTAACAGAAGGAGTCAAAGCATTTGAGCCCGGTCTTTTAGCAAAAGCAAATCGAGGAATTTTATATGTTGATGAAGTTAATTTGTTAGATGATCATTTAGTTGATGTTCTTCTTGATTCAGCTGCATCGGGCTGGAACACAGTTGAACGAGAAGGTATTTCAATATCTCATCCAGCCCGTTTCATTCTAATCGGGTCGGGTAACCCGGAAGAAGGTGAACTTAGACCACAGTTACTTGACCGGTTCGGGATGCATGCTCAAGTGGGCACGGTTCGTGATGCTGAACTTAGGGTTAAGATCGTTGAAGAACGGGCCCGTTTCGATAAAAACCCGAAGGATTTTCGCGAGACTTATAAAACGGATCAAGAAAAACTTCAAGATCAGATTTCAGCAGCTAGAAACTGTCTTTCTTCTGTGAAAATCGATCATGATCTTCGTGTGAAGATTTCAAAAGTTTGTGCTGAATTGAATGTTGATGGGTTAAGAGGTGATATTGTAACTAATCGGGCTGCAAAAGCTTTGGCTGCTTTAAAAGGGAGAGATCAAGTTACATCTGAAGATATTGCGGTTGTCATACCGAATTGTTTGAGACACAGATTAAGGAAAGATCCTTTGGAATCCATTGATTCGGGTTTACTCGTTATTGAGAAATTCTATGAGGTTTTTAGTTGAATAAATTAAATTTTTGTATTTGTGATTTATGATGATTTTCGATTCATATGATGATGTTTACTTGCAATTATATGATATGTTTTGACAAATGTAGATTTGTTTAATACATGTAAGTTTTAATATGCAATAAAATAGCTAATGAATTACCACAAATCTATTTTGGACATACTTTAGTTATGCAATAATCAAGAAGAATGCAAATCTACAAGCCATTAATTATATATATAGCAAATATACATATAACTGCATAGGTTCATAGTTGGTGAAAAATTATTTTCTCAAAATAAAATTTTCCTATAGTACACTAGTATTGTGCCGAAAATACATAAGGCTATAGTTGAGTGTATGGAATACGAAAACGAATACAATCATTTTGACAGTTTGATTTGAATAATGTTAGAATCTGCTGTTTCTGTTCCAGAATTTCGGCATTTTTGGTTCAAAATCGGGTGGTCTTTGGTAAACTATGGATGCAGCTTCCATCAAGATCCCAGCAGTTAGAGCCCAAATTACATACACATTGTTATTCGTTTTGAAATCAAAATAATGAAACAAGTATTTGTCTCCTTGAAAATCTCTCTCCTCTTGTCGTCTGTTTTCGTTCTGAATCAACGAAATTCCATTTTTTTTTTTAATTCAATTTACGCGAATAAGTTTAAGAGCTATAAAAATATTAACAAACCTTGAGAAACATTTCAAGAGGTGCATAGAATATTGATTCAACTTCTTCGGCATTTGGAACTGGATTAAATGCTTGTTTATCCCATAGTATACCGATTACTGGAACTACAGTAATATACCCCTGTAATCACAAAATGTTGAAATTAGGGCACCACAACAACTAAATAGCTGGAAACATTTGACAAAAAAGGCAATTTTTGTGCTAAATTTCAATTTTTGGAACAAATAATCTTTTACCTTGGCTCCTAAGGGGTGAAGAACAGTAACAACATCCACAAGTGCAGGATTCAATCCAATTTCCTCATTAGCTTCCCTCAATGCAGTTTGAATATCATCTATATCGTTTTCATCTGCTCTTCCTCCCGGTAAAGATACTTGCCCTACAAACAAATTCAATTCAATTTCATTCGGACATTTTATCAAACAGTTTACGTGCACATTTCAGCTTCATTCAGACAATTCATCAAACACCCAAAGTGGATAATTCAAAATCAGTTATCTGAAGTGCACGTATTTACCAGAGAAAGACGACAATTTGGATGATCGTTTGGTTAGAATAACATATATATCGTCTTCTTCCGCGAAAAGACATACCAGAACTGCAGCTCGGTTTGGTCTTTTCAATCTCTGAGATTGGTCAGATTCAGCGTTCGAAAAAGAGGAAACGGACTTGGGTTGACGAAATCGTTGAGAGAAATCTAGTAATATCTGTGATGTTGTAAGATTATTGGAAGCCATGGACAAGATTTTAGCCCCAGCCCCCAAGTGACGAAATCGGAGGAAGTATATACGGATGAACTGACAGCCGAGATCTTCATAGAATCTGCACCTAAAATTAACTATAAATTAAATAAAATAAATGGTAAAGGGGAAAAAAGACAATTACCTCAAGTGATATATTGTTATTTTCGGAGGTTAGAAGCAAAAAATATAATGATTGTTAAATTAGATTAATTGGAGGGTTAATAAATAATAAATTTCACACCTTTTGAATAAAGTCTAGATAAATGAGTTATTTCACTATATTAGAGTATATAGTTAGTGAGTGTGAGTCCCACTATTTTTTGTCAACTAAGATAATATTTCAAAGTGTATCACTTATTTTGAATCACCAAAAAAAATTATATCACTTATTTTGAAACTGAGGAAGTATTAATTATCTATATATGCATCTTTTTCCAAAGGAAAAAAGGAATGGATCAGCAGTCCAGATTCAAGACATACGTTCAAGAGTCTAACAACATGTGAATAATTACTTTATAAATAGAGCAAAGAAATACAAATGAAGTTACAGTTTAGTGCTTAATAAATACGAAATAAAATTACAATGCAGTCCTCACTCATGCAATACCATAACTCTAACTCTACACGCTGTCAATACACATTGACAGTGCTTACAAATGGCAAATTTATTGATTTTGAGACTTTGATCCTAAAAACATTAGCATCTGCTGTAGTTTCTGTTCCAAAATTTGGGCATTTTTGGTTGAAAATCAGGTGGCCTTTGGTAAACTAGTGATGCAGCTATTATCAAGATCCCAGCGGTTAGAGCCCATATCACATATTCTTTGTTATTTGTTTTGTAATCAAAATAATGAAGCAAGTATTTCTCTCCTTCAAATTCTCTTTCCTCTTCTCGTCTGTTATTATTCTGGATCAACAAAATCCCATTTTTAAGAATAACATCTGTTTACAAAAACTAAAATATTAAAATGAAGAAAATTAAGGAACCTTGAGAAACATTTCAAAAGGAGCATAGAATATTGATTCGACTTCTTCAGCATTTGGAACTGGACTAAATGCTTGCTTATTCCATAATATGCCGATCACTGGAACTACAGTAGCATTCCTCTGCCATTACAATCAAATACTTAAAAACATTTCAAAAATACACAATTTTTAGAGTTAATTTCAGTGTTGCATAAAAGATCTAAATTCAGTATGTTGTTCAAATTGGAAAAAGAATATTTTTTTACCCTGGTTACAAATGGTTCAAGAACAGTAACAACATCCACAAGTGCAGGATCCAACCCAATTTCCTCCTCAGCTTCCCTCAATGCTGTTCGGATATCATCCTTATCACCTTCATCGGTTCTACCTCCTGGTAAAGACACTTCTCCTGCAAAAAATACATCACAAATTCATTCAGACATTTTATCAAACACCTAAAGTGCATTACTTTAATACCTGAGTAAGAAGACAGTTTCGACGATCTTTTAGTTAGGATAACATATATATCATCTCCTTCATCAAATAAACAAATTAGAACAGCAGCTCGGTTGGGTGTTTTCAACTTTTCAGATTTGTTAGATTCAGCATTTGAAGGAGGGGTAAAAGACTCAGATTGACGAAAACGTTGACACAAGTCCAGCAGTTTCTGGGATCTTGGAAAGTTACTGGAATCCATGAACGAGATTTAAACCACTTGCTATAAAATTTCGATATGGTGTTAGGTGTTTGCAACCATATTTTTATTGGATAATAATGGTAGTAAACATTGGTGTATTTGATAGTAACAAACAATCAAAATTCAAAAGAATCATATAAAAATGGGAAAGCAGAAACGTGATCTTCATTGTTGTTATAAAATTATTGCAAATTCTAGGTACAGGACGAACGGATCCAACGTGGCGGGTTTATTCGTAGATATTGTTTATTTATTTTTGTTTACTTACATGTATAAAATTACATAGAATGTAAGTATTCTAACTGGTTAATAATTCAGCATATATTTTATAATAGAATAATTCAGTAATTTTTTGAGGCTCCATTCAGCATACTCTTCATTCAAAGCGAAAACAAACGCAATAAATACTGAATGATTCCATTAAGCTGCAAACAAACAACGAATTTACCTACAAATGCATTGGGAACTAGGGTAAGAAACACTTTATCGTACATCTAACACCAAGCAATCTTTTCCATTTACTGAGGCTGCTGGGTATGGGCACCACATGTGGTGGTGCCTTTTTCTGCCACATCATCGCCACCTCATACACCACACCACCACCACACCACATCATCTCTAGGAAATACCCACCACACCACACCACACCATTTTATTCTATCAAATTTTAAATATAATAAAAAAGAAAATACCCCTCAACCAATCACAGGCCACCATTTATCAAAAAGCAATCCTCACACACCGTGGCCTCCCGTGGTCTGCATGCTTGCTCCACCACGCCCACCCCCAACGGTGTTGGGGGGAAATGGTGTTCCATACCAAGCCACGGCGTTGCCCCTTGCCAAATCACCCCCTTACTCCACGCCGTTGGCCCATTCCCTTTAGTCTGAGGTACACCGACCTCTTAAGATTTCACCGTAGAGGAGTGAAGCACATGTCAAGAAACTAACGGAGGTCACTGATAAAATTATGTTTGGTTGGCTCATAAAACGAGGAGAGAATTACACGTAAAACAAGAAATTGACATCATGAACTTTATTATTTAAGAGTAATGATATTATTTCATATCATTTATTTCTACTTATCTTCCTACTAATTAGATCAAAACATATGTCAAAATTAAAAGATAATATTAAAAAAATAATTAATGAATTACACATATCATTATACATTTACTAGCTACAAAACCCGCCCGATGGGCGGGTATGCTGTAAATTTTAGTATGTAGAAAAATGTCCAAAAACTTTATATACTTCTAAATGACATAATAATCGATAGATGTGATGATGATTTTGTACAAAAAAACGGTAATGAAGAAATGTTACATATAAATGTTACATATAGATATTTGTTTCCTTCGCTGATTGATCTTTTAAATATTTATTTGTTTCCTTGTATGTAGGATCTTTTAAATAGTTATTTGTATGTACGATCTTTTAAATAGTTATTTGTTTCCTTGTATGTAAGAAGCCGTATATGGAGCATATGAATGTAGACCGTAAGCCGTACCAAATTCGTTTGCCGTATATGGAGCATATGAATGTAGACCGTAAGCCGTACCAGATTCGTTTGCCGTATATGGAGCATATGAATATGAATGTAGACCGTAAGCCGTACCAGATTCGTTTGTATTAGTGCAAATGACGTGGACCAATCAGGGAATTCCAAGTGGCATTATGGACGAATAGGAATGCTTGGAATTGCCATGGTGTCAAACCCTCTTCAAATTTAGGCCTCATATATAGGGTAGGATGCATGCCAAATTTTAAATTTTTTAAACTCATTAAATGAATACAACGATCCATTACTCACACCTAATATTTGATGGGCTTCACTGATCCAAATTATGATTACCCAAAATTGGGGCTCCGACGGACACCTAATCCAGTTGTAACTTTTAACTATTGTTGAAAATGATTCGTTGAAAATAATTGTGTTTTGTTTTAAGTGATTAACTTTTTATTTTCGCCAAAATTCAAATTAAGTAGTAATACGGATGAGTTATATAGAGAACTCATTTTTTATGTAGAGCACTGTAGAATCCTTTTAACTCAATCAGAATTTAGTAAATACATATGCAAATCAATAACATTTAACCCAAATTAAACATATACTTAAAAAATATCAAAAATACTGAAAAACATACATTCACAAATAACACTTATAATACATATATGAATAACATACATGTGTGATAACATATATGTATACATGCATGAATAACATATATGCATACCAATATTTGATGGTCCCTCATAAAATCTCTTCATGTATCTTCTAAGATCTGTTCATTTTTTAAAATCAATTGTTTAGATTGGTTTTACCCAAAATATGGATTCTCTATATAACTCTCCACTACATTTTAATAATTGACTTTATTTAGTAAATCATAATAGGGCATACACGCACTATCTCCTGGACTACTAAACTAACATTTCTACATTTATTTTTATTTTCACATAATTAACATAATTTTATTAAAAACAATGAAACTCACACTCACTAAAATAAAGTCATGTGATCCGATAATCCGATTCATAAATCATACTGTATGAACTTATTAACAACAAAAATATTGTTTGAATTACTTCTCGCTTTTAGAAGCCATGTGCTTTTTTGATTGTTTGGTTTTTGTCAGTTTCCTCTCTTTTTTTAGGATGGTGATAGTTGTGATTTTTATTCTTCTCCCTTCTTTCTTCATACCATTTTCTTTTCCCTTTCACCCATGTCTTATTCCTTTCAATTTATCCTAATATACATACATAAAACAAAGTCACATGTGTCACCTTATATGAGGGTGTACACTTAGCATGTTGTTAGACTTGAGCCGTTTTATTTATTAAGTAATCAGTACTACACAAGAGGTTATGAGATTGGTTTCTAGTAATCAAGTAAAGAAAATTGCAATCAAAACTTACAACACGTTTTATACATTCAAACTATTTTTGAACTTCTTTATTTGCAATCTTGTGGTTCTTAATAAATAAAAAGTGACTTTAGGCTAATTTTGTAAAAACTAAGTTTTTGACAGCATAAAAAAATAAAATTATCGAATTTTTATTGTGAAAATTCAGCTCGAAACTTTAACAAATAAACGTTATATGCTTCAATAATAGACAATGCGTTACCTTAAATTGAAGGGTTTCGTTATTAAAAATAAAAACAATCATTAAATAACTGGAGATGTATTCAAGGTAGTCTTAAATTTTTATGGAGTCTCAGGGGACAAATCTCAACCATTGATTAATTATCATTACTGTTCAAGATTAATCACATATTTTATACATGGAGGGGTATTTTGTCATTTTTACAAAAAAAAATTAATTTTTTTATCATTTTTTTTAGAATTACTTTTTTAGAATTATTTTTAAATTTTTTTTTTATTTTTTTATTATTATTATTTTAAAAAAATTTCTTTATTAATAACACGTGATATGATAATTATATGTGATTGTATATTTAATCACATGTGATTGTAATTATACTAAAACATCACATCTAATCAAATGTAGAATCACATGTGATTGTACAACAAAATCACATGTGATTAAGTACCACACGTGATTATCAAAATAATATTGTATTTTTAACGAAACAAATAATAATAAAATAAAAAATATATATTATAAAAATAAAAAATTCAATTTTTTTTGTAAGTGTCAAATGACCAAAATATGTCTTCATGTATAATATGTGATTAATCTTAACCATTAGATTTTATTAATCAATTGTTGAGATTTGTGTTTTAAGATTACACAAAAATTAAAGACTATCTAGAACATTTCACTAAATAACTGTCTAATAATGAAAAACTAGTTATTTGACTATTTCAGTATTTTTTAATATCTAAAACACGGTATGAGACTTTGATTGCATTATTTTCATGAAAGGTATTTGACTCCACCGTTATTATGCATAAAAATATATTTTCTCATAAACTCTTCTTTAAACAAGTTTTGTTTATTTAAATATGTAATTTATTAAAATATATAATTTATTTAAATATTTTCTGCTTATAAAAAAAAATATTATCAAAGCATCATCGATGTGAAAGAAAGAAAAAAAACCCAATCGATGTGGATGATACACATGTCTTACTCCTATAGAGCATAAATCTATTTTTATGTAAGATCAAGTGCAATCAATGTTAAGCTATTATTATCGTGACACGTTTTCTTAGCTACCGATAATGACTCTCCAAGCCTATATTTTTCAAGGGTTGGAACATAGAAGGTCTTGTTTACATGTATTTTTTAAACGACTTTCAAAATGTTTAATTTTGGAGATACTGAAGTAATTACTTTAAGTGTTGAAGGTTGCCTATGAAAGCTGAGTGAACATGTTGGTATCGTTCTTTTATTCGTATCTTGTTTGGCCGTTACGATCCACATTGTTGCATTATGGATCCATTTCGACCCATATCCATGTCGTCCGCCAACTTCCTTAGTATTCCCTCCGTCACACAAAAAACTTGGGTTGGAGAGAGAAAGATAATTAGTGGATATTAGTGATGGGGTCTTTAGTAATAATAATTTTTTATTGTGTGGAGCCCATCAAATATGAGAAATGAGAAGTTTTGTGGGACAAAAATTTAGAGTGAAATGAGAAGTTTTTTGTGGGACGGACGGAGTAGTTAATAAGGAATAAAAGTGCATTATGTTAGTTAGCATGATGATATATATGGATCAACATATTAGACAACCCTAGGTATACCTAACCAATTTATAATACTTTATAACACCAAAAACTTAAAATTGCTAACGATTCGAACAGAATATTGAAACCTTTGAGGTACGTGTAATTATTGTTGCTTATGGTACGTTTATACAATATTTATGATCGATTAAGTAGTTCATAGAGCTAGCTATCTTATGATTTTATATAGTTCACGGTTAAATTTAATTATAGTTTAATACTTCCTCCGTATCAAAATAAGTGAATCACTTTCTTTTTGTGGGTGTATCAAAATAAGTGAATCACTTTCCTTATTTAGTAAGTTTTTATATTTAAAATTACCCCTTTACCCTTACTTATCCCTTTTTAAACGTCATTAAAGGTGTGGGGCTCCATCTATTTTTGTCATCTTCCTATATTTAGGGGACATCCATTCTAATTACCTCATTTAATTTCACTAATATCTTATTACCTTATTTTGCCTCAAAAGACGTAAAGTTCAAAGTGATTCACTTATTTTGATACGGAGGAAGTAGATCACTATATTGATCGATAAAGATTTCGATCACGTATTTTGAGGCCAACAAGGTTACTAAAAACCTAACATAATAAGGTAGTGATTTTTGCACCACATGTTTTAACTTATGTACCACAATAAATGTTTTATGTAGTTGTACAGTCTGCAGAAATAATTGTACAGTGTGGTATAGACATCAATATTTATGGTATGAAAATTAACTCCCAACATAATATGACACAGTGTGCAATAAATGGTGCATCTTATCCACTAGTGGTACTTCCTTTTGAATTAAACGAATAATAAAGGTAACATATGCATACAATAAAGAATCTTAAAAATATAGTGATGATTTTTATACTACAAAACCACTCCACACATTATAATTATTGTTTTATATAGTTTATTTTAAATGTTAAATATTGTTGTGATGAATTAACATATATGATGCAACAATCAACTTCTTTAAACTATTAAAAAGAAAATAAAAGCAAAGCTAAAAGTTTCATTCATCCAACTTCACTTTCCAACCTACATGATCTTTATATTCAAAAAGACCATACATACACTCTTCTCAAAAGGTGATCGATCTCCCCATTCCTCTAATTCAAGTTTGCCACATTTCATCACTTTCTTTCACCCAACCATTTGCCCTCCTCCAATCAAGGACCCTACACTAAGTCACTAAATGCCCTTCTCAGTTCTCACCCACTTTCACTTAACCCATTGATCATGGTGCAACCAAGTGCTACCACGTGTCATCTTATCATTTATCCACGTGTTTTAAACTAACCCTTAGATAATAAGGGTCCCACTTTGTGCCTACATGGAAAATTTAATCATGGACTAGCATGAGACACCCATTAGCCTCCAACACTTTCCACTCCATACCCAAAACATAACATTATTGAACCGAATGGTGACAGGAGCAAAGAAAACCCTCAATGATGGTTCCAAAAGCAAAAGTACAGAATGAGGTGCAATTATTCATCCCACAGAATTCATTTCAAACAAAACCAACAAATAGAAAAGGAAATAAAATATGAAATCATTTGGTAATGAATAGTATGTTGTTGCTAATGCATGAATCTTGATATCCATTTCATTTAGCTTAAAGATTTGTTTAGTTGTCTCTGAAACAGTCTCTCTACCGACAACGTACTAGACGTATAACTGTCTATATATACTTACCTTTCTCATACTCCGTATTATTTATTTAAAGGGAATGTATATCATTGTTGTGTTTGTTTACTAGATAACTAGGTTAAAACCCGTGAAAATCACGGGGTGGCCAATAATTATGCTAAACGTAATTTATATTGGATATAATAATTAATCATTAATCCACTATAAAAAGTCAACATACTGATTTAAAGATTTTCAAGTTCAGCAGCCTTCAAAATTAATCAAAAACCCAAAAGCTTTTAAAAATTAAAAAATAATACATAAAAATTTAAAAAATAGTAGGGTAATTAAGGGGTGTTTGGGAAAACTTATTTAAAGGGGCTTATGACTTATAAGCTTATATAAGCCTTAATAATCTCTTTAAAAAGACTTACATAAACTTATAAGCTATAAGCCCCTGTAAATAAGTTTTCTCAAGCATGCATGTATCAAGAATCAATATTCATGTTGTTCTTTAAATGCTAAATGAACAGAATTCGGACCTCTTAATTTGATAATTATAATCAATGAACATGTTATGTGATGAAGGAAAAAAATTAAATAAAAATAAAATATAAGGCAAAACAAAAAGATGAAGATAAAAATTAACACTAACCTTGATGTTAAGTGATTAAGAAAAATATAACCTGCAAATTAACAAATTACTGAATCTGCAAAACTAAAAGATGAAGAACATGGTACAAATTTTTTGACTTCAATACGTTTAATAACATAATATTGTTTATGAAGAACGGTAATAAGAGAATACTGAAATTATTCTTAACAGAATAGAATACTATTAATGAATTAAATATAAACACGAAGTAGAATTATCAATTCGAAGGGTCTTGAGGATGCTGCAAAATATGAAAATAGTTAAAAACCTCGAAATAATTTTGCATTGAAACAAAAATAGTGCAGTGTTTAAAATATAATCAATTAAGGATTATATATTTATGGTTTAATCTGTGATAATGTTATTTAGTCCTTTTTATTAGGAAGGCTATAATTAAATTAATAAAAACTGAATTATAAGGAAGTTTTCCATTTTGAAACAGATAATTTAGGAAACCTGATTAAAACAAATCGCTTTATTAGGAAAAATATTTGAGTTGCCTAAAAGTTTCTGCTGAAAATAAAACATGAATAAAATTTTTGCAAATTTCAAATGGGCGGGAAATTATTTTGAGGAGCCAATTAGGAGCTGCCACATGGCAAAGTTGTAGTCTAATAAGAGGCCAAGTGGCACCTTAATGTTTTTTTTATTATATTTAATAGATTGTGTTGAAAGTAACTTGTTTATCCACTATGCAAAAAATACTACTAATAAAAAAAATAAGGAATGGTATTTGTACCTACTTTATGTGTCTACCCATTAGATGATAATAAGTGTCAAAATCAAGAGATGATATGAGGAAAGAGAATTAGTTAATTACACATGTCAAGTTTTAAAATTAGTAAACACATGAATAAACACAAATATCAATTAAAATACACACATATAAGGCAACCGGTTTATCAACAACACAAAGATTTGGTATCAAATTTGCAACAAGAATACACACAACTTCAGTTATAAGAACCAAACAGTGCCAATTTTCTATGCAAGTAACTAGACTTTTTTGAACCATTGAATATGATATTAATATTCGTTATTATTTTAATATTTAGAAATGAAAATTTTAATTCTTTTTCATAAAAAATGATGGAATAAGTAGATAATTTAGAGTGCCCACTTTAAAAAGCTAGCACTATATAATATTATCATCATTTGTTAACAAAAACTATTCTATTTACATCCTCATTGGCCTCCCCAAAATAGGCTCTCTCTTTCTCCTCCAATATATCTCCTTTTTCTCCATGAAAGAAGCATAGTCGAAGGAGAGAGATGAAGAACACCATTAGATGCTGTATTTCATGCATTCTTCCATGTGGGGCACTTGATGTAATTCGAATCGTACACTCAAATGGACACGTGGAGGAAATAAGTGGCACAATTCGAGCAGCCGAGATCATGAAACTACACCCTAAACATGTACTCAAGAAACCTTCTTCACCGTCTTATACGGATGACGGGACCGTTAATTGTCCAAAAATCATCATCTTGCCACCCGATGCCGAGCTAAAACGAGGCAAGATTTACTTTCTTATGCCGGTTCCGCCTTCTTCCTTGCCCGAGAAGACACGTGCGAAACAGTTATCTTCAACTACAAGGAAGAAAAAGAATGTTGTACGGAATAATAATATTGCCAACAACAATGAAGATAGTAATTTATTGACGAATCTTGTTCTCTCTGATCGCTACTTGACCGAGATTTTGTCGGAAAAGGTGAAGGATCGGAGGAAAGGGCGTGTTGGTGTGTGGAGACCTCATTTAGAAAGCATTTCTGAGGCTACAATTAGCGATGTGTGAAGTAATATTGTTGGTTTTTCTTATCCTTCTTCTTGATCATCTTCAACCGTTTTTAAGAAAAAGAAAATCATATTCATTTTTCATATTCGTATGCAAATTAATTCCTGTTATTCTTGTTCTTTTCTATTTTCTATAAGTTTTGTACATACTAGAGGGGAAAAACAAGAAATAACAAGTAATGGGATGCTATGTTTTTTTTTTTTGTCTTCATAAATTGTTCATAAAAAATATATGTATAGTTTAGCTATTTTTTGGAATGGCAAGCAAACTTTCTTGTATTGTAACAGCTTGTAAGATGTAATTGAGCCGAATTGAGTTAATATAGTGTCGAGCTCAACTCAACTTCAATTCGAATCAATTTCAAGTATTTTCCAAGTCGAACTCAGATAGCTATCAAGTTAACTCGACTCATTTACATCCCTAACAAGCCCCTAACAACAAGTTACCTGGACATCTTAATTATCATTTGATATTTAAAAGTCCTAAAATTTAAATTGTATGTTTAGATGTGTATGCGCGCTCATCATAAACCATAATGATTTCAAAACTATATACTTCGTATATGAAATTTACAGCTAACTATTAACCATGGTGTTTGACATTAGTGAACTAACTTCGTGACTAAAATTCTAGTTTTATTATATACACGAACGCCTAAGGTAAGAACTGGTTTTCATATAACCATATTATTTGATATATATTTTACCAACAAAAACCATATAAAATACATTTAATTAATATACCTTTAAATCGAATAAATTGATTTAACTAAGTTGTTTAAGTTCCTCAAAGGTTGATGGAATGATAGTCCCCACGAAGCTTTTGGCCACTTTCACTAACAAGTGGGCATGTAACAAGGAGTTGGTTCTCCATCGACATTGAAATGATTATTGGTTGATTGATTGATTGATTGATTATATTTTGTTTTATTATTTTGTAAGTGTTGTTTATTTTAAATATTCGGTGATTAAATAATTAGACAATTACGATATTAAAACCGTATTTAATATTGATAATTCAATATCATAATCAACAAAAAAGAAAGAACCAAATGGAACAATCAAACCTGAATGTTGATGAAGAACGAATCGCACGGAATTGTAATTCCTGTCCTTTAAGGTTTTTACGCGCTCTATATGCTGCAAGCCTCAACGTAGAGCCCCAGGATTTGATGCAGTTTATCAGTATTATTCTACAGCACTAGAATTACCGACAACACAAAGTGATTACTTGGAAACACATGATGATATCAAAACACAACATCATGAGAAGAGAGCATATGAGAGGAGAGCTTATGAATTTTGGTGTGTAGAACTTCACAACTAGAGGTTGTTTATATAGGCTCTCATGCCTTGAAGAACCATAATGACATTCAAACCAAGAGTTTTGTAACTCTTGATTAATTCAACATTATGTCACATATTATGACATTTAGTGTCAATGGTTATGACACTAAAAAGATGTTCATAAAATATTAAGCTCCACAACTCTCATAATAATAGGAAATTTACCAACTTGCAAATAACCCATTATTATTTCCAACAATCCCCCACCAAGTTGGAAAGTTTCCTTTCATTCAGACATATGGTGTCACTTAGGTGTCACGAAGATTAAACCCAAGTTTAATGTGAGCAAACAAGAGGATACTGATTCAATGGTATCCTAATAGGTTTAAACCAAGAACCTTAGTAGCCTTCCCGGTTTACCCCCACATAACATATGCCGTCTTTGTGTTCTCTCTGAGCACTAATATGGCCATGTGCTAAAATCCTTTTCATGACCCTTTAGAAGACAAACCAAAAGTCTTCATTTGAGGCGGCACCACCTCTAGATCAAATAGGCAAAATTTTACAACATCTTCGTTGCTTAGATGTCTCCAAAATTTTGTTAAGAGTATTAACTCATCCTCGTTCTCGGCAACGACGTACTATCCTACCTCACATGGATCTATCTGGATTGATAGTACCTTCTATCGTTAGTAATTTCGTTATTACCCATTAAACTTGAAAATAGGAGCACTAAGTTCAAGTTGGGTTTCCATTACTAACGATTCTAGTTTGGTTTTAGACCCATGACTCTCGCGGTAGACGTAACCAAATCTCTCGTCAGAGGTTTGGTAAACGGATCCGTCAAGTACTTTTCTGTCTTGACTTAAACAACTTTGATGGTACCACTATCAATTCGTTGTCTCACAGAATTATGTCGAAGACCTACGTGTCTCGACTTCCCATTATATTCATAATTATATACTTTAGACAGTGTGGCCTCACTATCACAGTACATGGGAATTGAAGGCATCGGAGTATCCCACAAACGGATATCCAAGAGTAGATCTCTAATCCACTCTGCCTCTTTGCCTGCATTGGCTAAAGCAATAAGCTCAACTTCCATCGTTGAATGAGCTATACATGACTGTTTCTTGCTCGCCCAAGAAATAGCCCCACCAGTTAGTGTATAAATCCATCCACTTGTGGATTTAGAATCACTTCTGTTATCAATCCAGCTGGCATCTGAATACCCCTCTAGTATACTAGATTTTGACGTGTAAGTCAACTTAAGATTACTAGTCCTTTTCAGGTATCCTAGTACTCTTCCCAATGCCTTCCAGTGCTCTGTACTGGGTTGACAATATATTGACTTAGTTTGCTTACTGAAAAAAAACAATGTCAGGTCTAGTGCAATATGTAGCATACATCATGCTTCCAATTGCACTAGCATATTCTAGTTGAGCCACTGCTCTACCAGAGTTCACTTCAGGTTTTACACTAGAATCGAAAAGGAGTGTTAAATTCCTTAATATTCAAGTGTTGAAACTTTGTCAATATTTTCTCTATGTAATGAGATTGAATTAGAGAAATTTGACTATCTATCCTTTTAACCTTAATACCAAGAATGGTATCCACTTCCCCTAAATCTTTCATCTTAAAGTTCGAGGATAGGTATTTCTTCGTATCAAGAATACCTTGTAGGTGAGTGCCAATGATCAACATATCATCAACATAAAGACAGATAACTACGGTGTATTCAGGTGTGCATTTAGTGTAGATACATCTATCAACACTATTATGCTTAAAACCGAATGCAGATACAGTGGTGTCAAACCTCTCATGCCACTGTTTTGGAGTTTGTTTCAAACCGTACAGTGATTTAATAAGTCTACAAACTTTGTTTTCATGTCCGGTTACTATGAAACCTTCAGGTTGCTCCAAATATATCTCCTCCTTGAGATATCCATTTAGAAAGGCTGTCATCACATCCATTTTATGAATGTATAGTCCTTTCAATGCTGAAATTGCTATAAGAGTTTTAATTGAACTAATCCTAGCAACCGGAGCATATGTATCGAAATAATCAATATCGTGTAGCGACTACTCTCGCTTTATAGAAAGATATTGATCCATCTGGATGATACTTCCTCGTGAAGATCGATTTAGATCATATGGGTCTCTTGGGAAGATCAGCTAACTCCCAAGTTTGTTTCCCATAAATGAATCCATTTCATCACTAATAACATCCTCTCGATGTCATGGAATCATTAAAAATCTTAGGATCATTATCAAAATAATAACTAAGATGACCTCTCTCGTCACCTTAGATTGAGATCCTTCAACTAAGTATGATAGAAAATCATCTCCAAAATTCTTTTCCCTTCTAACCCGTGTACTTCTTGTTGGTTCTTCTACAACAGAAGAAGGTGGTTCTTCTACAACAGAAGAAGATGAGATAATATCTCGAGAAGTACTGGGTGCTAGAATATGATTAACGTTGGGATGAGAGTTTTCATCATCTCATATTAACTTATCGTCGAAGAATTTCACATCTCTGGATTCCACGATGACTCCTGATTCATTATCCAACAATCGGTAGGCCTTACTATTCTGAGCATATCCAATGAATATACACTTCATAGCTCGAGCTCCCAACTTGGATCGTTAAAGATCAGGTGTACGATAATAAGCTAAACACCCCCACACTCTTAGATAATCTAGAAAGAATCACACGACTAGTGATTCTTTTGTGCACATAACATGCAGTCAACAAAGCTTCCCCCCACTAATTGTGTAGCAAATCCGATTGGTTCAACATATAGTTGACCATTTCAACAAGGGTTCAACTCTCTCTTTCAGCTAATCCATTCGGTTGGGGAGTATATGGTGAAATTATCTCATGCTTAATATCATTCTCTTCACAGAATGTGTCAATCTCATGATTAACGTATTTTCCGCCTCTTTCCAAGCGAAGAATGTTAATGTGTTTGTCATGTTGGTTTTCGGCCTTGCACTTATACAGTTTGAATGCATTAAAAGCTTCATCTTTTGAATGCAACAAGTAAACATGTAAATAGCGGCTATAGTCACCACAAATTGTAATGAAGTATCTTTTACCTCCACGCGTGAGTATTCCATTCAGTTCACAAATATCTGAATAGATCAACTCTAGTAATGATGTAATTCTTTTGACACTTGAAAAAGTTTCTTTGTAAACTTTGATTTTATACAAGTTTCACATTTGTTAAAATCTTTATTATTTACTTCTATCAATACTTTAGATTGTGTCTTTTCAATATTTTTTTAATGTTAGTGTGAGCTAACCTTTTATGACACAAAGAAATTGAACACGCAATATAATTTGAAAAACTATTTCATTAATTCGAAACTTAGTTACATCATTACTAGCGATATTGTCACTAACGCTGACAGTATCATATTCTCACGATTACAAAGATCAACATTCGACACATAATCATTGGATATAGATACAACATTATCTTATCCATCACCACATAGATCAAGCATAAACATTCCACCCTTGATGATGGTTTGATCCATAATAACCCATCTTTGGAGAACACGATATGACCATTTTTTATTATTACCAGCTTGTAACTATTTTTGTCATATTTGTTCTCCGATATAAGTCCCTTGGAGATTCAAGGAGCATGTACGACCTCTTGAAGGTAACCATAGTTCCATTTCGCAATGTTAGAACCACTGTGCCAATGCCATGAACAAGTACTCTATGGCGGTCAACACATGTCACCACAGTTCCTTCTCGAACCATACCATAAATTTGAAACTATCACAATTTCCACAAACATGAATGTTAACTCCAGAATCCACAAACCAGTCTCGGGCCTCCATCACCCGAGTAATTGAGGTAGTCATATTGACTCCTACATGAACCACACTTGCACCCAAGTGGATTAGATTTGCAACAACATTTGCAATTCCTTTTACATAAGCAAAATCCGAGCTCCCACCTGACATGTGGTACACACTCAATCTGACTTTACTCTTTTGATCTCTTATGAGATTTTCCTTCTCAATAAGGAAGTGTTTCGACGAAACATCCAAAGAGTAGTCCTCAAATTTGTGAAACTCCAAGTATTTAACCACATTCAAGGAAAACATTATTTAGTCAACCCTTTTCGGTAGCTCTATTCGAATACAACCAGGAAAGACGGTGAGGGTAGACAGCGCTAGTGCGTATCGGAACCACCCCCATTTGGAGTCAGAAAAACCGCCTTTAAATTTCCTAGACATTGTAATAAGAATAGGTGAGCCTATTTGGGGATGACTGATAATTTATTCCACTTATAGGTTCAATACAATGCTTAATGATACACAGCTGGAAAGATTCCGTTTAACACTAAAATTATCTATTTTGTATAATCATGATTTTTCAAATAGTATACTTTTCAAACATAAAAGTATCTTGAAATAATCTATATACAAAAAATAATAATTAAATCAATTATAATGCTTCAACCATAAGCATGATAATTCATATAACACCCACTTTAGATGAGAAAAAACCTTTTGTTTTAACTTGTCCATTAGATTAAAATAGATATTTAATTATGTCAAAACATTAAAATACATATATTAAATAGCCATGATTAGAAAAAATGTAACTCATAAAAGTTGAACTTAATAGTCATAATAATCACTTTTAAAACTATTGCATAACATGAATATATATATATATTAAACTTCACATAATGAACTCTATTTAATATATATATATATATATATATATATATATATATATATATATATATATATATATATATATATATATATATATATATATATATATATATATATATATATATATATATATATATATATTAACCATTGACACAATATCTCAATGTTTTATTAATCACCGAATATTTTATAAAAGAAAATATGTGTATATATACACAATAATATATAACAAAATAAAAACCTTAAAGATTGTTGTTTATTTTAAATATTCGGTGATTAAATAATTAGACAATTACGATATTAAAACCGTATTTGATATTGATAATTCAATATCATAATCAACAAAAAAGAAAGAACCAAATGGAACAATCAAACCTGAATGTTGATGAAGAACGAACCGCACGGAATTGTAATTCCTGTCCTTTAAGGTTTTTACGCGCTCTATATGCTGCAAGCCTCAACGTAGAACCCCAGGATTTGATGCAGTTTATCAGTATTATTCTACAGCACTAGAATTACCGACAACACAAAGTGATTACTTGGAAACACATGATGATATCAAAACACAACATCATGAGAAGAGAGCATATGAGAGGAGAGCTTATGAATTTTGGTGTGTAGAACTTCACAACTAGAGGTTGTTTATATAGGCTCTCATGCCTTGAAGTACCATAATGACATTCAAACCAAGAGTTTTGTAACTCTTGATTAATTCAACATTATGTCACATATTATGACATTTAGTGTCAATGGTTATGACATACAAAAGATGTTAATAAAATATTAAGCTCCACAACTCTCATAATAATAGGAAATTTACCAACTTGCAAATAACCCATTATTATTTCCAACAGTAAGGCAATGGCATCCTAAATTTGGGTTGCTTTACCTTTTTTCCATATTGAATCCACTACCCTTGTCGATTAATCATTCTCGTACACGTCATTTTTTGTGCCGTATTTATTTCCAGTTTGAAATTATCCGATATAAACTCTTCTATAGTAGGCCGAATTGAAGACCAAGGTTGATCATAATAAGTAAGAAAATTGTTAAAACTTGAAAAAATGTCCACTTAAGATAACATGGCTAATATTTTGTGTGTTTTAGCATTAAGTTTGTAATCTACTTTTTTGAAATAATATAAACCAACTTGAATCATTTTTAAACTTCAATAACTCAATTAGAAAAGCAAACGAAAAGAACTGGTTAGCATCTTCTTTTTTACTTACTCAAATGCCTAATATATGCAATCACGTTATCAAACTTGATGTTGTCACCGCTAAATTTGATAAATAGGGACTCATTTTCATTTGTATTTGATTTGACTATCATATTATTATCATGGTATGTTTTAGCCTTCGGTTTGATAATTTTTTTGACCATTTCCAAAAGCAAAGGAAAAGACACGCAATTTGCATACTTTATTTCCTGCCCATTCTAGCGCTTTCCATCTAGGACCTACCATCAGATTGTTTTTGTAACTTTTTGTTGGACGGTTTTAATTTTTAACTTTACTCTAATTTTGTTTATAATTATGAGTAATATCAAATACCAATATTACTATGTTATAGGATCATTTTTGTAACTGTGATCGTGACTCTTTGATGGTTTAGTTATCATTGATTGTACTATTAATAATAAAAAAACTAATTCTAAAATTTAAACCTGTTATTATTTTCCTAAAGTTACCATGGGCATTTACAAGAAAGTTCATTAGATTAGAAAGATCTGAGTCTCTCAAAGGTGCACATGCTTCCAAAATTTGGAAAATGAAGTTTGTCGCTAAAACTATGCCACGAGGCACGAGTAATCGTGATGACCCCATCCACGTGATGTGCCTATTTGGTAGGGTAGAATTTAAGTTCTATTAAAATTGGTTATTTTAGCAACAAAAATTAATTTAATTATCAATCGTGCACTATAACCTTTTGATTTGGATTATAATTGACTTTAGATGTGCAAGATAAGATGCCTAAATTTTGAGACATTTAAATCTCTATAAATGGCTTTACAAAAATTCAATATGATACGAAATAGATTTTAAATAATCTAATAGATATCATTGTTTGCGATTTATTTCTTCTACACGATTTTTCATTTCCATATTCGTTAATTTTTATTATAAATAAAATTATTTAATAAAGGAGAAGGTATATATTGTTTTCTTAACGACATGATTCATTAAAACAAGCTCACCAGCAAGTTGTTAGAGCCGAAAATGGGAAAATATATTTCAAGGAATAAGGTCCAGGTTTACAAATCTATTCGACCCAATAAAGTTTTAACTTCCAATTTAGGCCCAAATATGAAGAACATACATTTTTGTTTTTTGAAGACCAAAATCGCGTCAAAAAAGACTGCACTGACATATGCATAACATTTGACTCGAGTCTCCGTTTCAGGCGTTCGACGAGTCAGAAGTAGGCGGATTAAGGAAATTTCGGGCCCAAAAATGCTATTTTGGGAGTTATTTGCCTTTTTAGTTTTGTTTTTTGGATTTTATTTTAGGCCAAGTTTTTGGCTCGTTTGTGTTTTTCGGTCCGTTCGAAAGTCTAGGCATATTTAATGTTTGTTTGAGACTTTGGAAAAGTTAATTCTGAATTTATGGAATTTGAGTTTTTTTCTCTCAAAATTTGTGTTCTTGTGTTGAACGGGTTTTGAAGACAAAATTCACGAAATTCTTTGAAAAAGACGTGCTTTTTAGATTAGATTGTTCTGAGTATATTAAGATTCAACGAGACCAATATGTATCATTATAGGAGATCAGAATATAAGTATAGTTTGACGAATTCTGCTAAGGATCGTATCTAGGGGTGAACATGGTACGGTACCATATATATTTTCTTCATACTGTGTACCGTACCAACTATAATTGGTATACTGATTTAGCTACCAGTACCATACCAAGTTTACTTGGTACCAATTTATTTGGCTACCAACAATCGTGGTTGGTACAAATTGGTAATGGTATATACTAACATCACAAACTTATATGAAATTAAAAAAATTAATAACAAAATAACAATGATATTTTATCATTATCGACCAGTTAAACATATTAACAAGTTTTCCGAACACGAAAAAAATAAGCAAAGTGATATAATATGTTACGTGTTATATAAACATAATCTAGTACGATAAAATAACAAAAGATGTAGCTATCTTGTCGTAATTGGAGTCTTGAACAAATAGGTTGATAGTTTGGTACATTATAATATCTTGGTTGGTACGGTATACCATGGTATTTAAAATTTTTGTACCATTACCGTACCATGATTACACAATTGGTACGGTACTACCAACCAAACATGTTGGCTACCAACATATTGGCTACCAACTATTCTTGGTACGGTTGGTAGCATGTTGGTTGGTTTTGTTCGGTACAAATTTGACACCCCTAATCGTATCTACAGTCGACATGGCAAAAAAATCGATCATATTATATATATCCAAGATGGTCACTCTCATGAAAAACATGCAATGTTTTATACTCCCTCCGTGCCACAAAAAACTTCTCATTTCATTCTAAATTTTTGTCCCACAAAAAACTTCTCATTTTTCATATCTGATAAACTCCACACAATAAAAAACTATTATTACCAAAGACCCCACCACTAAGAGCATCTCCAATGGTAGCTTTTTCTAAAGCTTATTACTATTACAATAAGTCTTTGAAAGATTTTTTAACATCGGAATACCTAGCTTTTTGAAAAGCTTATTGCAGAGACTTATTCTCTCTACTAACCTTTTAACCATCTTTCAATATATGTCTTTTTTAGTCCCCTATGTTTAATAATTTTTCATTTTAAACCTTAGATATGTTATATATAAATTATTTATTATATTTTATTAGTTAATAAATAAATTATATAATATTTAATGCCAATTATTATAATATTTTTGTATAAGACATTTTAAAAAATATTATATTTAGTAAGATCTCCAAAAAATTGTCAAATTATATATAGGGGGTATTTATAAACATTTGAGATAGATAAAGGTAAATTAGAAACATTATAAAAGAAAAAGCTTTTGTAAAGGTTAACCATTGGAGATGCTATTTATGAAAAGGTTTTTGGTTAGTGGAATGTTGATGTGACAAAAGTAATAAGTCTTTGTGAGGTTAACCATTGGGGATGCTCTTATATTTTAATCAAAAGTATTATCAATGACCCCACCACTAACTATCACCTAAAAACTTTTGCAAAAGCCAAATGGGAAGTTTTTTGTGGGATGGAGGGGGTATTTTTAAAATTATACTTCATCCGATTCAAAATAAGTGATACACTTTCTTTTTTGTGATGATTCAAAATAAGTGATACACTTTGAAAAGTTTCCTTATTTGGCAAAAAAAAATGGGACCCACACCCACTAACTATCTACTTTAACAAATTGAAATGATCCATTTACCCTTACTTTTTACATTTAAATATCATTAACCTTACTTTATTCAAAGGGTGTGGGACTCATTCCCCACTAACCATCCAATTAATCTAATTTAACCATCATTATAATTTTTTGCCTAAAAAACCGTAAAACCCTAAATATATCACTTATTTTGAATCGATGGAAGTATATATTTATAAGCGAAAGATCTGCAAACCAATAAACAAAAGGTGTGTATAAAGAAAAAACCAACAAAGAAACGTAACGTTTTTGAATTGTAAATGACCTAGAGAACGGTACAAGACATATCTTTTTACTGCTAAAATGACGAAAATATCCTCACTAATTTCCAGTACCTACTACTCTTAGACACCAACATATCAACACCTCATTGTCATTCTGGACTTCCACATAAAAAATATCAAGAATTTAGTGATAAAATGTTAGTGTTGTATAAAAAGCTACGTAAACATATCAATAAAATTTCATAGATTCACATTGGCTATCAAAATGGTTACCTCAACAACCTTACCCGCTCTTCTTTTCATGATCATCCATGTTTCATCGACAATCACAGTATCAAGTCTCCCGATCGAGTTCTCGATACTTAACAATCAAGAAACCGAGTCTTTATATGAAGAAAAATTTTTGGAACTATTCAAAAAATGGAAAGATTTTCACGGGAAAATATACGATCATGCACAAGAGGAAGAGACGAGGTTAGCGAATTTCCGCAAGAGCTTGAAATATGTGTTAGAGAAAAACTCAAAGAGGAAATGGGAAGCAGAGCACATGGTGGGATTGAACAAGTTTGCTGATTTGAGCAACGAGGAGTTCAAAGAGAAGTATTTGTTAAAAACTAAGGGGTTAAATTTGAATAAATTAAAGATGAGGGGTGAAGGAGAAAAGATGAATACAACAAGAGCAGGTGTTGGTTCCTGCGATGCTCCTGCTTCTTTGGATTGGAGGGATAGAGGAATTGTTACTCCAATTAAAGACCAAGGGCAGTGTGGTAATTTTCTATTTTTGTTAGGGGTGAGCATGGGGTGGTTTGGGGCGGTTTTTAACTAAAACCAAACACCGCCCCGAAAGTTCGGGTTTTGAGAATTACACCCCGTTCGGTTTCGGGTTTTTCGGTTTTGGTTTTTCGGTTCGGTTTCGGGTTTTTCGGTTCGTTTCGGGTTTTTCGGTTTCAGGTTTTTTTGGTTTTTTAGTTTCCTTTAAATTTACCAATTTGTTACCTTAAAAACTAATATTATGATTCAAACTTCCAAACCTTAACTCATTTCATTATAAATAAAAAACAACTAGTAAGTTTAATACTTCCTCCGATTCAAAATAAGTGATACACTTGGGGTTTCACGGTTTTTAAGGCAAAAGATTATAATGATGGTTAAATTAGATTAATTGGATGGTTAGTGGGGAATGGGTCCCACACCTTTTGAATAAAGTAAGGTTAATGATGTTTAAAAGTAAAAAGTAAGGGTAAAGGGGTCATTTCACTTTGTTAAAGTAGATAGTTAGTGGGTGTGGGTCCCATTTTATTTGCCAAATAAGGAAACTTTTCAAAGTGTATCACTTATTTTGAATCACCCCAAAAAGAAAAGTGTATCACTTATTTTGAATCGGAGGAAGTATAATGTAATAGTAAATTCAACTAACATAATCTGAAAAAAAATTAATAATAGAATTACATCCAACCATCTTTCGCAACAATCTTAGTCAATGTCTTCATCCATAGAAGTTTCATTGTATGGTTGCTTTCCTTTTGCAAATAAATTTATATCAAATATTTTAAAAATAAAAGAATATTTTTATAAAACTTGAAATATATATAAAGGCGGGGCGTGGCGGGTTTTTCGGTTTGGTTTTTCATATGCCCCCCAAAACCGCCCCAAACATTCGGGTTTTCCAAAAATCAAAACCGTTGATGTCAATTTTCAAATGGTTCGGTTTTTTCGGTTCGATTTTTTCGGGTTTTTCGGGTTCGGTTCGGTTTTTCGGTTTTTATGCTCACCCCTAATTTTTGTATACATACCATCATTGCAATTTGCAACACTTCAACTGTTATTATTTCTGTCACATGACTCATGAGCACCATGTTATCAGTTAAGGCGCATTTTTTACACTTATATAATTAGTTTCGATTGTCACAGCATTTTGTTTTATAGTATAAATAAATCATGAATCAAATGTCATCGCGTAGTATGTTTTTTAAGCCAAATTTATAGAGGGACATTTGGAAATTGGAACTTTTAATCCTTCTGAAAACACGGTCTTAAATGGGTCTTTTATTAAGCCCGCCACTTCTATTTTTTCTTGGCCCAAATGAGACCATTAGTAGACTATATATGAGATCGATTTCTACATCACATAAACTACTCTATACACTGTAATACAATTATTGCTTTATAGTGTTTGTATAGTTGCTTCAAATATTATACAACGTGTTATATATATGAAGTAGTATTTGTGGTGTATAAATCATTTCTCATGTTTTATCTTTAGATGGGGCGTGAGTCTAGTTTTCATTGTTGGTTCTGTCTGCAGGAAGTTGTTGGGCGTTCTCGGTAGTAGGAGCCATAGAGAGTGCGCATGCGATGGACACAGGCGATCTTATTAGACTCTCGGAGCAAGAACTTGTTGATTGTGACAATTATGATTACGGGTGTGATGGCGGAAATATGGATACCGCTTTTACGTGGGTGATAAAAAATGGTGGGATTGATACCGAAGCTGATTACCCGTATACCAGCGCCAATGGTTATAGTGGTACATGCATCGTCGCGAAGGTAAAGTCCTTATAAAATCCATAATCCCGAAAGTAAATGTGGCAGTTACCAACCCATTTACTTTTGGATATGTTATTGCCCGATCCATGTTATGTGTTATCGATAACTGATCAAGTGATAATGTAAAAACATTTAGCTAAAAAGACGGTTAGATGGTTAAAAAGGTCAAAAGTCATCTAAAATGTATTCATAAAGCATATACATTATTATTTGTAATACTATATTTTAATAAAGATATTTAACTCACAAAGTGATTTTTACAAACATTTATAAAAATCAGGGTAAAAAGTAGTCCGGGTCAGCCTGACTCGTTTTGGGCCGTTCTAAAGACTATTTGTAATTTGCGAGACTTCTACCGAATAATAAATTGACTTGCACGTCTTTCTTTTGTCTCTTATTTCATTTAATTATGCACAGGAAAATAATATTGCGGCATCAATTGATAGCTACACAGATATAGAACCAAACGAAAGTGCACTTCTTTGTGCTGTGGCTAAGCAACCCGTTACAGTTGGTATAGATGGCTCATCATATGATTTCCAATTATACACTGGGGTACACTTAAATTCATTTAAAACTATTACAAATTAAGTAAACTCATATTTCTTTAACTAGAGGTTAATCTTTTGTTTATTTGTACTTTTTATCAACGGCATTTCATAGGGAATATATAATGGCGAATGCTCAAGCAGCCCGTATGACATAGATCATGCCGTGCTTATCGTTGGTTATGCTTCACAAGACGGTGAAGACTACTGGATTGTAAAAAACTCATGGGGTACATCTTGGGGAATGGATGGATGGATTTTTATTAAAAGAAATACTAATATTAAAAACGGGGTTTGCGGGATTAATCTCGAGGCGTCATACCCGCACTCTTCCGCCACGCCGCCACCTAGTCCGCCAGCACCGCCATCTCCTCCACCGCCTCCGCCATCTCCATCTAGCAAATGTGGGGATTTTTCATATTGTGTTGCAGGGCAGACATGTTGTTGCACATTTGAGTCCCTTAATTATTGTTTGATTTATGGTTGTTGTGGTT
This sequence comes from Calendula officinalis, assembly GCA_963853835.1. NCBI lineage: Eukaryota > Viridiplantae > Streptophyta > Magnoliopsida > Asterales > Asteraceae > Calendula > Calendula officinalis. The sequence goes on from OY970833.1 coordinate 39,616,108, forward strand.
ATCCTGATGCCGTTTGTTGCAAAGGTTCTTCTTATTGTTGTCCTAGTGATTATCCGATCTGTGATATATATGATGGGTATTGCTTTAAGGTATGATCAAGTAGTTAATTACCAACTTTAAAGGATGTATATTTAATTTTTTTCGTACCAAACGTATAATATTTTAAATTTTGTTATTTTGTTAGAAATCCGGAGACACGATTGGAGTGGCTGCAAAGAAGCGTGAAATGGCGAAGCATCATATGCCATGGGAGAAGATTGAGGAGACAGTTCCTCTTCGATGGTAGCAAAACATGTTTGAGGCAATGGTACTAGTCACAAATTATAGCTTTTATATAATTGTGGTACCAAATTTATTGTTTACTTGACTGTGATTGATGGGTTTTTTTTATTTTCTGGTGATAATATAATATATAGACAAAAGTGAGAAAAAGAAATAAGATTGTATGGCTGCTTTTGTGTTTGAAGGCTAGCTTTGTAAGCATAAGGTCTTGAGGTCGAAACTTGGCTGTGGCACATCATTTTTCAATTATTTTGGAATCTGCATATTCACATCTTTTATTTTTGCAAGCCCAATCCAATATTTTTATTAATGAAATAAATATACATTATCTAGATTATTTTATATTAAATTAATAATTGAAAGTGGTTTCTATCAAAATTCTTCTAACAAGAATGATTTATATTGCAAAAAAAAAACCCTAATCGCCGTCGGCCATTTTTTGATCTGAATTTTGATCCCTATCTCCGGTGACGTGGTGGGGGGTGGGGGTTGCATTAGGGTTCACGAGTAGATTACGATGCAGTACAATTTGAAGCAAAAGTATGATAAAGATGGATGGATTTGGAAAATTGGAAAACGAGGAGGACGAGACGATCGAAATCAAAAGATTAACAATCCTTATGTAAAGTCGTTAGAGAAGGTTGCTTCTTCATTCTACATTACGAACTTCCCAATTGATATGAATGCGAAAGCAATGTGGAGGTGGTGTAAGTTGCATGGGAACGTGGCCGACGTCTATATCGCCAAAAAGACATCGAGATTGGGGAAAAGGTTTGGTTTTATTCGATTTTTGGGGATTGTGGACGATGCAGAATTTGCAAAAAAATTGTCTAATCACTGGGTGGGTTCATATCACATTTATGTCTCTGTTGCTAGATTTTAGAGATCGAAATCTATTCAAAGATCGGGGAATTTGGTTAAGCCAAGTAACATTAGTATTAACAATACGCATAAGGATAAATCTTATGCGTCGGTGGTGGCGGGGAGTAATAGCAAGCTGCCTCACACAGTTCAGATGAATGGTACCTTGCAGCGAGAGGGTCCTATGATGAAAAAGTTGGTGTTAGAAGACAGAGATTTGTTGATGATAGAGGATGCAACTTCGGTGGTAATTGCCAAGGTTCGAGATGCGAATATTTTATTGAATTTATTCACTCACTTAGAACATGAAGGGTTTGTGGATGTGGAAATACATCATGTGGGCGGCCTTTGGGTTTGGATCGGGTTCAAGTCTCAAAAAGCTTGTAACCGGTTCAAAAACTTAGACTTGAAACATGTGTTTGTGGAAGTGAAGCATGTGTTAAAAAAATTTGTTGTGGAGGAAAGATTAGTGTGGATTGAAGTAGATGGTTTACCCCTATGTGCATGGAATTCAGATGTGTATAGGAAGGTGGGAAGTCTATGGGGGAAGTTTATGTTTTTTGAGGATGATACTCATGATGATCCTAGTTGTGGTAGATTGTGCATTAGCACAAAAGAACCGAATTTGATAAATGAAGTAATTCAAGTGGAAGTAGCAGGTAAAGTTTTTTTAGTCCGGATTCGTGAAAAACAATGTTGGAAGGCTCTTATTAAAAGGTATAAATCAGATGATGAATCTAGTAAGGATGGTACCGAGGATGATGATGCTGGTTCTATGTCAGCCACATCAAGTGACGAGATTTTGTTAGAAGAGGTTCCTGTTCTGGATGATAATAATATGTCATCAGGCAAAGGGGAGGCCAACTCGGTATCAATAAATAACAAAGTTAATGAGGAACAAGTGGGTACTTCGTGGGTGGATAGTAAAGAAGTGGAGGACTCGGATTCATTGAGTCGGCCTCCAGGGTTTGAAAAGGATGGGTGCGGTATAGAAGCTGATTCATGTGGTAGTCTTTATTGTAATAAGCCGATTCAAAGTGGTAAAGGTGAAAGGATGGGTGCGATAAATGTTATTGATGAATGTGTTATCAATAAATGTTAGAGGAATTGGAAAGGCGAAGAAGCGCAAATGGATTAAGGAACTATGTTTTCAAAATAGTGTTTCTTTCCTTGGTGTGCAAGAGACGTTAATGACTCGAGTTAATTTGTTTCATGTAAAGGCGATGTGGGGTAACTATAATTTTGATTTTGCTTGTAGTTCGGCTCGGGGTCATTCAGGGGGGATTATTTCAATGTGGGACCCGGCTCTATTTGAAAAAATAAATATCATTAGTGGCCGACATTTTGTCATCGTGGATGGTAAATGGGTTGGTAGTAATGAGAAATTGCACTTTATTAATGTATATGCTCCGCAAGATGTGGAGGCTCGACATCTGTTATGGATTGATATACAACAGTATATTGCTGAAAATGAAGGGAAGTTTGTAGTGTTTGGAGATTTCAATGAGGCTAGGGAGGAATCGGAAAGATTTGGGTCACTTTTTAATGCTAATGGGGCGGCATTTTTCAATCAATTCATCGATGATTCAAGTTTGCTTGATTTAAATGTTGGAGGTAGAAAGTTTACATGGATGAATAAAAGAGGGACGAAAATGAGTAAATTATATCGGTTTCTCATCTCAGAAAATGTGTTAAATGATGATTTTTTTTAACGGTAGAAGCATTAGACAGAAAGTATTCGGATCATGCCCCGATTGTGCTTACCTCGAAAAAAATAGACTATGGTCCTACTCCGTTTCGGGTTTTTCATTCATGGCTTGAAGATGATTCATACATGACGTGTATCCAAGAAGGTTGTACAGCTTTTGTGTCTAGTAGACTTACGTCTATGGAAAACCTTAAAGATAAATTGAAGTCCCTTAAAATCGTTTCTAAACAGTGGAAGAACCAAGAGAGAGATAAAAAGGAGTCTAAAGGTTTGCTCTTGAAAAAGAATATTAATGAAATTGAAAGGAAGATGGATGATGGAATAGCTACGGAAGTGGAGATTGGGCAGAAGATTGTGTGGCAAAAAGAACTTCAAGAATTGGAAAGATTATAAGCTATGGATTCCATGCAAAAGCTTAAAGTTAAATGGAATGCCGAGAGTGATGAAAACTCGGCTTTTTTTCATGGCTTACTAAAACAAAGGGGAAACATACAAATGGTTCAAGGCATACTGCACGAGGGACAGTGGTTCACGGATCCAGTTGATGTAAAAAGGGTATTTTTTGATTATTACAAGTTGAGTATATTCTGACATCAAATTTGGAGTTTAGCTCCTTAAATTTTAAAAAATTATCGGGGTTAGAAGCTTCATGTTTGGAGCAATTGTGTACTTTAGACGAAGTTAAAAATGTGGTGTGGAGCTGTGGGAGTGAAAAAACCCCGGGACCGGATGGATTTTCATTTAAATTCATAAAAAAAATTTGAGAGCTGCTAAAATTCGATATATTTCATGCGGTGGAGGAGTTCTTTTCTTCTGGAGTTATGCCGAGGGGTTGTAATGCGCCATTCATTACTTTGATACCGAAGGTGACGAATCCGTCTTGTGTTAAAGATTATTGCCCTATTTCGTTGTTAGGGGTGATGTATAAGATTATTGCTAAATTGCTAGCTACTCGGTTGTCTAAAGTTATTGATAATCTTATAAGTGAAGAACAATCCGCCTTTATAAAAGGACGTCAAATATTAGATGGTCCTTTGATGGTTGGAGAAATTATTGATTGGTACAAGAAGAAGAAAAAATTATTAATTTTCAAGGTGGATTTTGAAAAGGCATTTGACTCCGTTAGTTGGGAATATTTAGATGTAATTTTAGCGGAGATGGGGTTCGGACAGAGGTGGCGCAACTGGATATATGAATGTATGGCTTCGGCGTCCTTGTCCGTTTTAGTGAATGGAAGTCCAACTCAAGAATTTTCAACGAAACGTGGTTTAAGGCAATGAGATCCATTTTCGCCTTTTCTTTTTATTATAGCCATGGAGGGTCTTCATCTCTCTCTTCAAAAAGCGGTGCATGATAAAATGATAGCCGGTGCAAGTATTGGTAATTCTAATCTTAATATCTCCCATTTTTTTATGCCGATGATGTTATTATAGTGTCGGAATGGAATGCTATTGAGTTAGACTCAATTATTGGCATTTTGAATGATTTTTATGCTAAGTCGGGGTTAAAAATTAATGTGGATAAATCTAATTTATACGGTGTGGGGGTTGATCAAAATGAGGTGACGGAGTTGGCAAGACGGACGGGGTGTGAACCCGGAATTTGGCCTTTTTTATATCTTGGTATTTCTATAGGGGATGATAAGTCAAAAAGTGCGAGTTGGGAACGAATTATTCAAAGATGTAAAAAAAGATTATCTTCATGGAAGGTAAAAATGTCATCAATCGGAGGTAGATTAACGCTAATTAAATCGGTGTTGGGTAGTTTAGGCATCTATTGGATGTCAATTTTTAAAATGCCAAAAATTGTCATCTCTCAAATAGAAAAATTGCGAGCGAACGTTTTTTTGGGGTGGTAGCGATGTTGAAAGAAAAATGGCATGGGTGAGTTGGAAAGCCATTTTACCACCAAAAGATAAGGGGGGTCTTGATATTCTTAGCATTGAGGCGTTAAATTGTGCCTTGCTCGTCAAGTGGCGATGGCGTTTTATGCAAACCGGAGATGCTTTATGGTGCAAAGTGATAAAATCAATTTATGGGGAAGAAGGTGGTATCAAATATGCAAATCAGTCAAGACGTAATAAAGGGATTTGGAATCATATCATTGATGTAAATAATAATTTGCACGAGCGAAATATTATCCATTATGATTCTATGGCTTTTAGGGTGGTAAGCGGTGACAAAGTAAAATTTTGGTTGGACAAATGGATTGGCGATAGTCCCCTGATTACCCGGTTTAATAGACTTTTCCGTTTAGACCTTAATAACTCGTGTTTGGTAAAAGATAAGTGGCTAAATGGGGAGTGGAGATGGAATTGGAGAAGGGTTTTAAGAGGTGGTTTAGAATTACAACAATTCCAAGAGTTGACAAGTTTGTTAACTGATAAGCATTTGGAAGCAGGTTCCGATAAGCTTTCGTGGTTTCTTGGGCCTGATGTCGAATTTTCTGTGGCACAAGCTCGTAAACATATTGATTATTGCTTATTTCCGGGTAATGACACAATCTCTTATTGGTGTAAGGAAGTTCCAATAAAAGTTAATGTTTTTTGTTGGAGGTTGAATTTGGATCGGTTGCCTACTCGTCAGAAATTGTCACAAAGGGGAATTGAAATCATGTCAATTGCATGTCCTTGCTGTGGATATGGGATTGAGTCTTTGTCTCATGTTTTTTTTTGAATGTGCTACTGCAAGGGATGTGTGGATATTGATCAAGAGATGGTGTGATAGTAACATTGAAAGTGTAAACTCATTTGAAGATTGGTGGGCAGATTGTGATAGACTTCCGGTTGCAAATTGTAGAAGATTGCGTCGTCAAGTAATAGGTATTACGGCCTGTTGGTGGATTTGGCGATATCGGAACTCTCTTATTTTTTATGTAGGGAGTATTAGGAAACGAGATATTTTTGATTTTATTGTCTTGTTTGCATTTTTATGGGTGACCCACAGAAATCCAAAATGTGTGATTTCTTGGGTCAATTGGTTAAAAAACCCGTTATTGTAATTGCTAGTTTCTTGCTAGCTTTTTTATGTTAATATAGTTTCGTGGGGGTCTCCGGAAGGGTAATGGCCATGCCGAAACTCGACCCGTTGCCTCCTTTTTGCTGGTAGAAAAAACAAGAATGATTTATATGGGCTAAAAAATATTGATTTTATTGTAATCTTTTTTATTATACGTAACTTTTTAATAAGCATACTAAAGCTATATATAAAATATAAATTATGCTTAAATAAAGTGTATTTTAACCATTAAATTTTAAATATTAAACAAAATTAATCATTTAGAGATGATTATACTTGGAAAATTGTATTTTAACTATAATAATAAATTTTAACCATAACCAAGAATATTGTATGTATTTGTGCTTATATGTATATTATCAGACTCGGTCAAAAATCTTTATAACTTTTTTTTTGAACGGCAAGTTAGGAAGTTAGTGGTTCGAGCTTAGACAGTAACATCCACAAGGGTCAAGGGGCAGTATGCCTTTCCCTCAAACCCTCCACATATGAGGAAGAAACCCCACCACCTTTTTAATCTCCAAGTTTTACCTCCAACAAGGCTTGAACCCAAGACCTCTTGAAGGAAAACCCCAATACTACCCTTGGTGGCCAATTGATCTAGACCAATTGGTTAAAAAAAAAATTAAAAATTAAAAATCTTTATAACTTGTTATTGGTTATTCAAATTTGTCAACTGCCATAGGTGTATATTAATGGTGTATATTTTCATAACTTGTTATTTTCATACTAGGTTAAAACCCGCGCGATGCGGCGGGCTGCGAACTTAAAATTTCTAGCGATTAAAAGTCCATTGGTTACATATTTTTATAACGAATACAGTACATAAGCATGAAAACTGTGTATAAAATAGAGGGAAAAGGTAATAATTAGCATTGGCGTTGAAATGTTGTTCGATTACATGTTTTGATTATACACTTGAGAAAATCGAGTAATTTTTTTAATTATAAAGGAGTAAGACCGAGTGATTTTTTTAATTAGTTCCATAATTGTACCATTTACCTTTTACGTTTCCCATAATTATCACTTGAGAAAACCAAGTAATTATTATTATTATAATTTTAATAGTTTCATTGGGTTACAAAATATGGGAACATTAATTGTAGGAGATTTAAAGGCGATGAAAAAAAAACCGATAAAGTTGTATATTAGGACTTTCACATAATCATTGAGCGTTTGGAAACTTTTATAATGTCATTGAGTTAATGATGTTGGAAACTATTAATAAGTGTATAAGTGTATAAGAAACTATTACGTAATTTGCTAATAGTTTCCTTTTGCGTATATTCAGATAGGGTATGATCATTACAATAACAAAAATAGTTTGTACTCCTTTATGTAAAACTGTGAATATTGCACACTTCACAGAACTATAACGTATATTTTCGTTATTATAAATCAAAACACCTTCCTTTTAGGTGTTTAGAAAGTATTACGTTTCTAAGAGTTTCCTTTTGCTCGGAATTCCTTTAATTAATAACGATAAAGTCTTTTCTTTCATATCGTTATTTAGTTTTGAAGAATAATTAATAACGATATTATGAAACATGTATTTAAATATTCAAATAATGTGTGTCTACGTGTGTGTGACTCGTAGTAGTTGGCCATGTACGAATTAAATATTTTTATTGATCAAATAAAAATTAGAGGACAATAAAACAAAATCCCCAAAACATTTATTAATATATCACCAAATATATAGTAATTAAAAGGACGAAGCAAACATTGAAGAATTGTTGTCTTAAAAATGAAATGTTATTGTAAGCTAATTTCATATGACTCCATCATGCGTCCGTCTTCGGTCGCCAACCTTAAATGTCCTCTTCAATTTTGCATACTTGGCACCTTATGAGATTTTGATGATGTCGTGACTTCATTTCCCTCTATCTCGCAACAATCATCTAGTTTCCTCTTTAAGTTTACCGGCGTGCTGACAAATCTTGTTCGAGTTGGCGATGGTGATGGGTGTACTGGAATTGGGGTGATATCATCCCTGAGTTATGAAATTACACTCTACATAATAGATTTACGTAACGGTTATTATGATTAAAGAGGTTACAATTTACGTAGTATACATTGAAATTTAAAATGGTTCTCCAAATTTACTTGGACTTCGCTAATGTTTTTGTGTAACTCTGATAGTATTTATTTATTGTTAGTTGTGGTTGCAATCCCATAAACGCTACTACCGGACTCGATATTATATTGACTCGTGTCTAACTTCAGCGCTAACTTTTTATTTAAAAGCTGATCAAAATCAGCAGGAATCGTTTTGAGAGGCAAGCTAGCCTGATGATGATAAGAATACATATAAAGGAATGTACATATTAAAAAGAAACCATAAAAGTAATATAGAAATGCACCTTTTCAACTTCATCAACGTAGTACTTAGTAGTTTTCCCGAGCAAGTAGTTAGCATCCCGATCAAACATGGTTACGGTTATAACTCCAGTGGTGTCTTCAACAATAACCCGAATTTTGAACCTTGGTGACATATTTAGGATAATATTTTATATGAGTTACAAAACTTGGGGGTAAATGAAAGAAACATCTAAATTAGTGATATTTACCTTGGAACAAAAGACACTTTTTTTCCTTTACATGCATCTTTAGAGCACATCTGGATAGACACTTGATGACTTCCTTGAGTTTCGTCTTCGTTTTTCACCATCAGCACCTTTTCTTCCACTGCACTTCTACAATAGACACACAGATTGTAGTTCCACGGGAAAGCGTCATTTACGCCGATTATGGTGCACAAGACAGTAACTTTATTAACCTAGTTGAAAATATTATAGACCAAGTATTAAAAATTAAACATGAAGCAACGGATTTTGTTACAAAAAGTGTTTTTTAAAATTCTGCATTTTAATAATTGTACCTCAGCAGGGTTCAAGGTATCAGCGATAGTTACAAACTTATGGTTTATTAAAAAAATCATCTTTAACAGAGTAAGAATATGTGAACTTCTTGGTGATGGTTGACGGTGGAGTGTCCATACCCGATTCAACAATCAAACGATTCATTCTGTAGTTAGGAAAACGCTCATTATATATAGTAATAAAAATATACGTTCCATATTATAGTGTGTATATCAAATGGTAAGTGGTAGTTACATATGTTTGAAATCTTGTATCTCTTGTGTGGCACTGTTAACGAACACACGTGTTGCTTCAAAGTAACTGGTAACCGATGTTTCCCCTATGTGTTTTGAAAGAAACAAGCACTAAAGTTATAAATTAGTCAAATAAAATATCCATTATGAAAATACTTAATTATATTATCATTAATTCAAAATTACCATTCCAATTGTCTATCTTGGCAAACTGAAGTATTATTACGACACGATCGGTTGGTTGTATGGAATCTAGGTAATCACGCAAAGTATGAGCATGTGCCCCCCACAAGGTTACCAAGATTTTTGCACCCCTGTAATTAAGTAAATTCGATTATTTTTTGAAAACAAATAAGGTTTTATTTATATATATATTCATTGCAACGAACTCTATGTTTTTTATTTCGATTGGCAGCTTGTGCTTGCTCCTGTCATCACTTGAAGAATTAAGGTTGTCAACGACGCAAATTTCTCCGATCACATCTGAAAAAAATCAGTAATTGGTAGTGATATAGGTTAATATAATATATAATTCCTACATACGAAAATGGAGTAAATTTTACCAATTGACTTTGAGGCTAGTAATGAGTTATTCAAAATTTTCTCGTAGGCGGAAAAGTCAAAACCATGTAATGGACCAGACCACTCAGCGCATTCTTTAACCGTTGTGCTTGATTGAAATGAAAGCTTTTCATTCAGGCTAGTAAACGTAAAACGTGACTTGCTCTCCCACAACTTACCTCCTCTGATATAGTAAACACCGTCTTCCTTGAATTTTGATTGAAATCTACTCATCAATCTAACATAAATAGAAGCTTGAATCTTGCCTCCCTACATAAAATGGGTAGTACATATGATGTTAATTTTAAGTTAATATTGTAAAAATAATATGCAAACCGAGTGATTATTTATCGAATATGATTAAGTGTAATACCTCATCGTCAATTAAAAGCATCTCAAGTGATATTATCTCCTTTTTATTGTTGAAGTTTGTGTGGGGCCAAATCCGTAGAACCTTGACCTTGAGGTGAATTTGGTCCTTGAAATCATGAATGTTTCTTACAAAGTGAAATCCGATTGTTGACATCTTAAGAATACCTTACATAAAAAGAATATCATTTACGAATTTGTACACTATAGGAATAAAATTTGTATCAAAAGTTTAAGGAATGAAAAAAAAATAGAGCAGTGGGTGATAAGTAATATCATTGTTTACAATGGTTTGCAGAATTATGAAGAAGACCGGTGACGGGTGATGGTATGTGGTATGTGTTTCGTATTGTGAATGCAAAAGTTAAATGGTTGAGTCGTCAATTTATATACAACTAAAAAACGTATATATCATATTAAATGTAATAAAACGTTTTTGCAACATTTATTGACAAATCAAGTTTGACTGACGTGTTTAAAATGTTGATACTCTAAAAACGTTTAATGTAGAAAACATTAAAAGTGACAATTAAAATGTTTTTAAATCTATTAATGTACATAAACATGTAGAAATCGTTTATACGTTTAATGTAGAAAACGTTTTGAAAACTGTTTAATCGCCAATTAATGTACATAAGCACCTTTAAATCGTTTCTACGTTTAATGTAGAAAACGTTTTTAAAACTATTTGATCGTCAATTAATGAGTTTTTATTACAACGATTTTAAAACGTAATTGCAAGATTTAACCATCAATACAAATGTTTTTAAAACTAACGTTTAAATGATTGTAACTATGGTAATTAATGTTTGATGGTGGGTAAGTAACGGTCGCCAGAATTCATGTTTCCTTTCTATATATAATGCACGAATAGCTTTCCTAATATGGCAGGTCTTAATCTTTCCTTTCTATTATTAATGTTATAAGATAGTTTTTGTAATGTAAAGGCTTGTTTAAAAGTGTTTGTGGATCAACAATCCAAACCATTAAACATGTTATGTCATCTGAAATCTGCAAATAAATTGTAGACGAATATGTTCACGAAAGGATGCTATAGGGCTTAAATCCTTGTACTGCAAACCATATTATGATTTTTCAGAGTAACCATAACCAATCTGCATATATATCTATCATTTGGCTTTCTTTAAGAAACAATACTTTTAAGTTCCTGCAAAATCAAAAAATACAAGTCAAATATTCGAATTGTTGAACTTGATTATTGATATATACACTCCAGCTTTCAAGAACTGCTTGAATAATGTGTACGTGAGAAGCCTATAAATAGTGTGCTTGACCCGACCCCTTTAAAAACGTACGCAACACTTAAGACACATTGAAAGCGTAGCTAATCAATTAAATCTAACGGAAATTATGGGAAGGAAATGACTTTATTAGTCAACTACATTAATAATGAGAGGCCACAATTAGCAAAAATTAAGGAAAATATCCGTTTTTAAATTCTCTCGATTTAGGAGATATTCGTTTTTAATATCCAATTTTAATTAACGGAAATATCCGTTTTAAAATTAGGGGAAATATCAGTATTTAATTTGTCAATTCTGTTTTTAGTCTAATATTTATGGGCAACTTTTAACGCGTGTTTGATTATGTGTTCAACGAATTTAGTCTGCCTATTTATGTAAGGAAACGAAAATTTAGGATGTAATTTTCAACGCAATTTAATTTTGTCAAGAAAAAAGTGGTGGTAATCTCATCCACCTAATAAAGAAGCTGCGGTTTAATTGAGTTTTGTCTTAAAGAAACAGGAGGTTATCATTTGGTGTGTTCAATATAAAACCAAGTATCATATTTGGTGAGGTGGTAAAACGAATACTTGGTGTGCTTGAGGTCGCAGGTTCGAAACTTGGGTCACACAATTTTTTATTGTAAATTTCGGTTGTGGGTTTAAGACCTTCCACTAATGGAAAGGCCGAGTTTAAGACCTTCTATAATTAGAAAGGCATTCCTCTATTATATATAGTATAGATAATTAAATACAGAGTAGTTAGTTCATCTTAGTAACAATATAATCTAGCTGTATATTGATTACGAAAAGGTTGTTGAGTTGATTAACAACTTGAATACTTTCACCATACGTGTGTGGGTAGTTTTTTGGTTTTGTGTAGTGTTCTGATTCATACCAGATGGGTTCTCAGAACCTATATTCATGCAAAATCAATGATGCTTGGAAATGAACCGAATTGGACTGAGAACTAGCCGTAACCGAACCGAAAAGCGCAAAAGTTTCTACAATTTTTTCAGTTTTGGACCAAACTGAACTGCTCAGACCAGACCGAGAACTGATTTTGCATAATAATTAGAATCGAGAACCGGACCGATATAACTCGGTTCAGTCCGATCGGTTCTCGAGACATTTTGCTCATGCTTAATCCAAAATATTCCAACTCTTTCACTTTTAACTTTTTTGTCTTTTTATAGCTCTTTAAATCCATAGTCATACATAAATACAAGATATTAATATCTTTTATTTACTACCAAAAGGCTAATAGTTTAGCGATATCAAATGGTGTTTATAGTGTCTTAAATGGTTGTGGGTTCAAATTATGATGTTGGTAAAAAGATGTAGAATTAAGAAGTGTAGCCATTCAAAAATATATACTTCGTATTTGTTATTTACTTATTTGAATATAACTTTCTTTTCTTCTTTTATTTTTTTTAATAAATTATATGATATGTTTATTCTTATTAAATATATTTATTAATTTATTGTATATATGTTTTTGATTTCCTCTCTGGCCGTTAATTTATGCTGTATATAAATCATATCCCATTTTATAATCTTATGGACCCGCTTCCAAATTACTTAAAACATGGATCAATCAAATCCCTTGAATTGATTGAAGCTGGTGGCAGACAACCAAAGTCATCCGCCCCTCAACAAAATTTGTTTACTCACATGCCGAGACTTACAAAAAGCCAAGCTTTCCAAATAATGACGATTTACAGAACAAATATTTTATAAGAAATATGTTATAAAAATATCATGTGCATGTTCTTTTTATCAGATAAAATTATTGTTTTTGAGAATTTAAGAAATTCTCATATAATAATAACCAAGTTTAAAACATGAAATTATGCATATATTAACGTATTAATTATGCGGGTATTTTAAAATGAGTTTTTCTAATATGTTATGTTAGTGTGCATTAATTAACATAAAATTTGATAATAATTTGTTATTAAACATTAATAAAGTCTATATGTTACATTTTCAGGTGATATATTAAATGTATTTTTTAATTCTAATGGAAAGTTGATGTTATTTAGTGCTAACTAACATATGCCTTGGGAGCACATGTTAGAAAAACTCTTTTAAAATTAGTTGTAACTCAGCAGGTTGAATGCGCGCCAAGAGTATTGTTTGCTGCAATGAATTGCTCCTTTTTTTCCGGTGTATAGCCTAGTTGGTTTCGGAGATAAAATGGAATTTAGAAGTAACCCGGGATCAATTAGTGTCATTTTATTCTTTGATTAGTGCCATATTTATGAGACGTACTCCTTTTCCAATAGTTACTAAAATATTCACAATTTAATAATTATTAAATCAACCGATTATCTAACTGTTACACATTTAAATAGCAAAAATACGTTTAAACACCATATTTCATAATCCACGTTATCATATTTCATAGTTATATTACGCAAACATCAATTGAAAATGCTTTAAGGGGATATATCAATGAAGAAATTGAATAAAGTGTGCAACTTTTAATTACACATGAAATTTGCATCAAGTAATTAAGTTTCGTAAGCGACCTGAGACCTAAATTGAGTAAATTGTACTGTGGTTGGGTCCACAATTCACATGCTGTTGGAGTAAAACACAGATCAACTTGATACTGATGCTGCAGTTAGTACTGACAATAATTAGTACTGATGGGGCAGAACATATTACTACTGATGAAGTTGATGCTGGTGTATACTATAACTTAGTTACTACTGATCATGCAAAGACTGAAGATACTACTGATCTTAGTAGTTACTACTGACGATGGTTTCTGGACTTACTACTGATCACCAAGTTTACTACTGATGTTACATATTTACTACTGGTGATGAGTTTTACTACTGATACGCGTTATTGAAGAATATCAAGTCCGAGATCTTCGCAGAGATAGTTATAGAAATCATGGAAAGAATCTGGAGCTGGATACTTAACAACTATGATAGATGCTGCATTCTATCCAGACAACTATCCAGAACAATTTACAAGTGAAGGAAATGTTTATCATTGGAATGTTATTCCAACTGCTCAAATGTACTTCTTTGAAAAATCTAACAAAGTATGTGAGCTGTACTTGTATGAAAAAGAATATCCACACTCTGAGAAGACAATGTATCAGATATTCACAAATACTATGATGAAGCCATATGATGAAGTAATGTTTCAGAACAAATTGAATTATTTTACAAAAAGAAACAGCAAGTACATCATAGCTCAAAGACATGCTCAAAATCAAAGAACCCTAGAGAGGAGAAGAAAAGAAGAGGAAGAACAAAAGAAACTTAATTGATTAAAAAGATAATCAATAAGTTTAGGGGGAGATTGTTGGAGTAAAGCACAGATCAACTTGATACTGATGCTGCAGTTAGTACTGACAATAATTAGTACTGATGGGGCAGAACATATTACTACTGATGAAGTTGATGCTGGTGTATACTATAACTTAGTTACTACTGATCATGCAAAGACTGAAGATACTACTGATCTTAGTAGTTACTACTGACGATGGTTTCTGGACTTTCCAAATGAAATATTTATAAATTTGGAGGCACTTAAGGTTTTAAAATTGAAGTAATTGTCTTATAATAAGAATCTTGCAGTTTGATGATGTTGTTTGTCAAAACATGTTTATGCAGGCTGATGTTTTAGAAAGAGAAACCTCAAGCTTTTCATGAATCATTACAATTTTATTCAATTGTTAATTGTTAGATAAAAATATATCATCTAAGCTTATTTATCCATATTAGTCAAGTATGGTGGTTCATGACCTCAAGCAATAGATGGGTATGCTACTATGCTACTAGGACAAAACCCGCGCGATGCGGCGGGCTGCGAACTAAATATTACTGGTGATTAAAACTTCATTCGTAATATATTTTTGGAACGAATACAATACATAATTGCAACGAACTGTATGTTTTTTATTTCGATTGGCAGCTTGTGCTTGCTTCTGTCTTCACTTGAAGAATTAAGGCTTTCAACGACGCAAATTTCTCCGATTACATCAAAAAAATTTCATTAATTAGTAGGGGTATAGGGTTATATAACATATAAATCCTACATGTAAAATGGAGTTAATTTTACCAATTGACTTCGAGGCTAGTAATGATTATTCAAAATGTTCTCGTATGCAGAAAACTCAAAACCATGTAATGGACCAGACCACTCAGCGCATTCTTTAATCGTTGTGCTTGATTGAAATGAAAGTTTTTCATTCAGACCAATAAACGTAAAACTTGACTTGGCCTGCCACAACTTACCTCCTCTGATATAATCTCATTTTTATTGTTGAAGTTCGTGTGGGGCCACATTCATAGAACCCTGACCTTGAGGTGAATTTTGTCCTTGAAATCATGAGTGTTTCTTATATAGTGCAATCCGATTGTTGACATGTTAAGAATACCTTACACAAAAAAGATTATGAAACTCATACACGGTAGGAATAACATTTGTATCATTTTTAAAGAATAGAATGAAAAAAAAGAGTTGCGGGTGATAACTCATACCGTTGGTTATGAAGGTTTTCTCAGTTTTTGATGAAAACAGTGACGGGTTTTCTCGGTTTATAATACCGTTGTTTATATAGAGTGGAGGTAATACGTATTTAATTTAACAAATTAAATTAATATTAATGCAAAGATTTAATGGGTAGTTATAGCATGAATAAAAAAACGTATAGGTTAAAATTAAGTCTTTATATTGGTATCTGAAATATCGATTTGGTTACTATATATTCTCTCTCACAGTTCATAAGGATGAAAAAAACGTAAGCTTGAAAAAAACGTATACATAATTAAGTCTTTATACCTAGTTATAGCATTGACTGACCGTTTTTGTTTTAAGACCTGCTAAAAATGAAAAAAAAACGTATATCGTATAATTAAGTCTTTATATTGGTATCCGAAATATCCATTGGTTACTATATATTATCTCTAACAGTTCTTAAGCATGGAAAAAACGTAACCATGAAAAAAAACATATACATAATTAAGTCTTTATACCTAGTTATAGCATTGACTGACCGTTTCTGTTTTAAGACCTACTAAAAATGAATAAAAAAACATATAGGTTAAAATTAAGTCTTTATATTAGTATCTTAAATATCCATTGGTTACTATATATTCTCTCTCACAGTTCGTAAGCATGAAAAAAACGGAAGCATGAAAAGAACGTATACATAATTAAGTCTTTATACCTAGTTATAACATTGACTGAACGTTTTTGTTTTAAAACCTGCTAAAAATGAAAAAACAAACGTATATCGTATAATTAAGTCTTTATAAGCATTTAATTTTCATTAAGTTGGACGGTTACTATCTTACTATTAAATGCGTAAATTGGAACAAGAATTATTTTATGAAATTAAAAATCATACAACTTCCTTATTCAGTATCACACTAAATTGAGTAGTTGTTTTCACGTTATATTATAGTTATATTTTAGTAGAACCGCTCGAAATCAGGGATTTGATAGTTATACAATCATAATATAATATTTTTATATGGTAATTTTTATTCCATTTAGTCGACAATAAGTGAATCATTCTTTGAATGTAACCGCAATTTAAGAACCAAAAAATGTATATATAATTGTGGGATGAATTACAATTAGTTCATATAATTAATTTGTCCTCTTTGCAATAAAAACGTATATATAAAACGTTGCTTTAAAAGGTATGTTTAGTAGGGGTATTAAAATTATATTTAATTTGAAAAGATATAGGTTAATTTTGGACTAATAGCATTGATTCGGCGTTTTTATTACAATTTTGTATAAATTAGGGAATCTATAAGAGCATTAATTTTTTAACTGAAAAATATATAATTCACATTATGTCAAAATAAAATAACAGTCAATCTTCATCAAGTTGGAGTGCTTTAAAAAGCAATTAAAAGCAATAAGTCAATATCGAAAATAAGTCAATATCTTTATACGGTAAATCTAAATTGCCAGTATTAAGGACGTTTTTGTTAATTCACATTAATCACTAAACTTTCGTCCAAACAGCGATTTTCATTTGCTTGTGGTTGTAACTTACAAATCCAAGAGAGATTTGTGATTTATAACCGTAAAAAAATAGGATGGAGTGATCTAAACCGCACGAATTCAATGTTAAAATTTAATACAAAAAAACGCATGTTGAAGTAATTACCATTACTAATTAATTTTTCTAAAAATAAAAGTAGGAAAACGTCTAATTTTTAATGGCTATAATGATTTGCGTCTGCACATTGAAAGCATGATGGTTTAGCGTTTCGTTTGTGTACCAAATATTTGATGTGGTGTAGTGGTAAGGTTCATAAATGTGTTTCTAGAGAGCCCAAGTTCGAAACTTGTTAACAACCTTTTTTTTCCAATTAAGATGTGAGTTTAAGACCTTCCAGAAATGGCAAGCCTGTTTTAAGACCTGCTAAAAGTAGAAAGACATTCATCTATTAACTAATATATAATGCATTTAGGCCTACCACATTAGGCAACTTTTAAGGACCTCCTTAAACTTAATTTTAAGGAGCTTTCCTCTTTTGTTACTTACTTCTCTGCCTTAAAAAAATAAATCGCAACTTTTAAGATTCGAACCCAGGACCTCTCCTAACTTAGGACTATGTGTTAACCACTTGCTCTACATTACATTTTATTTAAAACCACTCACACTTCCCCTATTAACCTGTTACTCCAACCGATTTATCACTAACATTAACTATACCGCTTTAGTTATAGCAACAATTGACTATACCAAACTCATTTATAACCGAAAAGCATATATAACGGGCTGTATATCAACAATTTCTAGAAACAAAAGCCGTTTAATTTATAACCGAAAATCAAATTTTGACCATACCAAAACCATTTTTTAACCGAAAATCCACTTTTGACCATACATAAACAACCATCTACAATTCATGCAAAGCATTTTGGGATACAAAAATTTATAACCGAAAAGCATATATAACAGGCTATATATCAACAATTTCTAGAAACAATTTCCGTTTAATTTATAACCGAAAATCAAATTTTGACCATACCAAAACCATTTATAACCGAAATCAACTTTTGACCATACATAAACAAGCAGCTACAATTCAGGCCACACTATATGCTCCACGTTAATGTTTAGTGTCCGGTTCATAACAAATATATATATATATACAATCCATTGTCAAATTGTCATACCAACTTGAAATAACTATACATATTTCAACTAGCTACGTGTAAGCAACAAAAAAACGTATTATTCATGATTATTAACAAAATCGGGAAACGTTTTTTTAGTAAATGTTGAAATAATTACAGTCAAAGTAACAGCTTTGGACTTTTCTAAATAAGGAAACGTTTTTATGGTCTATTTTTGTAACGTCGTTGAATTGACTGTAATTAATATGAAGATATATATCGCATGTTTACTTGGTCAATGATTAGGTGAATCCGTGATATTTACATTCATTTGGCCGTTTTTAAATTTTTACGGCATTAACTGAATTCGTCATTAAGGTGTACACATAACGTGCATTACGCATTAGTCAATCACTCCGTTTATTAATATATCTACACTACAGCTAAAGTGATATAGTAAACCATTGAATCACCAATATATTTTTAAAACGTTTGCAGCAGATGGAATGCCCCTTGTATGTACCAATAGTGAGCTTTGACTCTCTCTTCCAACTTGAGTGGACTTACAGCTGCAACTATGTCCGGGTTGATTATGTTTGGAGGGACGACAAACAAAACAACATGTGGCTTGTTTTGCTCGACAAATTTGTAAGTTGCTATTAAATAATGACATGTAGTACCTTTAAATTTCTTAACTTTACAATTACCAATTCATTGATTTCGTCTTAGGGACACAAAATCATGGCCTTTATCCCCCACATTTTAAGGACTATATATGACGGACTCAATTTACAAGGTGGTGTGTTTTCATTGAAGGGCTTCGAGATAGATTTCTACCTACCCAAAGACTATCCACGTTTTGGAAACTACAACTTCGTTCAAAACTATTGGACAGTAGTGTTCACTAAAAAAACCGAACTTGCTAGGACTACTATGGGAGATCTTGGATGTTTTCGCAGCTATCCATTTGCTTCCTTGTAGCAATATCCACTTTATGTGAACAACAATATTCATTGTTTTTAATCATTTAACGTTTTTTTTTTTCATTCTATTTTCCCGTTTTAAATTATTTACTTCCATCCTATATGTAAATTGACATAATTGTCGGTTGAAGTTAAAGAAAATAACGTGAGTTTCTACCATGTTATCTCTCTATGGATCAGATGATTGTTCTGGTAAATTCGTGCTATGATCGACCAATTGAAAATCATATAAATTTTTTATTTTTAGTTTAAGTTGTTGATGTTTGTTTATGAATGTTGTGATTTAGACAAGCATGTTGATATAAGTTAACCACTTCAACTGCTTGATTATTTTGATTTGTTCCAGATACTAATATATATAAGCTTTAACGTCACCAGAACTGAACCATCATTTCTCTATTTAAAAGGCCCATATTTACTTTCACAAAAAAAGTCAATTTCGGATCTGATCCTACCATCACTAATGTCAGCACCTACCATCACTACGCACCACCACTCATCACCATCGCTATTGTCACCACCACCGGTACTGTCGTCACTTCGAAAAATAGTTACGAGTACCCGCCGCCGCATTGCGCGGGTACCCTGCTAGTTACAATTAACCATAATGTTATTCTTAATAATATATGAATTTAAAACTCTCTACTATCTATAATGAGTGAATGGCTTTCTAATTATAGTAGGTCTTAAAATTGGCCTGCTATTTTTGGAAGGTCTTAAACCCACGTCTTAAATGAAAAAAAAAAGCCATCCGCAGGTTTCGAACTTGGGTATGTAGACTCCTTTTTATTCACCTTACCACTTAACCACATCACATTTTTTGAAACAAAACCGAAATACTAAACCGGTATGCTTTAAAGGTCCGGACACAAATATTTAAAATCCGTTACAAATAAGGCTATTTGGTACTGTTATTTTTAGAAACAATTAACCATAATGTTATTTATTTAAGGCGTTCTTAATATTAACACATTAATTAAAAGCCGTTACAATTAACCATAATGTTATATATTTACGACATACGTTTTTTTTGCTTGAATAATGGTAAGTTTAATAAATCATTTTAATTTTAAGACGTAACAACCATACGTTTTTTTGACTGAACGTTTTTCATTGACTTCCTTATTAATTTTACGTTTTTTACCCATAATTAAATCATTCAACATTTGACTTAACGTTTTTCATTGAATTCCTTAATAATTTTACGTTTTTTTTAGCCATAATTAAATCATTCAACATTTTGACTTAACGTTTTCAATTGAATTAAAGCAACTACTATTACGTTTTTTTTGTCCATATATATATATATATATATATATATATATATATATATATATATATATATATATATATATATATATATATATATATATATATATATATATATATATATATATATATATATATATATATATATATATATATATATATGCTGCACGAACTTACGCTGGGGTTCAATTGGAACCTACAAAGGACGTTCACAATTACAATCATATTATCTACTTCATGGCTTTAATCCTCCAAAATGGTGCTTCATTGCTCCAGCCACTACGACGACCAGTTGAAGGAGTTGAGGTAACGTCTATTTGGTTAAATTAAGAGTTTCAAATTCTTACTTTAATATTATAAACTTGTTGTTAACTAATATTTTTGTATTTCTCTTTCGAAGGAATTTGATGGATATGTACCGATTGAAAACTTTGAAGACCTTTGGAATCCACATTACTGGTACAAATGTAAGTTTGTTCGAGTTGAATATGTTTGGCTTGACCACAAAGATAACAAACTATATTTGTTCCTGCTTGACAGATTTGTAAGTTACTACTAATTATTAAACGCTCTCTTTATTTAGTGTACTAATAATCATTTATTTTCAGAGACACAAATTCGCTGCGATTATCCCCCCGTATTATTTTCTGCATACCAACGCTGAAAACTAGAAGGCGGTGTCTTTTCTTTAAAGTATTTCAAAATTGATTACAACGACGCTGAATACTATCCTCGCTTTGACAACTATAGCTTTGTTCGTAATGAATGGACAATACTATTCAACACTAAAACCGAGCTTGCCGAAACTACGAATGGAGAAGACGGCTGGTTCCCCAAGTACCCGTTGGTCAGATCTCCGACATGGCTCTTGAATGATCAAACAACTCGACAAATGTTGATTGGTACGTCTACATTACATTTTTATCATTAAACATTAAGAATATTATTATTTAAGGTTTTGGCGTAATTACTAACACTGTCACAGAGTTGCTGGAAACATGTCGAACGGTTGCTTTTTTTTTTACATCCGGTCGGATTTCGTGTGCAATGTTGCTGCATGATTGTCGGTAAGTATTTATACGTGCTTCACATTATCACCAGGTTTTAGTAAATATCCCATTTAGAATTTAATCTCCGACAGGGGCAACCGGATCAAGATCATATTGTATCATATACCGGCATCCACGGCAACAATGATTGGGAGATCTGCTACTGAGAACATTACCGTGTACGCAGCTCGCGTGGAACTGATTAGAACACCAACAGGTTATTTCCATTTAATTCGATATTCGTATAACTTTAAATTTCCGTACACAACTAATTAAAATCCGTTACAAATAATATTTTTTGTACTATTATTTTTAGAAACAATCATCACCTTAATATTAAATATGTAGACCGTTTTTAATAGTAGCAATACCTCTAAAACATTTTTAATAGTATTATTTGAGTGATAATTATACCATCGTTTTCAATAAACAATACCAATTATAGGCCGTTACAAATACGAATTTTGCTACTCTTAGTTTTAGCAACAACCAATAAAACGATGGTAATTATTGAAACCTTTTTAAGTATTATAACCATAAAAAACCATACGTTTTTTTAACAGTTAAATAATTTAATTCCTTACATACTTTTAGTTTAAAAGTATATTGATATATCTTTGTTATTTGGTTATTTTTCAGTCAAATATCTTGTTTCTACTGACGTTTCGAAAATTGAGTTCAACCCGGTGATGCCAGAAGCATATGCACTTCAACGCATCCATCTGATAGTACAATATGATGATTCAATTGTTTTATGTGATGAAGAACCCGAAGTCCTGCCGGCAAGGCAACCACAAAGTTATGTTTTCAGTAGTTTAAGAACTACCCTATATGGAAGTAAGCGTCTCTCGACTTACCCACAAAACAACGTTTAAACAGACCCCACCGGTTGGAACAACGATAATTAGTTGGTGGTTAAATGCTTAACGTTTCTGCTACACAATAATTAGTTGGTGGTCAATATTTTTTCATGCTTTGTCTTATTTATATAAATTACTCACTTTCCCAATAATTGTTATTATTATACGAATTGTTTGAGTGCAACTTACACAAATTATATATTTTGATGTGTGAATTATATTAATGTGTCATAATAATTGGCAAGTGAGTAAAAAGTATGTGAATGACGTTAACATAGTACTCCATTTCTATCTAAATTATAAACCATAATAAATGGTAGTTACATCTTTAAATGGTAGTTATTTCTTTCTACCCCTACTAAACATACCTTTTTATTTGTATATTGACTTATTGATTTATGTACCAAAATAAGTTATGTACCAATATTCATAGTAACATTCGGCGTCGATAAATTTATTGCATTTTGATTGTATTTTTTATTGACAAAGCGTCTTTACATATTGAGTCCACCCTTATTAAACGTATATGTATATGGAAATCGGGTGTTTGAATACTAAGTGGTAACAATATCTGCATAATTTACTCATTATAATATTTAATTATTGAAGAAAACACGAATTCACACAGTCTACATGAATAAATAAACTGATCAAACTAGAAAAGCACTTAAATTCCAATTAAACGAAATCGTGCAAATTCATATACTTCATACGTTTTATTGAAGTATGATATGTGTTTTTTATGTACTAGCTTAACTTTTAAATCATTTATAACCAATATGTTTTGGACTCAATATGTAAAACAAAACAAACGTTATTTTAACATTGACATCACGTACACTTTGACTTACCGTTTTTTAACATTGAAAATCATTTATGTAATTGAAACCATCAGTTAATTCATATGTTTTTTTGCTTCTTACATTTAAAACGGCATTAACCATCAAAAATTACTATTTATACGTGATTCACATGATCACGTAGGTATGATTCACATTTAAACCAACATTATCACTAGAAGGCGGTGTCATACGTTTTAATGAAGTATGATATGCGTTTTTTTATTTCAAAGATTAAATTTTAAATCATTTATAACTAATATGTTTTGGATTTTGTATTATACGCGTTTTAAACATTGAAATCATACGTTTTTTAACATTGAAATCATTTAAACTTTGACTTACCTTTTTTTAACATTGAAAATCATTTAAACATTGAAACAATCAGTTAATTCATACGTTTTTTTGCTTCTTACATTTAAACCGGCATTGACTTACAAATATTACTATTTTGCTACTATTATTATTAGAAACAACAATCCATAAAGGTAATTATTTAAAGCTTTTTTTATTTTAGCACCATAAATACAAATACGTTTTTTATGGATTAAATCATTCAACATTTGACTGAAACGATTCCTAACATTGATACCAGCGAAATTATATACTATATTTCATTGAAATCCTTAAATAACATTGTATACGTTTTTTCCTGTGATACTTTTTTTTTCATGCTAAACAATGTGAGATATTTCGGATACCACGTTTGGACTTAATTATACGCTATGCGTTTTTTAATTAATTTTTAGCAAGTATTGAAAAAGAAAAAAGCAGTCAATGCTATAACTAGGTATAAATAGTTATTTAATTACATATATATTAAAAGCATACGTTTTACGTTTTAACATTTAAATCATTTAAGTCATACGTTTTATTCAAAAATGTGATGCGTTTCTTATGTAGTACATTAACTTTTATCATTTAAAACGAATATGTTTTGGATTTTGTACTTAAATAAGTTTTTTATATAGTAGATTAACATTTAAATCATTTAAGTCGTACATTTTTGACAAATATGATATGCGTTTTTTATATAGTAGATTAAAATTCAAATCATTTAAACCATACGTTTTATTAAAGTATCATATGCGTTTTTTATATAGATTATATATATATATATATATATATATATATATATATATATATATATATATATATATATATATATATATATATATATATATATTTAATTTTACGTTTTATTCAGTCAATGTTGTAACTAGCGATTAATAACGGTTTTTAATTTTACGTTTGATTAAATTTTACGATTATATAACGGTTTTTATATAGATTATATATATATATATATATATATATATATATATATATATATATATATATATATATATATATATATATATATATATATATATATACTAGCTACATAACCCGCCCGATGGGCGGGTATGCTTCAAAAATTAGTATGTAGAAAAATCCCAACAAACATTAATAATTTTACAAATGGCATAATAATGTTGTAGCTGTAATGATGAATCTTCATTCAAAATCGATACATTAAGAAATGTTACATAAAATTTACAAACGAAATAAGACTTCTTTGTAAACTACATTTGCTGTTGAATTAGTGTAATTCCCCTCGATGTCGCAACAAATAACCTTCAATCCATTCTTGTTCTTAACTCGTGATAGGGTCACATAAAGCTGGCCATATGAGAATACCGGTTTTTGCAGAAACAACCCAACCTGAGAGAACGTCTGCCATTACTTTTATTAATGGTCATAGCAAAGCATACCTGAACCGGAAATTGCATGCGATTCAATTTGAAAGGCATCTTGTTGTAGGAAGGGCTAATAACCATTCGAGGGATCGCGCAAATTGTACCCACCCTGCCGCCAGATATGATTTTACCCTCGATTATATTCACCCCCATTCGTAATATCTGAAGTCTGGTTCCGTTGCACAATCCAGCTTTCTGATCAATATTCCGCATACACATTACCGGAGCGCCAATTTTTAACTTCAACATATGCTGCGGGACACCTGACATTTTTATGCTGTTCAAGAAGTCAGTGGTGTAAAGATCAAGGTCAAACATAGTATCATCTTCATCTGCAGCGGAAACCGAGTCCGAAGACTCGTACGTCTTTTCTTCTCCCGGAATTAATGACAGCATACGTTCGTTTATGAGGTCAACCATTTCGTGCGTGGGAGCAAGAATGGCTCTATCCTGAAAAAATCTGGTGTTGGAATATGCTTCACGCGTATAACATATAGTTATATGGCTAGTGGGTACTTCGTGGGTGGATAGTAAAGAAGTGGAGGACTCGGATTCATTGAGTCGGCCTCCAGGGTTTGAAAAGGATGGGTGCGGTATAGAAGCTGATTCATGTGGTAGTCTTTATTGTAATAAGCCGATTCAAAGTGGTAAAGGTGAAAGGATGGGTGCGATAAATGTTATTGATGAATGTGTTATCAATAAATGTTAGAGGAATTGGAAAGGCGAAGAAGCGCAAATGGATTAAGGAACTATGTTTTCAAAATAGTGTTTCTTTCCTTGGTGTGCAAGAGACGTTAATGACTCGAGTTAATTTGTTTCATGTAAAGGCGATGTGGGGTAACTATAATTTTGATTTTGCTTGTAGTTCGGCTCGGGGTCATTCAGGGGGGATTATTTCAATGTGGGACCCGGCTCTATTTGAAAAAATAAATATCATTAGTGGCCGACATTTTGTCATCGTGGATGGTAAATGGGTTGGTAGTAATGAGAAATTGCACTTTATTAATGTATATGCTCCGCAAGATGTGGAGGCTCGACATCTGTTATGGATTGATATACAACAGTATATTGCTGAAAATGAAGGGAAGTTTGTAGTGTTTGGAGATTTCAATGAGGCTAGGGAGGAATCGGAAAGATTTGGGTCACTTTTTAATGCTAATGGGGCGGCATTTTTCAATCAATTCATCGATGATTCAAGTTTGCTTGATTTAAATGTTGGAGGTAGAAAGTTTACATGGATGAATAAAAGAGGGACGAAAATGAGTAAATTATATCGGTTTCTCATCTCAGAAAATGTGTTAAATGATGATTTTTTTTAACGGTAGAAGCATTAGACAGAAAGTATTCGGATCATGCCCCGATTGTGCTTACCTCGAAAAAAATAGACTATGGTCCTACTCCGTTTCGGGTTTTTCATTCATGGCTTGAAGATGATTCATACATGACGTGTATCCAAGAAGGTTGTACAGCTTTTGTGTCTAGTAGACTTACGTCTATGGAAAACCTTAAAGATAAATTGAAGTCCCTTAAAATCGTTTCTAAACAGTGGAAGAACCAAGAGAGAGATAAAAAGGAGTCTAAAGGTTTGCTCTTGAAAAAGAATATTAATGAAATTGAAAGGAAGATGGATGATGGAATAGCTACGGAAGTGGAGATTGGGCAGAAGATTGTGTGGCAAAAAGAACTTCAAGAATTGGAAAGATTATAAGCTATGGATTCCATGCAAAAGCTTAAAGTTAAATGGAATGCCGAGAGTGATGAAAACTCGGCTTTTTTTCATGGCTTACTAAAACAAAGGGGAAACATACAAATGGTTCAAGGCATACTGCACGAGGGACAGTGGTTCACGGATCCAGTTGATGTAAAAAGGGTATTTTTTGATTATTACAAGTTGAGTATATTCTGACATCAAATTTGGAGTTTAGCTCCTTAAATTTTAAAAAATTATCGGGGTTAGAAGCTTCATGTTTGGAGCAATTGTGTACTTTAGACGAAGTTAAAAATGTGGTGTGGAGCTGTGGGAGTGAAAAAACCCCGGGACCGGATGGATTTTCATTTAAATTCATAAAAAAAATTTGAGAGCTGCTAAAATTCGATATATTTCATGCGGTGGAGGAGTTCTTTTCTTCTGGAGTTATGACGAGGGGTTGTAATGCGCCATTCATTACTTTGATACCGAAGGTGACGAATCCGTCTTGTGTTAAAGATTATTGCCCTATTTCGTTGTTAGGGGTGATGTATAAGATTATTGCTAAATTGCTAGCTACTCGGTTGTCTAAAGTTATTGATAATCTTATAAGTGAAGAACAATCCGCCTTTATAAAAGGACGTCAAATATTAGATGGTCCTTTGATGGTTGGAGAAATTATTGATTGGTACAAGAAGAAGAAAAAATTATTAATTTTCAAGGTGGATTTTGAAAAGGCATTTGACTCCGTTAGTTGGGAATATTTAGATGTAATTTTAGCGGAGATGGGGTTCGGACAGAGGTGGCGCAACTGGATATATGAATGTATGGCTTCGGCGTCCTTGTCCGTTTTAGTGAATGGAAGTCCAACTCAAGAATTTTCAACGAAACGTGGTTTAAGGCAATGAGATCCATTTTCGCCTTTTCTTTTTATTATAGCCATGGAGGGTCTTCATCTCTCTCTTCAAAAAGCGGTGCATGATAAAATGATAGCCGGTGCAAGTATTGGTAATTCTAATCTTAATATCTCCCATTTTTTTATGCCGATGATGTTATTATAGTGTCGGAATGGAATGCTATTGAGTTAGACTCAATTATTGGCATTTTGAATGATTTTTATGCTAAGTCGGGGTTAAAAATTAATGTGGATAAATCTAATTTATACGGTGTGGGGGTTGATCAAAATGAGGTGACGGAGTTGGCAAGACGGACGGGGTGTGAACCCGGAATTTGGCCTTTTTTATATCTTGGTATTTCTATAGGGGATGATAAGTCAAAAAGTGCGAGTTGGGAACGAATTATTCAAAGATGTAAAAAAAGATTATCTTCATGGAAGGTAAAAATGTCATCAATCGGAGGTAGATTAACGCTAATTAAATCGGTGTTGGGTAGTTTAGGCATCTATTGGATGTCAATTTTTAAAATGCCAAAAATTGTCATCTCTCAAATAGAAAAATTGCGAGCGAACGTTTTTTTGGGGTGGTAGCGATGTTGAAAGAAAAATGGCATGGGTGAGTTGGAAAGCCATTTTACCACCAAAAGATAAGGGGGGTCTTGATATTCTTAGCATTGAGGCGTTAAATTGTGCCTTGCTCGTCAAGTGGCGATGGCGTTTTATGCAAACCGGAGATGCTTTATGGTGCAAAGTGATAAAATCAATTTATGGGGAAGAAGGTGGTATCAAATATGCAAATCAGTCAAGACGTAATAAAGGGATTTGGAATCATATCATTGATGTAAATAATAATTTGCACGAGCGAAATATTATCCATTATGATTCTATGGCTTTTAGGGTGGTAAGCGGTGACAAAGTAAAATTTTGGTTGGACAAATGGATTGGCGATAGTCCCCTGATTACCCGGTTTAATAGACTTTTCCGTTTAGACCTTAATAACTCGTGTTTGGTAAAAGATAAGTGGCTAAATGGGGAGTGGAGATGGAATTGGAGAAGGGTTTTAAGAGGTGGTTTAGAATTACAACAATTCCAAGAGTTGACAAGTTTGTTAACTGATAAGCATTTGGAAGCAGGTTCCGATAAGCTTTCGTGGTTTCTTGGGCCTGATGTCGAATTTTCTGTGGCACAAGCTCGTAAACATATTGATTATTGCTTATTTCCGGGTAATGACACAATCTCTTATTGGTGTAAGGAAGTTCCAATAAAAGTTAATGTTTTTTGTTGGAGGTTGAATTTGGATCGGTTGCCTACTCGTCAGAAATTGTCACAAAGGGGAATTGAAATCATGTCAATTGCATGTCCTTGCTGTGGATATGGGATTGAGTCTTTGTCTCATGTTTTTTTTTGAATGTGCTACTGCAAGGGATGTGTGGATATTGATCAAGAGATGGTGTGATAGTAACATTGAAAGTGTAAACTCATTTGAAGATTGGTGGGCAGATTGTGATAGACTTCCGGTTGCAAATTGTAGAAGATTGCGTCGTCAAGTAATAGGTATTACGGCCTGTTGGTGGATTTGGCGATATCGGAACTCTCTTATTTTTTATGTAGGGAGTATTAGGAAACGAGATATTTTTGATTTTATTGTCTTGTTTGCATTTTTATGGGTGACCCACAGAAATCCAAAATGTGTGATTTCTTGGGTCAATTGGTTAAAAAACCCGTTATTGTAATTGCTAGTTTCTTGCTAGCTTTTTTATGTTAATATAGTTTCGTGGGGGTCTCCGGAAGGGTAATGGCCATGCCGAAACTCGACCCGTTGCCTCCTTTTTGCTGGTAGAAAAAACAAGAATGATTTATATGGGCTAAAAAATATTGATTTTATTGTAATCTTTTTTATTATACGTAACTTTTTAATAAGCATACTAAAGCTATATATAAAATATAAATTATGCTTAAATAAAGTGTATTTTAACCATTAAATTTTAAATATTAAACAAAATTAATCATTTAGAGATGATTATACTTGGAAAATTGTATTTTAACTATAATAATAAATTTTAACCATAACCAAGAATATTGTATGTATTTGTGCTTATATGTATATTATCAGACTTGGTCAAAAATCTTTATAACTTTTTTTTTTGAACGGCAAGTTAGGAAGTTAGTGGTTCGAGCTTAGACAGTAACATCCACAAGGGTCAAGGGGCAGTATGCCTTTCCCTCAAACCCTCCACATATGAGGAAGAAACCCCACCACCTTTTTAATCTCCAAGTTTTACCTCCAACAAGGCTTGAACCCAAGACCTCTTGAAGGAAAACCCCAATACTACCCTTGGTGGCCAATTGATCTAGACCAATTGGTTAAAAAAAAAATTAAAAATTAAAAATCTTTATAACTTGTTATTGGTTATTCAAATTTGTCAACTGCCATAGGTGTATATTAATGGTGTATATTTTCATAACTTGTTATTTTCATACTAGGTTAAAACCCGCGCGATGCGGCGGGCTGCGAACTTAAAATTTCTAGCGATTAAAGGTCCATTGGTTACATATTTTTATAACGAATACAGTACATAAGCATGAAAACTGTGTATAAAATAGAGGGAAAAGGTAATAATTAGCATTGGCGTTGAAATGTTGTTCGATTACATGTTTTGATTATACACTTGAGAAAATCGAGTAATTTTTTTAATTATAAAGGAGTAAGACCGAGTGATTTTTTTAATTAGTTCCATAATTGTACCATTTACCTTTTACGTTTCCCATAATTATCACTTGAGAAAACCAAGTAATTATTATTATTATAATTTTAATAGTTTCATTGGGTTACAAAATATGGGAACATTAATTGTAGGAGATTTAAAGGCGATGAAAAAAAAACCGATAAAGTTGTATATTAGGACTTTCACATAATCATTGAGCGTTTGGAAACTTTTATAATGTCATTGAGTTAATGATGTTGGAAACTATTAATAAGTGTATAAGTGTATAAGAAACTATTACGTAATTTGCTAATAGTTTCCTTTTGCGTATATTCAGATAGGGCATGATCATTACAATAACAAAAATAGTTTGTACTCCTTTATGTAAAACTGTGAATATTGCACACTTCACAGAACTATAACGTATATTTTCGTTATTATAAATCAAAACACCTTCCTTTTAGGTGTTTAGAAAGTATTACGTTTCTAAGAGTTTCCTTTTGCTCGGAATTCCTTTAATTAATAACGATAAAGTCTTTTCTTTCATATCGTTATTTAGTTTTGAAGAATAATTAATAACGATATTATGAAACATGTATTTAAATATTCAAATAATGTGTGTCTACGTGTGTGTGACTCGTAGTAGTTGGCCATGTACGAATTAAATATTTTTATTGATCAAATAAAAATTAGAGGACAATAAAACAAAATCCCCAAAACATTTATTAATATATCACCAAATATATAGTAATTAAAAGGACGAAGCAAACATTGAAGAATTGTTGTCTTAAAAATGAAATGTTATTGTAAGCTAATTTCATATGACTCCATCATGCGTCCGTCTTCGGTCGCCAACCTTAAATGTCCTCTTCAATTTTGCATACTTGGCACCTTATGAGATTTTGATGATGTCGTGACTTCATTTCCCTCTATCTCGCAACAATCATCTAGTTTCCTCTTTAAGTTTACCGGCGTGCTGACAAATCTTGTTCGAGTTGGCGATGGTGATGGGTGTACTGGAATTGGGGTGATATCATCCCTGAGTTATGAAATTACACTCTACATAATAGATTTACGTAACGGTTATTATGATTAAAGAGGTTACAATTTACGTAGTATACATTGAAATTTAAAATGGTTCTCCAAATTTACTTGGACTTCGCTAATGTTTTTGTGTAACTCTGATAGTATTTATTTATTGTTAGTTGTGGTTGCAATCCCATAAACGCTACTACCGGACTCGATATTATATTGACTCGTGTCTAACTTCAGCGCTAACTTTTTATTTAAAAGCTGATCAAAATCAGCAGGAATCGTTTTGAGAGGCAAGCTAGCCTGATGATGATAAGAATACATATAAAGGAATGTACATATTAAAAAGAAACCATAAAAGTAATATAGAAATGCACCTTTTCAACTTCATCAACGTAGTACTTAGTAGTTTTCCCGAGCAAGTAGTTAGCATCCCGATCAAACATGGTTACGGTTATAACTCCAGTGGTGTCTTCAACAATAACCCGAATTTTGAACCTTGGTGACATATTTAGGATAATATTTTATATGAGTTACAAAACTTGGGGGTAAATGAAAGAAACATCTAAATTAGTGATATTTACCTTGGAACAAAAGACACTTTTTTCCTTTACATGCATCTTTAGAGCACATCTGGATAGACACTTGATGACTTCCTTGAGTTTCGTCTTCGTTTTTCACCATCAGCACCTTTTCTTCCACTGCACTTCTACAATAGACACACAGATTGTAGTTCCACGGGAAAGCGTCATTTACGCCGATTATGGTGCACAAGACAGTAACTTTATTAACCTAGTTGAAAATATTATAGACCAAGTATTAAAAATTAAACATGAAGCAACGGATTTTGTTACAAAAAGTGTTTTTTAAAATTCTGCATTTTAATAATTGTACCTCAGCAGGGTTCAAGGTATCAGCGATAGTTACAAACTTATGGTTTATTAAAAAAATCATCTTTAACAGAGTAAGAATATGTGAACTTCTTGGTGATGGTTGACGGTGGAGTGTCCATACCCGATTCAACAATCAAACGATTCATTCTGTAGTTAGGAAAACGCTCATTATATATAGTAATAAAAATATACGTTCCATATTATAGTGTGTATATCAAATGGTAAGTGGTAGTTACATATGTTTGAAATCTTGTATCTCTTGTGTGGCACTGTTAACGAACACACGTGTTGCTTCAAAGTAACTGGTAACCGATGTTTCCCCTATGTGTTTTGAAAGAAACAAGCACTAAAGTTATAAATTAGTCAAATAAAATATCCATTATGAAAATACTTAATTATATTATCATTAATTCAAAATTACCATTCCAATTGTCTATCTTGGCAAACTGAAGTATTATTACGACACGATCGGTTGGTTGTATGGAATCTAGGTAATCACGCAAAGTATGAGCATGTTCCCCCCACAAGGTTACCAAGATTTTTGCACCCCTGTAATTAAGTAAATTCGATTATTTTTTGAAAACAAATAAGGTTTTATTTATATATATATTCATTGCAACGAACTCTATGTTTTTTATTTCGATTGGCAGCTTGTGCTTGCTCCTGTCATCACTTGAAGAATTAAGGTTGTCAACGACGCAAATTTCTCCGATCACATCTGAAAAAAATCAGTAATTGGTAGTGATATAGGTTAATATAATATATAATTCCTACATACGAAAATGGAGTAAATTTTACCAATTGACTTTGAGGCTAGTAATGAGTTATTCAAAATTTTCTCGTAGGCGGAAAAG
Organism: Calendula officinalis; assembly: GCA_963853835.1. Taxonomy (NCBI): domain Eukaryota; kingdom Viridiplantae; phylum Streptophyta; class Magnoliopsida; order Asterales; family Asteraceae; genus Calendula; species Calendula officinalis. The sequence continues at coordinate 39,649,182 of OY970833.1, forward strand.
TCAAAACCATGTAATGGACCAGACCACTCAGCGCATTCTTTAACCGTTGTGCTTGATTGAAATGAAAGCTTTTCATTCAGGCTAGTAAACGTAAAACGTGACTTGCTCTCCCACAACTTACCTCCTCTGATATAGTAAACACCGTCTTCCTTGAATTTTGATTGAAATCTACTCATCAATCTAACATAAATAGAAGCTTGAATCTTGCCTCCCTACATAAAATGGGTAGTACATATGATGTTAATTTTAAGTTAATATTGTAAAAATAATATGCAAACCGAGTGATTATTTATCGAATATGATTAAGTGTAATACCTCATCGTCAATTAAAAGCATCTCAAGTGATATTATCTCCTTTTTATTGTTGAAGTTTGTGTGGGGCCAAATCCGTAGAACCTTGACCTTGAGGTGAATTTGGTCCTTGAAATCATGAATGTTTCTTACAAAGTGAAATCCGATTGTTGACATCTTAAGAATACCTTACATAAAAAGAATATCATTTACGAATTTGTACACTACAGGAATAAAATTTGTATCAAAAGTTTAAGGAATGAAAAAAAAATAGAGCAGTGGGTGATAAGTAATATCATTGTTTACAATGGTTTGCAGAATTATGAAGAAGACCGGTGACGGGTGATGGTATGTGGTATGTGTTTCGTATTGTGAATGCAAAAGTTAAATGGTTGAGTCGTCAATTTATATACAACTAAAAAACGTATATATTATATTAAATGTAATAAAACGTTTTTGCAACATTTATTGACAAATCAAGTTTGACTGACGTGTTTAAAATGTTGATACTCTAAAAACGTTTAATGTAGAAAACATTAAAAGTGACAATTAAAATGTTTTTAAATCTATTAATGTACATAAACATGTAGAAATCGTTTATACGTTTAATGTAGAAAACGTTTTGAAAACTGTTTAATCGCCAATTAATGTACATAAGCACCTTTAAATCGTTTCTACGTTTAATGTAGAAAACGTTTTTAAAACTATTTGATCGTCAATTAATGAGTTTTTATTACAACGATTTTAAAACGTAATTGCAAGATTTAACCATCAATACAAATGTTTTTAAAACTAACGTTTAAATGATTGTAACTATGGTAATTAATGTTTGATGGTGGGTAAGTAACGGTCGCCAGAATTCATGTTTCCTTTCTATATATAATGCACGAATAGCTTTCCTAATATGGCAGGTCTTAATCTTTCCTTTCTATTATTAATGTTATAAGATAGTTTTTGTAATGTAAAGGCTTGTTTAAAAGTGTTTGTGGATCAACAATCCAAACCATTAAACATGTTATGTCATCTGAAATCTGCAAATAAATTGTAGACGAATATGTTCATGAAAGGATGCTATAGGGCTTAAATCCTTGTACTGCAAACCATATTATGATTTTTCAGAGTAACCATAACCAATCTGCATATATATCTATCATTTGGCTTTCTTTAAGAAACAATACTTTTAAGTTCCTGCAAAATCAAAAAATACAAGTCAAATATTCGAATTGTTGAACTTGATTATTGATATATACACTCCAGCTTTCAAGAACTGCTTGAATAATGTGTACGTGAGAAGCCTATAAATAGTGTGCTTGACCCGACCCCTTTAAAAACGTACGCAACACTTAAGACACATTGAAAGCGTAGCTAATCAATTAAATCTAACGGAAATTATGGGAAGGAAATGACTTTATTAGTCAACTACATTAATAATGAGAGGCCACAATTAGCAAAAATTAAGGAAAATATCCGTTTTTAAATTCTCTCGATTTAGGAGATATTCGTTTTTAATATCCAATTTTAATTAACGGAAATATCCGTTTTAAAATTAGGGGAAATATCAGTATTTAATTTGTCAATTCTGTTTTTAGTCTAATATTTATGGGCAACTTTTAACGCGTGTTTGATTATGTGTTCAACGAATTTAGTCTGCCTATTTATGTAAGGAAACGAAAATTTAGGATGTAATTTTCAACGCAATTTAATTTTGTCAAGAAAAAAGTGGTGGTAATCTCATCCACCTAATAAAGAAGCTGCGGTTTAATTGAGTTTTGTCTTAAAGAAACAGGAGGTTATCATTTGGTGTGTTCAATATAAAACCAAGTATCATATTTGGTGAGGTGGTAAAACGAATACTTGGTGTGCTTGAGGTCGCAGGTTCGAAACTTGGGTCACACAATTTTTTATTGTAAATTTCGGTTGTGGGTTTAAGACCTTCCACTAATGGAAAGGCCGAGTTTAAGACCTTCTATAATTAGAAAGGCATTCCTCTATTATATATAGTATAGATAATTAAATACAGAGTAGTTAGTTCATCTTAGTAACAATATAATCTAGCTGTATATTGATTACGAAAAGGTTGTTGAGTTGATTAACAACTTGAATACTTTCACCATACGTGTGTGGGTAGTTTTTTGGTTTTGTGTAGTGTTCTGATTCATACCAGATGGGTTCTCAGAACCTATATTCATGCAAAATCAATGATGCTTGGAAATGAACCGAATTGGACTGAGAACTAGCCGTAACCGAACCGAAAAGCGCAAAAGTTTCTACAATTTTTTCAGTTTTGGACCAAACTGAACTGCTCAGACCAGACCGAGAACTGATTTTGCATAATAATTAGAATCGAGAACCGGACCGATATAACTCGGTTCAGTCCGATCGGTTCTCGAGACATTTTGCTCATGCTTAATCCAAAATATTCCAACTCTTTCACTTTTAACTTTTTTGTCTTTTTATAGCTCTTTAAATCCATAGTCATACATAAATACAAGATATTAATATCTTTTATTTACTACCAAAAGGCTAATAGTTTAGCGATATCAAATGGTGTTTATAGTGTCTTAAATGGTTTTCAAATTATGATGTTGGTAAAAAGATGTAGAATTAAGAAGTGTAGCCATTCAAAAATATATACTTCGTATTTGTTATTTACTTATTTGAATATAACTTTCTTTTCTTCTTTTATTTTTTTTAATAAATTATATGATATGTTTATTCTTATTAAATATATTTATTAATTTATTGTATATATGTTTTTGATTTCCTCTCTGGCCGTTAATTTATGCTGTATATAAATCATATCCCATTTTATAATCTTATGGACCCGCTTCCAAATTACTTAAAACATGGATCAATCAAATCCCTTGATTGATTGAAGCTGGTGGCAGACAACCAAAGTCATCCGCCCCTCAACAAAATTTGTTTACTCACATGCCGAGACTTACAAAAAGCCAAGCTTTCCAAATAATGACGATTTACAGAACAAATATTTTATAAGAAATATGTTATAAAAATATCATGTGCATGTTCTTTTTATCAGATAAAATTATTGTTTTTGAGAATTTAAGAAATTCTCATATAATAATAACCAAGTTTAAAACATGAAATTATGCATATATTAACGTATTAATTATGCGGGTATTTTAAAATGAGTTTTTCTAATATGTTATGTTAGTGTGCATTAATTAACATAAAATTTGATAATAATTTGTTATTAAACATTAATAAAGTCTATATGTTACATTTTCAGGTGATATATTAAATGTATTTTTTAATTCTAATGGAAAGTTGATGTTATTTAGTGCTAACTAACATATGCCTTGGGAGCACATGTTAGAAAAACTCTTTTAAAATTAGTTGTAACTCAGCAGGTTGAATGCGCGCCAAGAGTATTGTTTGCTGCAATGAATTGCTCCTTTTTTTCTGGTGTATAGCCTAGTTGGTTTCGGAGATAAAATGGAATTTAGAAGTAACCCGGGATCAATTAGTGTCATTTTATTCTTTGATTAGTGCCATATTTATGAGACGTACTCCTTTTCCAATAGTTACTAAAATATTCACAATTTAATAATTATTAAATCAACCGATTATCTAACTGTTACACATTTAAATAGCAAAAATACGTTTAAACACCATATTTCATAATCCACGTTATCATATTTCATAGTTATATTACGCAAACATCAATTGAAAATGCTTTAAGGGGATATATCAATGAAGAAATTGAATAAAGTGTGCAACTTTTAATTACACATGAAATTTGCATCAAGTAATTAAGTTTCGTAAGCGACCTGAGACCTAAATTGAGTAAATTGTACTGTGGTTGGGTCCACAATTCACATGCTGTTGGAGTAAAACACAGATCAACTTGATACTGATGCTGCAGTTAGTACTGACAATAATTAGTACTGATGGGGCAGAACATATTACTACTGATGAAGTTGATGCTGGTGTATACTATAACTTAGTTACTACTGATCATGCAAAGACTGAAGATACTACTGATCTTAGTAGTTACTACTGACGATGGTTTCTGGACTTACTACTGATCACCAAGTTTACTACTGATGTTACATATTTACTACTGGTGATGAGTTTTACTACTGATACGCGTTATTGAAGAATATCAAGTCCGAGATCTTCGCAGAGATAGTTATAGAAATTATGGAAAGAATCTGGAGCTGGATACTTAACAACTATGATAGATGCTGCATTCTATCCAGACAACTATCCAGAACAATTTACAAGTGAAGGAAATGTTTATCATTGGAATGTTATTCCAACTGCTCAAATGTACTTCTTTGAAAAATCTAACAAAGTATGTGAGCTGTACTTGTATGAAAAAGAATATCCACACTCTGAGAAGACAATGTATCAGATATTCACAAATACTATGATGAAGCCATATGATGAAGTAATGTTTCAGAACAAATTGAATTATTTTACAAAAAGAAACAGCAAGTACATCATAGCTCAAAGACATGCTCAAAATCAAAGAACCCTAGAGAGGAGAAGAAAAGAAGAGGAAGAACAAAAGAAACTTAATTGATTAAAAAGATAATCAATAAGTTTAGGGGGAGATTGTTGGAGTAAAGCACAGATCAACTTGATACTGATGCTGCAGTTAGTACTGACAATAATTAGTACTGATGGGGCAGAACATATTACTACTGATGAAGTTGATGCTGGTGTATACTATAACTTAGTTACTACTGATCATGCAAAGACTGAAGATACTACTGATCTTAGTAGTTACTACTGACGATGGTTTCTGGACTTACTACTGATCACCAAGTTTACTACTGATGTTACATATTTACTACTGGTGATGAGTTTTACTACTGATACGCGTTATTGAAGAATATCAAGTCCGAGATCTTCGCAGAGATAGTTATAGAATGTAATTAAATGTATATCTTTTATTATTCGATGTAAATCAAATCCTAGAATAACTAGGGTAAATAGTTTAGCTTCAAGGACTATTATAAATAGTTCCTTACGAATTGTAAACGTACGTGTGTATTGTTAACTTGATAATATACATTGAAGCTTTTTTTGTGAAACTGTGTTCGTAATACGTTGCATGTTATTTACAGTTCATTGTTCTTAATTACATTGATATAGTGTTGATCCGCTGCAACTTCTATATTCAATTAGATCTAAGGTGTTTATTAACTTGTCTATAGTTAATCGATCCTGACAAGTGGTATCAGAGCATATTGGTTCTAGATCTACTATTTGTTAAGAACAACAAAAAGTTTTATTCTTTAAAAACACACACATTGTTAATCATGTCGGATAACAATGAAAGCACTCAGGCCAACAAAATCCCTATTCTCACTCCCAATAACTTTGGGATGTGGAAGAATCGTATTAAGCAATACATGCTTATTACAGATTATTCTATGTGGGAAGTTGTCCTTGAAGGAAACAAAACTGGTCCTGGTCAAGCAAGCAGCTCTGCAACTGAGGCAGACAAACTCAAGTGTGAGAAGGAAAAGAAGGACAAGGGCATCGAACTCAAAACTCTAAGCACTCTCCTACTGGCCATTCCTAATGACTATCAACATCTCTTTGTTGAGTATGATGATGCAAAGATACTATGGGAAGCACTGGAGAAGAGATTCGTTGGAACCAAGAGCACCAAGAGGAACATGAAGTCTGTTCTCAAACAAGACTTTGAAAACTTCAAAGGAAAACCTAATGAAACACTCACTCAAGTGTTTGACAGATTCAACAAGTTAATTGGTGAACTTAACCAGGTTGGTGTTAAGATGGATCAAGAAGATGTCAACATGAAGTTCCTAAGATCTCTTAGTGAAGAATGGGCCATGTATACAGTGGTATATAGACAAAGAGATGCACTAGAAGAAAAAGAGTTGGATGAACTCTACAATGATCTCAGAGTCTTTCAAACTGAGGTAAATCAAAAGAACCCTTCTATTTCTTCTAATAATGCTGCATTTGTCTCTAGTACAGGTCAAGGTCAGGAAACCTTCACAGGAAAGGCTGCAGATTCTGAGGATGCTGCAAGAGAATCTTTCTTCACTAGTCATGTGCATACTGCATTGATTAGTGATGACTTGGAACAATTGAATCCAGATGATCTTGAGGAGATGGATCTTAACTGGCAGATGGCTATGCTGAGCCTAAGGACAAAAAGATTCTTAAAAAGAACTGGTAGGACAAGCCTCAACTTCAACAAAGGTGACAAAGCTGGATTTGACAAAACTAAAGTCAAATGTTACAACTGTAACAACCTTGGTCACTTTGCAAAAGAATGTCCTCAGCCAGACAAAAGATCAAAATCAACTGCCCTTGTTTCACAACAAGGACAAGGCTATGACTGGAGCTTCCAAGCAGAAGAGCATGCTCAAAATCAAGCTCTCATGGCCTTTACTGACAACAAAACTGAGGTAAAACCTAAACCTTGTACTTCTGAATGTGCTAAAATTGTTAAAAACTTAGAAAAAGAAAACACTAAATTAAATGAAGATTTAGCAAAAGCAGTCAGAAGAAATCATGAGTTTGATAGTGTGATTGCTGATCAAGAACATCAAATAAAGGTGTACAAGATGATTGATCAACGGATCAAGGAAGAATTGCTTCAGGCTGTGGATGAGAAAGAGTTTTATGAAACAAAAAATAAAGAAGTAACAAGTAAATTAGAAGAATGTCAGCTTGAAATTGAACAAAATAAACTAACAATTAAAAAATTTGAAAGAAGCACTAAAATTCTTGATGAATTAACTAATAATCAAACTACAGAAAAGGTTGTTCATGGGGTGGGATATCATGCTGTACCACCTCCACATAAATTCATTCCTCCACTGAAAAACAGTTCAGAAAGAATCATTAATGAATTAAAAACTGACAATCAAACTGAATCTAATACTGAAACATCTGAATCAAATGATTCTTCTGATGATGAGCAATCAATTGAATTTACAATATCTCAAACTGAATCACCAAAATCAATTGATACAAGTTTTCACACAGCCCAAAGTCCAAATGACTCTCCCAAATATGATGCAGAAAATATACCTAAAATTCTAAAAAGGGGAAATCAAAGAAACAGAAATCAACTTTTAGAACAAAGAAAAACTATCAAGGCTAAAGATAATAAATTAAAATGTATTATTTGCAACAAAGTAAACCATTTAGCAAAGGATTGTCACTTCAATCCAATAAACTGCAAAGAATTAAAAGAATTTAAATTTTTTAAAGAAAAAGCAAAAAATCAAAAGTTAAAAGATACTACTGGTCCTTCAGTAGTAAATAAAATCAAAACTCCAATTGCTGAAACTCCAAAATTTGGAAGCAGTGCACGAAGATTTGTGCAAAACAGAAGAGTTGGAAGCCCAAAGAAATGCAATTACTTCAAGAACAATGGAAAATCCACTCAAAATAAACAATATTTTAAATTTTCCAACACCAGTAGAAACTTTAACAACTTTACTACTGGTGTTAACCCTCATTATAATGTTGTATGGTACCAATACAAGAATACTACTGGTAAAAACCCTAATTACAAAGATACTACTGCTCCCAAAACAACTTTCAAAGATACTACTGGTGTTAACCCTAAAAACACTACTGGTCATTCCAAACATGGTAAGTACCCAAATACTACTGATCCATCAGTAGTAAAGTATTCAAAAGCAAAAAATCACGGGTATAAACCAAGATCAGTAGGATATTACCCTACCAGTAATACATTCAAAAGAACAGTAGTAAAACAAAACACCAGTACTAAACAAGTATGGGTACCAAAAGGATTTAAAGATAAAACTCCCAAAGCTTATTTCTCAAAGGATGAACCCAAGACATATAAAGCTTGGGTTCCCAAACTTAACTAATCCTTTACTCTCTTGTGCAGAGCATTCAGATCCCAGAAGAAGGAAGAACATGGCATATTGATAGTGGATGCTCAAGGCACATGACTGGAAATCTGCAAATTCTTAAAGATTTCAAGTCATTTGATGGAGGATATGTGGCTTTTGGTGAGAATCCCCAAGGAGGTAAGATTACAGGTAAAGGTACTGTTACAAATGGCAAAATTACCTTTGATGATGTATTTTATGTAGCTGAACTAAAATACAATCTTGTCAGTGTGTCTCAAGTTTGTGATAAAAATAACAAAATTCTTTTCACAGACATTGAGTGCATCATTCTTTCTCCTGATTTTATCTTAGATGAAAAATATGTTGTTTTAAGAACTCCAAGGAGAAACAATGTGTATTGCCTAGATATAGGGGGAGAACTCATTTCTTCAAATGAGATCAACTGTTTTATATCCAAGGCAAACACCACTGAATCAGAACTATGGCATAGAAGGATGTGTCACACAAATTTTAAAAACATGAATAATTTGGTAAAAAGAAATCTGGTCATTGGACTACCTCAAAAAACAATTCATGTGTGATCATCATTGTGTTGCATGCCTAAAAGGTAAACAACACAAGACTTCTCATAAGTCCAAAACTGTGAACTCTATTTGTGTTCCTTTACAGCTCTTACATATGGACCTTTTTGGACCTACAAATGTAATGAGTATTGGAAAGAAACAATATTGTCTTGTTATTACTGATGACTTTTCCAGATATACATGGGTTTTCTTTCTCAGGACAAAGGATGAAACAAGTGAACTCATAAAGAATTTAATGGTCAAACTGGAGAACACATCTGATCAAAAAGTTAAAGCCATAAGATGTGATAATGGCACAGAATTTAAAAATGCTAACTTAATTAACTTTTGTGATCTTAAAGGTATTGACATGCAATACAGCTCACCTAGAACTCCACAACAAAATGGCGTAGCTGAAAGAAGAAATAGAACCATCATTGAAGCAGCAAGATCAATGCTTGCAGACTCAAAATTACCAATTACTTTTTGGGCAGAAGCTGTTAATACTGCTTGTTATGTTCAAAACAGAGTATTAATAGTGAAGCCACATTTTAAAACACCATATGAACTTTTTAATAAAAGAAAACCTTCCATAAGTTTCCTAAAATCATTTGGTTGTCCTTGTACTATTTTAATTACAAGAGAACAAATTGGTAAGTTTGACTGCAAATCTGATGATGGAATCTTTGTGGGATACTCTACTCAAAGCAAATCATACAGAGTATTCAACAAAAGACTAAGGATAATTGAAGAAAGCATCAATGTATCCTTTAATGAAAATGTACCTAATGAACAAGGAAATGGTCCAGATTGGCTATTTGACATAGACAATCTAACCAAATCCTTTAATTCTAACATGAATTTCAATGCAGGTAATCCAAATTGTCCCAATCAAAAGGAAGGAACATCATCAGTTAATACTGGTCAAGAGGAAATGAGATACATTGTAGTTAATACTGCTCCAAAAGTTAATACTGATGTCAGTAATAACTCAAGTTCTGGAACCAGTAGTAACTCTGAGAATGAGGACAGTAGTAATTCAAATACTACTGATACCAGTAATAGTACTCAAAATACTACTGGTCCCAACATTAACCCAGATTCTCAAGATACTACTGATACCAGTAACAACAGCAACAGTAGTAACTCTGACCAAGATGATGATGAACCAAATATCAATGACAATGAAGGATCTCTAGAAGAACAACTACCTGAGACAAATGAGTCCAATCTTGAAAATCAACTAGTGGTTGATAAAGCTACAACTACAAGGACTCAAAAGAACCATCCATTAGACCTAGTTCTAAGTGATGTTAACTCACCACTACAAACAAGAAGCAAATTAAACAAAAGCTTAACTGCAAATATGTGTAATATAAGTTTAATTGCTAATGAATGTATGTTTGAATGCTTTCTGTCTCAGGATGAACCAAAGAAGATCCAACAAGCAATGTAGGACTCAAACTGGATTGAGGCAATGCAAGAAGAACTCCTTCAATTTAAGTTACAAGCTGTTTGGACACTTGTACCTCTACCCAAAGGAAAAAGAGCCATTGGAACAAGATGGATCTTCAGAAACAAGAAAGATGAAAGAGGTATAGTGATCAAGAACAAAGCCAGACTTGTAGCCCAAGGATACACTCAAGAAGAAGGAATAGACTATGATGAAGTATATGCTCTTGTTGCTAGAATTGAAGCCATAAGGATATTTCTAGCATATGCTTCATTCAAGAAATTCAAAGTCTATCAAATGGATGTGAAGAGTGCATTTCTGTATGGGAAGATTGAAGAAGAGGTCTATGTATGCCAACCTCCAGGTTTTGAAGATCCAAAACATGGTGATTATGTGTTCAAATTGGATAAAGCTCTATATGGCCTACATCAGGCACCAAGAGCATGGTATGACACATTATCATCATACCTATTGAAGAACAACTTTAAAAGAGGAGCCATTGATAAAACTTTGTTTACAAAGAAAGTCAAAGATGATATTCTACTGGTACAAATCTATGTAGATGATATCATCTTTGGTTCAACCAATGATTTACTATGCAAAGAATTTGAAGAACTGATGCAAATTAAATTCAAGATGAGCTCTATGGGTCCAATGAACTTCTTCCTTGGACTCCAAGTCAATCAAAGAACAGATGGCATTTTGATAAATCAATCAAAATATGTCAAAGACATCTTGGAAAAGTTTGATTTGAAAGACAGTAAAAGTGCTAGTACACCAATGGAAACACACAAACACCTACATCCTGATGTTGAGGGGGAGGATGTAGATGAACACTTATATAGATCAATGATAGGCTCTTTGATGTACTTAACTGCATCAAGACCTGACATTATGTATAGTGTTTGTGTGTGTGCAAGATATCAAGCAAGACCCAAAGAACTACACTTGCAGGCTGTCAAAAGAATATTCAGATACTTGAAAGGCAAACCATCACTAGGTCTATGGTATCCACATGATTCACCCTTTGAACTCATAGCCTACACAGATAGTGACTATGGAGGTGAATGTCAAGATAGAAAGTCCACTACTGGTGGATGTCAATTCTTTGGATCAAGACTGGTGTCATGGCAATGTAAAAAGCAAACAAATGTATCAACATCAACTGCTGAAGCAGAATATGTAGCTGCATCTGCTTGCTGTGCTCAAGTACTGTGGATTCAAAATCAGCTTCTAGACTTTGGTATCTCTATCCTTAAAACTCCTATTTTTATTGATAATCAAAGTGCTATTAGTATTGTGAATAATCCAGTAAAACACTCAAAAACTAAACACATTGAAATAAGATTTCATTTTATAAGAGATTGTAATGAAAAGAAATTAATCAAAGTAGTTAAAATCCATACTGATGATCAATTAGCAGATCTTTTTACAAAAGCATTTGATGTAGGAAGATTCAACTTCTTGGTTAGCAGTATTGGAATGATTTTGATAACTTAAAATCTCACTTAAAATCATGTGTAAAGTTATTGTTGTAAAATATTATTTACTTAAGTGTTTTACTACTGGTATATCTGTACTACTGGTATGTAGGCATGTGCACAAAATACTACTGGTAGTTAAATACTAGTGGTGTGTATTAGGTCTACACAAATACTACTGGTAAGTCATTACTACTGATGTTCACATATACTACTGGTCTTGTGTGTTAATGGTTACTACTGATGTCTATAGTTACTACTGATGTCAAAATCCTTAGTCACTACTGATGTTAGTAGATACTACTGACGTTTTACTAATGATATCTTATTTACTACTGGTCTTTCAGAAACACAATTACCAAACTAACCCCATGAAAATAACCGTTACGTTATGATTCGAAGGACATTTTAGTAGTTTTGCAGGATAAATCGAAAGATATAAAAGGCGGCAGTCGATTAGTTTAGCATTATCTTCACTTCGTTTCTCTAAATTCTCTCGATAAACCCTAGTTTACGATCAAAAACCCTTCGTCAGTAACAAAATTCATTCATCTTTTTCTCAAAATCAACATCAAATGGCAACTCTACAATCTCTGGATGTGCAAACCGATCTTAAATACTCAGAATTTCACAACATGTGTGCCTTCCTGAAGAATCCCGACGGCACAAAAGATTTTTGACCGATCGTAAAATTCTTGAGAAATTCCTATATACAGTTTGCATTAACTGTAAAACCAAAATCATATCAACAGCACTTGGTGGATTTCTGGACCAATACTGAGCAAACGGAAGGAACAACTGTATCAATAATCAAATCACAAGTAGATGGAAAGCATATCACAGTAACAGAACAATCAATCAGACACCATCTACAACTTCACGATGATTCAGGTATGTCTACTCTTCCTAAGGAATACATTGCTGAAATTTTACAAAAAATGGGTTATGAGGGAAGACTCAATATAGTAACCTTTCAAAAGGGTCTTCTCTCCCCACAATGGAAATTCTTAGTTCATACTATTCAGCATTGTATTTCTCCAAAAAGAAGTACTTGGAATGAGTTTAATAAGGCAATAGCATCTGCTGTTGTCTGCTTATGCACAGACCAAGTCTTTAATTTTTCTCAAATGATTTTTGAAGGTATGTTGGGAAATCTAAGTTCTACCAAATTTTTAATGTATCCCAGATTTATACAACATATCATAAATTGTGAATTACAAAACTTGACAACTCCTAAAAATATTTTCATACTACCAGAGTTGAACAAGAAAGTTTTCTCAAATATGAGAAAACAATTTAAATTTTCGGGTAAGGAAACCCCTCTGTTTCCTAATATGATCAAAGATCATCCCCTTACTGGAGAATGTTCAACCATTGCTACAACCCAAGTTGAACCTCAACCCACTCCATCACCCCCAAAAACAGCCCAAACACCACCCCATCTAGCCACTCAATCACCAGCCCACACAGAAGTCCTGAATGTGTCCCAGGAACTTGATTTAAATCTGCAGAGTGCTACTCTTCACTCTGTGGAAGACCTACCAGATAAAACCAAAAACATTTCCACACTTTATAAAAGAAAGAAATCTTTAAAGGACACCAGGGGACACATTGAGTCAAACCCCAGGCTCCAAGAGTTGTCCTCCAAGGAGGAGAGAGGACATGAGGCGAGGGCTTTCACTACTGATGCCCCAAAGGTGGGTGCACAGGACAGTGAAAACATAATTAGGACCCAGACCTCGGCAACTTTGAGTGATGACTCATTTGAGGAGTTACTCAAAGGACCCCGGTGCCAAGAAACCACAAGGGGGCATCTCTGCTTCTTCTAGGAACAAGAGGATGTCTAAAAGACCCAATGAATCACCAAGAAGTGATGAGGGCAGATCTTCTGAATTGATGGAAAGGATGGAAAACCTCAAAGCCAATGTACCTGTTAGTGAGCCCGATGATCTTGCTAGATGGAGTGAGGGCAGTATTAAAATCAACCAATTGACGGATAAAGTGGATTCTCTTGAATCCACTGTACAAGATTGTCTCAAGTATTTAACAAACCAAGGGAAAACAATGGCTGCCATGAAAAGGCATGTCAATACCATCAACAAGAGAATGAGTTTCTATGAGCAAAGGCTTCATCAACAAACCAAAATCATCAGAAAATTGAAGAAGAAACTTGCTGATAGTGAGGCTCCACCAGTTGAGCTCACTAAGGGGGAGAAGGATAACATACAGACCATGATTGATGAATCTATTGCAGCAGCAGCATCCTCCCTCTTGAATTTAAAAGAAACAGAAGTTGATGAAGGCCCAGAAATGATGGTAACTGAAGATGAACCATTTACTACTGCTACAATGGAAGAACAAGTTGAAAAAGAAACACCAGTAGTATCTCCCACTACTGATGTGATAGCAGTAGTAAGTAAAGAAGAGGAAGTAAAAGCAGCAAATACTACTGATGCCCTATCAGTAGTAACTCCTGAAGTTACACCAGTAGTAACTACTCTAGTTACTACTGAAGAGGAAGAACTACAACTCCCAGAACTAGTTGAAAGAGAAAGATTTGAAATCATCACCAAACCACCTACACCTGCTCAACCACTTATCATACCTGACATTGATGATAATGTGAATTGGTTTGAGGTTGATGAGTGCTCACTTCCTCCACATCCAAAAATACTTCAACAAAATGAACTTAGGTTATTTTCTCCTACTATAATAATCAGTGGTGTGCCTGATATGAAATATATTCCACCTCCACCTTCAGCACATATTAGAAAGGGTAAAGAAATATATGATGAAGATTACCCCAACAGAGCTCTTGGTCATTACATGGTAAACAAGATAAATCTTGTTAGAGCTGATAAACAGTCTAAATGGAAGGTGAAGCAAAAGAGATATTTGGAGAAGGTAGCTAAGTATCAAGCTCTTGAACAGAAGAAGGATAAAAGAGAAATTTCTGTTCAAGCACCTGTTCAAATTAAAGATGTTCAGATAGAAGCCCAAGAAGCAGAATTCAAAAGGCTTAGAAAAGTAGAAGAAGAACATCTAAACTGTCTTGAAGATCTTGTAGCAGAATGTAAAAGAACAAAAGGTGATCTCCCAGATGATATCTTTGAACAGAAGACTCTTATGATAGACTTTCTAAAGACAAAATGGCATAGTGCAAAATCTTTTGGAAGAATGAAGATGATTACTATTATAGACAAATATTGTACTGCAAAGAAGAAAGACTTGGCTGAACAAGAAGCAGAAGAAGAAAAGAAATCCAAAGCCTTAAGTCCAATCAAAACTTTAATCCCAATTAGTCCAAGTTTATTCAAGAAGGATAGTATCTCAACTACTGGTGAGCCATCAACAAAGAAAAGAAAGATGGTCTCTCAAGAACAAAGTGCTCAAAAGAAGTAAAAAACAGAGCAATTAATTCCAGTTCTTGATCTACCAGTTGCTCCCTTACAAAATAATCCTATCATAAACTGGAGAATTTTGAATAATAATGTGATAGAGATCATAAGGGAAGACAAAGTTGTACAGAGATTCACTGGATGGTTACCATTGATCATGTCATGTTCAAGAAGTGATGTTATTAAACTACTGATCATTGGAAAACCAAGAATGAGAAAGAAATCATGGAAAGAATCTGGAGCTGGATACTTAACAACTATGATAGATGCTGCATTCTATCCAGACAACTATCCAGAACAATTTACAAGTGAAGGAAATGTTTATCATTGGAATGTTATTCCAACTGCTCAAATGTACTTCTTTGAAAAATCTAACAAAGTATGTGAGTTGTACTTGTATGAAAAAGAATATCCACACTCTGAGAAGACAATGTATCAGATATTCACAAATACTATGATGAAGCCATATGATGAAGTAATGTTTCAGAACAAATTGAATTATTTTACAAAAAGAAACAGCAAGTACATCATAGCTCAAAGACATGCTCAAAATCAAAGAACCCTAGAGAGGAGAAGAAAAGAAGAGGAAGAACAAAAGAAACTTAATTGATTAAAAAGATAATCAATAAGTTTAGGGGGAGATTGTTGGAGTAAAACACAGATCAACTTGATACTGATGCAGCAGTTAGTACTGACAATAATTAGTACTGATGGGGCAGAACATATTACTACTGATGAAGTTGATGCTGGTGTATACTATAACTTAGTTACTACTGATCATGCAAAGACTGAAGATACTACTGATCTTAGTAGTTACTACTGACGATGGTTTCTGGACTTACTACTGATCACCAAGTTTACTACTGATGTTACATATTTACTACTGGTGATGAGTTTTACTACTGATACGCGTTATTGAAGAATATCAAGTCCGAGATCTTCGCAGAGATAGTTATAGAATGTAATTAAATGTATATCTTTTATTATTCGATGTAAATCAAATCCTAGAATAACTAGGGTAAATAGTTTAGCTTCAAGGACTATTATAAATAGTTCCTTACGAATTGTAAACGTACGTGTGTATTGTTAACTTGATAATATACATTGAAGTTTTTTTTGTGAAACTGTGTTCGTAATACGTTGCATGTTATTTACAGTTCATTGTTCTTAATTACATTGATATAGTGTTGATCCGCTGCAACTTCTATATTCAATTAGATCTAAGGTGTTTATTAACTTGTCTATAGTTAATCGATCCTGACACATGCGTTGCTAGTCAAACCTACATCGAGGGTCTAAAATTAACAATCATCAAAACTATAAGGGTGTGAACTGTTAAATATTAAAAGCGGGTAAGTTAGACGATGAAAAGGTCAGTCAGTTGGTCGGGCATTTGATGGTCGTTGGACGTAACTGTCCCTTATTTATATCAACACTTTTGCATTATTCCATGTGCCAAACTTCGTCACTAAATTACCAATAAAGATACCTTCCAACAAATATTTTAACTTTAATTCTTTTAATTATGTTTGGTGAAAAATTAACTACAAAATACAGAACATGAAGTAAACAACTTCTTGCGTTCATGTATAGAACTTAGATTATTATTTTATTATTTTTGTTTTTTAAGAAAAAGTATCTTATCACAACCCAAAAAGAAAACAAATGGATATACTATAATTTGTAATGGATGCAGTGGATGTAATACAAAATGTTAAACCCATAATGTATCACAACATACTATAGTGCCTTTTAAAAAATCATTGGTCATGCAGCATTACTTTATGGCATTGTATACTTACATATACATGGATTTAAGATAAATTTTCTTATGATAACACTGCAATCTAAATTATAACCATCTCATGACAAAGATGTCTGAAATAATCTTTTAAATGTTATGTGCTCGATTCCTTCCTTAGATAAAACATTAGCAGAGTCATAAGAATGTTCAAAAACAATCACGTCAATGGTTATAAACATGAGTAGCCTTAAAAAAAACTACAATCTAATTTATATGCATGAAATGCTGGAAGAATTGCTTATGCAAAATAAGATTGTCAACTATATAATGTTATATGTATAATGTATACATAACTTTAATTCAAGAGTGGGTAAAAATATATAAGCTAATTAAGAGACAACTGAATTTATGTTATAAAAAGGGTTGTCCCATATTTGTATGCCATAATTACAAAGTATACCAATTGAAAACGGAAACTTTAATTTTGTTTAAGAAGATTCATTAATATTGCACAAATAGTCTTAAATATAGAAAAAAAAAGTATACTAATATTGTGTGAGTTGTTATGAGTTCACTAATTTTGATAAAAGACCCTACGGAAAATTGAGGCCCTTATAGAATGGTAGCCATTAGGAAATATAATTTTGTTAGCATATAGGTATTGATAGTTAACTCATTGACAATTGGAGTAATATAATTAAGGGTAAATTACAGTTTTTGTCCCTGACCTATGGCCGATTCGGGGTTTTTGTCCCTAATGTTTTTTTGTCGGTTTTTTTGTCCTTTAAGTTTTTCAAATTCTGGAAATTTGTCCTTCCGTCCAATTTTGACCGTTAACTAACGATTTTTTTGTCAATTTCCCCAAATTACCCTTGCATCATCTTCCTCAATTTCCCCAAACCCTTCTTCACCATCCGCCATTTTCATTCCCAAATTAAACTTCTGGATCTCATTTCCAATCAGCTTGATTAGATCCAGATTCAAAAACAATGAAGAACAATCAGAATAATAACAATCAAAATCAAATGATTTTCGTTTAGTGGTGGGCATTACCGATTCCGGTACTTACATTGAAGCATCATCAAATCTTCTTCCATACCCTAACCCTGTAAATACTAGTGACCTCAGACCACCTTCTTCCCCTTTGTATTTCAGTATAGCCAGCATTATTGAAAAAATCATCGGACCGTTATCGGTGGGCTCACTCCGGCTAGCCTCAACGGAAATCAGCACGAACCCAATCGTCCGGTTCAACTACTTTAGTAACCCGGTGGATTTGCAGAGGTGTGTGAACGGAACTCGTAAGATCGGCGAATTGTTGAGAAACCGAACGATGCGTAGGTTTAGGTTTAGGTTTCCGGGATGGTCTGGTGCAGAGTTTAGATTTGTGGGCCCCAGTTTGCCGGCGAATCAGTCGAGCGATGAGGATTTGGGTGACTTTTGCCGGCCAAACCCAAATCAAACCCAAGAAGATGTTGGATTTACGGATCTGTTGGATTTACGGATCTGTTTGCCGGCGAATCAGTCGAACAATGTTTGATTTGGGTTTGGTTTGGGAGATGAGAGATGACAGAGAAGAAAGGGGAGGAAGATGATGATTTTAGGGTTTGGGCTTGAAGAACATGAAGAATGAGAAAAAGAGACGAAAATACCCTTTGTTTTTTTGCATTTTTAGTCACTTAACGGCCAAAATTGGACGGAATGATAAATTTTCAGAATTTAAAAAATTTAAGGGACAAAAAAACCGACAAAAAACATTAGGGACAAAAATCCTGAATCGACCATAGGTCAGGGACAAAAACTGTAATTTACCCTATAATTAATTAGTTCCCATTTGTAGCATGCTAAAGTAAATAAAGAAAAATAAAAGAAACGAAAAAAAAAAAAGTTACGTGGACCCCTTTTTAGGTTATAATTTTGAAGATGATTTGTAGATTTAATTTGACTTCTAATCTACTAAACTTGTTAGATTTCATCAAATATTCAAATGTATGTACCAACAAGTCAAATATTTGAAAAGGCTCAGATGTAAAATATTTCCATAATGCTAATTGCTTAGAGGTATCATTATTTGTTATATAACTAAAATTAAATTTTGAGGACACAACACGCATAAACAACATCATGATAGTCACAAATCACACTTACAAAAAAAAAACATAATTATAGTAACAACATAGTATATTTAGGACCATCTACAAGATCTACATAATTTTTCTTTTTTATTAATATTAAATTTTCTTTTTCTCAAACATCCTCTCTTTAAATTAAAAAAAGCAGCCCCCCCCCCCCCCCCCCCCCCCCCCCCCCCCCCCAAATCCTCCCATCCTCTTTTTGGTCTCATATGAACCCCACCCATGATACTTGGTCATTACTAAAGCAAGAAACTACTCAAGAGTTCATACTACCCCCACCCCACCTACCCTACCCTACCCCACCCCACCCCCCTCTCAAGACTAGAAGAAGCACACCACTCCATTTTTTCTTCACTTCACTCTTTCCCTCCCTCCAGTCTCGCCACCATTCAAGGCCACATATTTCTCCCACCATTTTTCTCCATTACTGACTGGTAAGCAAAATATCCATTTTTTATATATTTTTTTCATTATTCTTCTTAAAATTTTCTGTTTCTTGTTCATCCCCATTAACGCAATTTGGGTCAACATTCATGGTATCAAAACACAATCTGTCTTGATTTAACTTCCCATTAAAGCTTCACCTGTTCTTTAACAATAATTTCTGTTTATCCCAGAGTGACACTTGAACATATAATTGCACTCAATTTGACAATTTTCAAGTGAAATTATCTAAATATTTGATGATAAAATCTGTTCCATGTGGCTGGAAATTTAGTTCTTCATAGTTTCCATATATAGGAATTTTTTTGGTGTACTTTTTAGCAAATGGGTTTGTTTTTTACCGTATCTGGTAATATATGTACATCCCTCTGTTCTTGTGGAAGAGAATTTAAGAACACAATGCATAATTTTATTGTATCTTTTTTTTATTGCTTTTTTTTTTTTTGGTTTCGAAAATGTATACTTTCAGAATAATTGTTTTAAGCAAATGCAATTTCATGATAAAAAGTGGTAAATTTGGGTAATAATTATTGATTTTCTTCAAGACCCAGCTGAAAATGGAAAATTAAAATTGATTATTAAATATATAATGTTTATGGGTCAAAATGTATATACATAAAGTTTATGCTTTCATCATTATTAGGGTTTCCCCTGTTTTCTTTTCTCTTAAGACAAGTATATAATTCTGAATTTTCCTCTGTTTTCTACTCACATTTCTGCAAATTTGATGATTAACCAAATAAATTTCTCAATGTTCTTTTCCTTTCTTGTTCAATTTCCAGTTTATGTAACCTGGGGAATACTTCAAAGTCTAAATCTTGAACAACAAAAGCTCAAAAAATGGATGAAAAACAGCTCGATTTAAACGCTCCTTTACTCTCAGTTAGAAGACTATCAACAGCTTCTTCAAATGTAGATAAATTACCAAACAATTCAACTAGAAAATCGAAACCAACCCGACAACAATCACTTCCGGTTACTCGATTTAATTGGGAACCCGAACAAGAAGTCACAAAACCCGCAGCAATTCCGTTCACCTGGGAACAAATTCCCGAAAAAGCAAAAGATCGAATAAAACCCAGTTCACAGAACCCACAAAATTGTCGTAAATTTCCTTCAAAAACGACCCAGATTGATGAACAATCACCAGAAGATGTACACGCTGATGCAATTTCAACGCTTTCTAATTCGTTTTCGTGTAATTTCAGTGAAGAAAATAGCGAAACAGAGTCATCGAGAACATTCTCATCAGATATACAAACTCGTGATTATTTATTGAATCGGTTTTTACCAGCTGCAAAATCTATGATTGTTGAAACGCCACAATACGTAACGAAAAAACAAGAAGCCCCTGTTCTTGAGCCACCTAAGTATGTGAAGAAAGTTTATAGTGGGGAATTACGGCCTTTATTGCTCGAAAAATATCCAATCAATTCGGTTAAACCTTATAATCAAGAGAAAGATAAAGTTAATGATGTTGTTGAAGAGAAGAAGAAATCGAGTAAAAAGGGTTTCGGGTTTTTTCTTCCTCGAATTTGCACGAAACGTTCTTCGTGTCTTCCGAATACAATACAGGGACCGAAAGTGAAAATTCATCAGAGTCAGTCTCCGTTTGGTGATTCGCCTGGCCCTGTTCCTCGGCTTTCTAGAAGAACTTCTAATAGTGGACCGTTGACTCCGAGTCTTGAAAAGGTACTATCTTTAAAAAGATCTTGTATTTGATCATGAATTTTGCAAGAAATCGTTCTGTTGTTTGAAATTTGTAATAATTAGATAATAAGCTCGGGAATTATAATTATTTAAGGAACTAGTAGATAGAAAATGACCAAAAGAGACAAATTTATGTGAAAAAAATGAGAGAAATGTTTGGCTAAATAAGGGTACATGTGTTCTCTTTTACCCTTAGTTTTATTATAGCTAGTATAAATAATTCAATATTAGGATGTAACATACAAGTTTATCCAAACATTAGAAACTCATTATTCCAACTTCAAATTCACAATAATCAGATAATCAGTTCTAAAATGTAGATTCAAGTATCATAAATTAATATACTTGCTCATTAAAAAAAATCTTTTTTTTTTTTGCAGCAAGCCATGGACACGGTAATCAAGAAACGGGCCGAATCTCGATCAAAAGAAGTGCACGAAACTCAATACAAACGAAATCCCTTGGCCCGTTCGGGTGACTCATTACCATCATCTCCCCACCGAGGTATGTCTCGTAGTGGTCGAATATCCCCATACCGTAACGAATCACCACGATCTCCATTCCATGATGGGGCCCGCTTTCTTGGGGTTCCAAAAGACGCTCAAAATCAAAATCAAAATCAAAATCAAGTTGTTAAGCCCAAAACGTGCCCTTCACTTAATGTGAAAAGTCATTTTACTCCTCGTTTGATACACGATAGTACTCCTTCGGTAGTACCCGAGAAAACTTTGTACATAGACTGGGTTGAAAAACCCAAGAACCCGATTCCAAATGATGTTAAGAATGTGCAAAATGATGAGGTAGACGGGTCAGTTCAGGTTCCTCCGTTGCCTAAATCGCCCTCGGAATCGTGGTTATGGCGTAAGATGACGTTAAGGAGCCCGTTTCCAAAGAAGCTACAACAAACTCTTGTTGAAAAGAGCCCTAAAAATGGGCCAAAATGGGAGACTATTGTCAAGACTTCTAATGTGCATCATGATCATGTTCGGTATTCCGAGGTAAAGTCATCCATTGGGTTGTCCAAAACTTCATTAATATTTTTTTTAAATAACTAGTTTGTCAAAAAAACTGACATGTCTAAATTCGTTTATTTTACCCGTTAAAGATAAACCATAGCTCAAATCGGCCGATTTATAAGTAAATGGGTTGGATTTGTTTAATCTTGTTTGGCTTATAAATCTTGTTGGTTTATTTCAGGAACTACTTAATGTTTCCAAGTACACGGAGATCTCGTTTTGAGAAAAAAGGGAAATACGGTTAACTTGTGAAGAATGTGAGGCCGTTCTGTTTTCTGATGGCCCCTTGGTGACTCGGTTTTATACAATTTGCGGTTTTTATTTCACTTTTAAAAAAAAAAATCTTTGGTAGTTGATAGGTGACGATTGGATTGAGTTGGATTGGATGATGGTTTTTGTTTTTGCATCCATATTTGTGATCTTGTTCTATTTATGATGAACACATTGTTCTTCTGGGGATTGAAGTTTGTAATATGAACCAAAGAAATATTGTTTGAGTTTTAATTTTAAAGGCAACGAACAAAGAATTCTGTATTAGTCCCCAAATGTGTTCAATTATAATCTCACATTTTTTACTATTTAAAACTTGTAATTACAATCCGTTTAAAAACTTATAATAATTTTTCGTAAAAAATTCTATATCATCAAACTATATTGTTGTTTTATGACACTTGTCTTATCTTAATACTTCCTCCACGCATTATTAGTTATATAATAAAAGTTAAATTAAGTTAAATTGGATAGTTAGTGAGGAATGTGTCCCCCATTTGATTGAATAAAGCGAGATTAATAATGTTTAAAAGTAAAAGTAAAGGTAAATGAATTATTTCACTATATTAAAGAAGATAATTAATGAGTGTTGGTTCTACTAGTTTTTTACTAAATAAGATAAATTATTTAAATACATCACTTATTTTAATATACCAAAAAATAGAAATTGTATCACTTATTTTGATACATCAGAAAAATGAAAATGTATAACTTATTCTTAATAAGAGGAAGTACAATTTTATACTTTTTACATTTTGGTTTTATTATTCTCAGAAGACAATTTATATTCAGATAAGGGAATTTATACCGATACTAGATGAGAGCAATGTTGAATTGTTGATGTTTTATTTTCTCAATAGGAATCTTGATGGCCTTTCACCTTTTCCTACGTACATTTGTCCTTTTAAAAGCCTGGGTTCGGGCTCCAATGCAAGGTTTGGACTTTGGTCCTGTTAATTGGGTCCTTTGAAATCGGGCCTGATGATCCTGGGCCCGTTCATCTAGGCCTGTCATAGTGTCATATACTCATCTATTAAATATAATAAAAGAAGTTTTAGGGTGCCACATGTCATCTTTTAAGACCATATCTTTAACATGTGGCAGCCTTCTATTGGCAAACAACTTCGTTTTCCCGCCCAAAGTATCCTAAGTTTGTAACTACCTTGCTATATTCATGAATTAAACGTAATATTTGGCAAATCAATTTATATTCCTATGAGTTTAATTTTATTCAGCTTAATTCCTAAAATGATTCAGTTTCCTTAATCACTAAAATACCAATCATTCAAATCATATCAATATGATTCCTAATAAGTATAGGCAAATCGGTTAATTTTTGTTACTTCCTAATATGATTCTGATCTAATAATACAAAGAATTTTGAATAAGTGCTACTTTTAATAATAAACGACAGCATATGGAGGTGGCGACCATCGTGGGTAATGCTGAAAATATAATTGTGGCGGTGCGACGGAAGTGGCTCCCCGGAAATTCGTTGATAAATTAATGGACAAAGAAATTCTATTTACCATGCTGTGGCAAGGTGGTATAAAATTAATATAACTATTTCTATGTAAATTTTATAATTTTTTTTATAGATTTCTTTAAATTCCTATCTTATTTTCTTTCCATTAGTTCATAAAATATTTAGGGTTTTTGTTAGTGCAGACACATGTGAATAGGGAGATACGAAGCTCATTTAAGGGATACTAGTTGCAGAAGAGAAGGACAAGTTCATAAAGGAAGACAAGGTAATTCATTAATTAATTACAAGTTCTAAATTAAATATTAAAAATTTAATGTATTCTTGAATTGATAGTATTCTTGAATTGAAAATTTAATAATTCATCTCCTAACATGATCTGTTTTTCTTCCATTTTTTTTGCATGGTTTTATAAATGATTCAACTGGAATTTGAATCAATATTCTTGCAGTTTATTTATTCCTGTCTATTTTTCTTCCCTTTTTATTTATCTTTAGCATTTTAAACTTTTAAATTGATGATGTTGTTTTTCAACATTGCATAACATCGGTCTTATGTTATATAGGAGGTTAAGGTGCTGTTTGTTTTTTAAGAGGTAGAATGTCTGCAGTCTGCGGACCACATCTACAGAGAAGATTTAGACCAAACGTCTGCAGTCTATAAGAAGAAGACCGTTTGTTTTTTAATGTCTGCAGGTTGATAAAAAAAATTAAGTGGCAGTATTTGTGTGGGTGGTGGTGGGCAATGGTGGTGGTGGCAGTACATGGTGGTGGGTGGTGGCGGTAGATGGTGGTGGGTGGTTGTGGCGGTATGTGATGGTGGTGGCGGTAGATGATGGTGGTTGGTGGTGGTGGTGAGTGGTTGTGGCGGTATGTGGTGGTGGTGGTGGGTGGTGGCGGTAGGTGGTGGTGGGTGGCGGTGGCGGTGGGTGGCTGTGGCGGTATGTGATGGTGGTGGTGGGTGGTGGTGATGGTGGTGGCGGTAGATGGTGGTGGGTGGTGGCGGTAAATGGTGGTCGGTCGCGGTGGCGGTACGTGGTGGGTGATAGTGGCATTAGGTGGATGCGATAATTGGTGGTGGCGGTAGGTGGTGGCGGTAGGTGGTGGTTGGTGGTGGTGTGTGGCGGTGTTGGTATGTGGTGGTGGTGGTGGTAGTAGATAAAATTTTTTTAGGTGTAGGTAAAATGTCTTCTAAACTTGGAAGACTATGGTCCAAGTCTTCTCCAAACAGAACTCAAAAAGACTTTTTCACATCTTCTGACTTCCAAAAAACAAATAGTCTTTTTTCAAAATGTCTTCCCACCTGCAGACATAAGACCTCAAAAAGACTTTCTGTCAAAAAACAAACGCCACCTAAGAGAAGGAAGATAAAGCTGCAAGAGCGTATGATTTAGCCGCATTGAAGTATTGGAATACCGCAACAACTACAATTTTCCCGGTAAGCTAGACAAAAAACCTAAGAACAATAACCTTTTTGAAGGAATTAAACAACATAACTTTTAGCTCATACAATATATAGTGCAAGTTTTACAACTAATTATGATTCTGATAATTACAATCAAAATTTTAGTGTAAAAATCATCCCGTCTTAACTTATTATGACCAACTAGCAAGACGCTACTAACGACTTTAAAGAGACGTTACATAAGTAAATTGCAAACTTAAGATCACAATACTAATTGATCGAATGAACTATACTAGAAATAAAGCCAAGAAATAACGGGTAAAAGAAAATGTTGAGCATTGAAAGGTTGTTAAGTATAAAGTTCAAGCTTTATTATATTTTATTTCAATTTTAAAATGATTGCTTGACATCAAAAACTTAAGATGAGTGTCTTATAAACAAAAAAACTAGGTAAATGGAAACGTGTCAAATGGGTAAAAACGAAAACATTAGTATTTAGAAGATCATTGAAATAATATAAATTTTGTAATCATAAATAAATGACCAAAAATTGAAGTGATTAAAGGCATTAAATGTTAAATGAAAAAAGGAGTAAACGTTATTGCGTGTTACCAGATGCGACCTGGTATATTTATATACACTTTAGGCTGAGATTCAATGTGAATTTGTTTAGAATTTGAATTAACAAAAGAGTAGTTAGATTTAGGTTTATTTAATTGTATTATGGATTTTTAAAGGTGTGCAGGAAAGTAATTTATATAAATATGATCATAAAACCTTTAGTTTCTTCATAAGGCCAAGTTTAATTGTTATTCTACAAATGTGCCATTAGGGTTCTATACCTTACTATGAATACTTGATTGGTACGGTACTACCAACCAAACATGTTAACTACCAACCTTTCTTGGTTCAGTTGGTAGCATATTTGTTGGTTTTGTCCGTACAAATTTGACACCCTTAATAATTGGTATTTGTAGTGTGAATTTTTTAAGCTTTATCTATGTGGTATGAAATTATAACACCAATAATTGTGTAAATGGTTTAAGTAGACTAAAAATACTATAATAGTTTAAATGTTGCGACTTATAGACATTTCAACTTATACTGCAGAGTAGAAAGTCACCAGATTCTGCTCAGAGAGCATATGGTGTAATTCATCAAAATTGTGTTTCCAGTGAAAACACAACTATGAAATTTAACGATAAACATAATCCACCTCATGAACCAGATTGCAAAATTTGATCCAATTACCCAAATTCCCAAACCTAGGAAAGCTTTTTTAATTAATCTAGCTTTTGTAATCGACGCAATAACTTTATTTTTCCCAAGTAAAATAAGAAAATTTGGACAACTATTTGGGGGCAACCTAATCCGATCTAACCGGTTAACCCATTATGTTTACTTGAAATAAATTTTATGTTCAACAAAATTACTGATCATCCGTGAATTTTCACGGGTTATAACCTAGTTTAAATATATAGGCTGGTTCTTTGAACTACAAAAATTTATTACAACTAGCGAAACGCTACATCGAGTTTTTACATAATAGCAAACATACCATAATCACAAGACACATTAGAAAAAGCGCGCACTTTAAATTATTGGGACAAAGTTATTAAACAAGGGGTGATTTTTGGATTTTTGCACCACAATTTTTATTACATGTACCACAACTATTGTTTAATATTGTGTGGAGTAGTTATTAAAAATTGTCGTCTAGAAATGAATTCCCCTGTTAAACATGATCTTCTCTTTGACTTAGCTATTAACAAAGTCTTATCATATTAGATTGAAGGACTTTCAGGAATCAGTCCCTATACTCTCTGATAAAATTATGATTGTCTACGTCTCATATTAACCGTACCTTGTCTACGTCGGGATTAAATATCGTTTTTATCATTAAATAGTTGTCATCTTTTTTTATCATGTTGTAACAGTTTAAAGGGTTCCTTGTTGTCAGGATCGATTAACCATGAAGAGTTAATAAACACCTTTAGATCTAATTGATTATAGAAGTTACAGCGGATTAACACTATATCAATATAATTAAGAACAATGAACTGTAAGAACAATATGCGAAAATATTAAGAACACAGTTTCACAAAAAGCTTCAATGTATATTATTGATTAACAATACACACGTACGTTAACAATTCGTAAGTACTATATATAATAGTCCTTGAAGCCTAACTATTTACCCTAGTTATTCTAGGACTTGATTTACATCGAATAATAAAAGATATACATTGAAATACATTCTATAACTAATTCTGCGAAGATCTCGGACTTGATATGTTTCCAAAACGTGTACCAGTAGTAACTGCAATCACTAGTAGTAAATATGCATCGTCAGTAGTAACTCTGGTGACCAGTAGTAAGTCCAAAACCAACGTCAGTAGTAACTACTAAGATCAGTAGTATCTTCAATATGTGCTTGATCAGTAGTAACTTAGTTATAGTCTTCACCAGTATCAACTCATCAGTAGTAAGTTATTCTGCCCCATCAGTAACAACCATAGTATTCATCAGTAGTAACTATGATCAGTACTAACTGTAGCATCAGTAATAAGTTGAACTGTGAACTGCTCCAACAATCTCTCCCTAAACTTATTGATCATCTTTCAATCAATTAAGTTTCTTTTGTTCTTCTTCTTCCCTCTTTCTCTTCTCTAGGGTTCTTTGATTCTGTTGCCTTCTTTGTTCAATGATGTATTTGCTGTTTTTCTTTGTAAAATAAGTCTATTTGTTCTGGAACATTACAGCATCATATGGCTTCATCATTGTGTTAGTGAATATCTGATACATAGTCTTTTCAGAATGTGGATATTCTTTTCATACAAGTATAGCTCACATCTTTTGTTTGGTCTTTCAAAGAAGTACATATTTGCAGTTGGGAGTACATTCCAAGCATATACATTTTCTGGATTTGTAAATAGATCTGGGTAGTTATCTGGATAAAATGCAGCATCAATCATTCTTGTTAAGTATCCAGCACCAGACTCTTTCCATGATTTCTTTGACATCCTTGGTTTTCCAATGAACAGAAGTTTAATAACATCACTTCTTGAACAGGATCCAATCAATGGTAACCATCCAGTAAATCTTTGTACAGCTTTGTCTTCCCTTACAATCTCTATAACATTGTTAGGCATAACTCTCCAATTGATGATTGGATTGTTCTGCAAGGGAGCAACAGGTACTTCAAGAACATGAATGATTTGTTCTGTTTTTGATTTCTTTTTAGCACTTTGTTCTTGAGTAACAGCCTTTCTTTTCTTTGTTTGGGGAGTTGAGGATTCACCAGTAGTTGATATACTACCAGTTTTAATTAAACTTGGACTGATTGGAATTAAGGCTTTTGATTTCTTTTCTTCTTCTGCTTCTTGTTCAGCCAAATCTTTCTTCTTGGCAGTGCAATATTTTTCAATAATGGTGATCATTTTCATTCTGCCAAAGGACTTTGCACTGTGCCCTTTTGATTTCAAATATTCAATCATATTTGACTTCTGTTCAAATACATCATCTGTTAATTCACTTTTTGTTCTTTTGCATTCAGATACCAGATCTTCAAGACACTTTATATGTTCTTCTTCAACTTTTCTGAGTCTTTTAAATTCTGCTTTTTGAGCTTCTATCTGAACATCTTCTATTTGAACAGGTACTTGAACAGGTATTTCATTTTGAGCCTTCTTTTTCTTCTCTTCAAGAGCTTGATACTTAGCTACTTTCTCCAAGTATCTCTTGTGCTTCACCTTCCATCTTGATTGTTTATCAGCTCTGACAAGATTGATTTTGTTTACCATATAGTGACTTAGTGCTCTGTTAGGGTAATCTTCATCATAAACTTCTTTACCCTTTCTAATATAGGCTGAAGGTGGAGGTGGAATATATTTCATATCTGGAATACCTCTGATTATTATTGAAGAAGAAAATAATCTAAGTTCATTTTCTGCAAGAATCTTTGGATGTGGAGGAAGTGTGCATTCATCCACTTCAAACCAATTCACATTATCATCAATGTCAGGTATGATAAGTGGTTGATCAGGTGTAGGTGGTTTGGTGATGATTTCAAAACGTTCTCTTTCAATTAGCTCTGGGAGCACTAGTTCTTCCTCTTCAGTAGTAACCAAGGTAGTTACTACTGGTGTGACTTCAGGAGTTACTACTGATAGGGCATCAGTAGTGTTTGGTGCAGTTGTTTCCTCTTGTTGATTTACTACTGCTATGATATCAGTAGTAGGAGTTACTACTGATACTTCTTGTTCAGTTTGTTCTTCCATAGGAGCAGTAGTAGTAGGCTCATCATCAACATTCATCTTTTCTGGGCCTTCATCAACTTTTGTTTCTTTGAGATTGAGGAGAGAAGTTGCTGCTGCTGCAATTGATTCATCAATCATGGTTTGAATATTGTCCTTCTCCCCCTTAGTGAGCTCAACTGGTGGAGCCTCACTATTTTCAATCTTCTTCTTCAGTCTCCTTATTATCTTTGTTTGTTGATGAAGCCTGTGCTCATAGAATCTCATTCTTTTGTTGATGGTATTAATATGCTTCTTCATTAATGTCATTGTTTTTCCCTGATTGGTGAGATATTTAAGGCAGTCATGTACAGTGGATTCAAGGTATCCCAACCTATCCGTCAATTGTGTTTGTTTAATACTGCCCTCACTCCATCTAGCAAGATCATCGGGCTCACTAACAGGTACATTGGCTTTAAGGTTTTCCATCCTTTCCGTCAATTCAACAGTTTCAGGTCTACCCTCATCACTTCTAGGTGATGAAATGGGTTGTTTGGACACTCTCTTCTTCCTAGAAGAAGCAGTAGTGCCCCCCCCCCCCTTGTGGTTTCTTGGCACCGGGGTCCTCTGAGTAATTCCTCAAAAGAGTCATCACTCAGAGTTGCCGAGGTCTGGGTCTTAGTGATGTTTTCACTGTCCTGTGCACCCACCTTTGGGGCATCAGTAGTGAAAGCCCTCGCCTCATGTCCTCTCTCCTCCTTGGAGGACAACTCTTGGAGCCTGGGGTTTGACTCAATTTGTCCCCTGGTGTCCTTGAAGGAAGTTTTCTTCCTTTTATATATTGTGGATATGTTTTGGGTAACATTGGGTAGGTCTTCCACAGAGTGAAGAGTAGCACTCTGAGGATTTATTTCAAGTTCCTGGGACACATTCAGGACTTCTATTTGAATGGGTGATTGAGTGACTGTTTGGGGTGGTGTTTGGGCTGCATTTGGGGGTGATGGAGCGGGTTGAGGTTCAATTTGGGTTGTAGTTTGGATTGAACCTTCTCCAATAAATGAGTGATCTTTGATCATGTTAGGAAACAAAGGGGTTTCCTTGCCCGAAAATTTAAACTATTTTCTCATATTAGAGAAAACTTTCTTGTTCAACTCAGGGATTATAAAAATGTTTTTAGGAGTTGACAAGTTTTGTAATTCACAGTTTAAGATATGTTGAAGAAATCTGGGATACATTAAAAATTTTGAAGTACTAAGATTTCCCAACATACCTTCAAAAATCATATTTGAAAAATTAAATACCTGGTCTGTGCATAAACAAACAACAGCAGATGCTATTGATTTGTTAAACTCATTCCAAGTACTTCTTTTAGGAGAAATACAATGTTGAATGTTATGAACCAGAAATTTCCATTGTGGGGAGAGAAGACCTTTTTGAAAAGTGACTATGTCAAGTCTTCCCTCATAACCCATTTTACTTAAAATTTCAACAATGTATTCCTTAGGAAGGGAAAACATACCTGAATCATCATGTAGTTGCAGATGGTGTCTGATAGACTGTTCTGTTATAGTGACCGTTTTGCCATCCACGGTTGATTTTATCATTGACATTGTCGACCCTTCGGTTCGTTCAGCATTTGTCCAGAAATCAACCAAGTGTTGTTGATATTTATGCTTTCGGATTGACGGTTAAAGCAAACTTTATATAGGAGTTTTTCAAGAAATTTGCTATTGGACGAAAGTCTTTTGTACCGTCTGGATTCTTTAGGAAAGCACACATGTTGTGAAATTCAGAGTATTTGAGAGTTGTTTGAACATCCAGAGATTGTAGAGTTGCCATTGTTGTCGATGTTAAGATGTTTGATTGATTTCGATTTTGAGAGAAACAAGTATGAATTTTTGTTACTGATGCAGGGTTTATGATCGTGAGTTTAGGGTTTATCGAGAGGATTTAGCAGATCGATGAGAGGATAATGCTAAATTAGTCGACTTCAGCTATTTATATCTTACGATTAATCCTGCAAAAATACTAAATTGCCCTTCGAAGCATAACACAACGGCTAATTTCATGAGGGTTAGTTTGGTAATTTGATAGTTGAAAGACCAGTAGTAAATTAGATGCCAGTAAGAAAACGTCAGTAGTATCTAAGAACGTCAGTAGTAACTAAGGATTTTAACATCAGTAGTAACTATTGACATCAGTAGTAACTAATGAATTTCATTACTGACCTAATTTGCAAGACCAGTAGTATATGTGGATACCAGAAGTACTGTCTTACCAGTAGTATTTTGTGTATACCTAATACACACCAGTAGTAGTGACCTACCAGTAGTATTTTGTGCACACGCCTACATACTTGTAAAGCAGACCTACCAGTAGTAAAACACTTTAAAAATAAATAACTTTTTACAACAAAAAACTGTACACATGATTTTGATTGAGAATTTAATTTATTAAAATCATTCCAATACTGCTAACCAAGAAGCTGAATCTTCCTACATCAAATGCTTTTGTAAAAAGATCTGCTAATTGATCATCAGTATGAATTTTAACTACTTTAATTAACTTCTTTTCATTGCAATCTCTTATAAAATGAAATCGTATTTCAATGTATTTAGTTTTAGAGTGTTTTACCGGATTGTTCACAATACTAATAGCACTTTGATTATCAATAAAAATAGGAGTTTTAAGGATAGAGATACCAAAGTCTAGAAGCTGGTTTTGAATCCAGAGTACTTGAGCACAACAAGCAGATGCAGCTACATACTCTGCTTCAGCAGTTGATGTTGATACATTTGCTTGTTTCTTGCATTGCCATGATACCAGTCTTGATCCAAAGAATTGACATCCACCAGTTGTGGACTTTCTATCTTGACATTCACCTCCATAGTCACTATCTGTGTAGGCTATGAGTTCAAAGGGTGAATCATGTGGATACCATAGACCAAGTGATGGTTTGCCTTTCAAGTATCTGATTATTCTTTTGACCGCCTGCAAGTGTAGTTCTTTAGGTCTTGCTTGATATCTTGCACACACACAAACACTATACATAATGTCAGGTCTTGATGCAGTTAAGTACATCAAAGATCCTATCATTGATCTATATAAGTGTTCATCTACATCCTCCCCTTCAACATCAGGATGTAGGTGTTCGTGAGTTTCCATTGGAGTACTTGCACTCTTGCAGTCTTTCATATCAAACTTCTCCAAGATGTCTTTAACATATTTTGATTGGTTTATCAAAATACCATCTGTTCTTTGATTGACTTGAAGTCCAAGGAAGAAGTTCATTGGACCCATGGAGCTCATCTTAAACTTGATTTGCATGAGATTTTCAAACTCTTTACATAATGAATCATTTGTTGATCCAAAAATGATATCATCTACATAAATTTGCACCAGTAGTATATCATTTTTGACCTTTCTTGTAAACAGAGTTTTGTCAATTGCTCCTGTTTTGAAATCATTCTTTAGTAAGTATGATGACAATGTATCATACCATGCTCTTGGTGCCTGATATAGGCCATATAGAGCTTTGTCTAGTTTGAATACATAGTCACCATGTTTTGGATCTTCAAAACCTGGAGGTTGGCAGACATATACTTCTTCTTCAATTTTCCCATATAGGAAGGCACTCTTTACATCCATTTGATAGACTTTAAACTTCTTGTATGAAGCATATGCTAAGAATATCCTAATTGCTTCAATTCTAGCAATAGTCTATTCCTTCTTCTTGAGTGTATCCTTGGGCTACAAGTCTGGCTTTATTTTTGATCACTATACCTCTTTCATCTTTCTTGTTTCTAAAGATCCACCTTGTTCCAATGGCTCTTTTTCCTTTAGGTAGAGGTACAAGTGTCCAAACAGCTTGTAATTTGAATTGAAGGAGTTCTTCTTGCATTGCCTCAATCCAGTTTGAATCCTTCATTGCTTGTTGAATCTTCTTTGGTTCATCCTGAGACAGAAAGCATTCAAACATACATTCATTAGCAATTAAACTTATATTACACATGTTTGCAGTTAGACTCTTATGTAATTTGCTTCTTGTCTGCATGCTTGAGTTCACATCACTAAGGACTTGATCCAAAGGATGATTCTTTTCAGTTCTAGTGCCATGAACTTTATCAACAAGTAGTTGGTTTTCAAGATTAGACTCATTTGTCTCAGGAGATTGTTCCTCTTGAGGTTCTTCATTGTCATTGATGTTTGGTTCATCATCATTTGCTGGTTCAAAGTTACTACTGGGATCCGTAGTATTTAAGTTATTACTGGGATCAGTAGTGTTTAGAGAATTTAGGTTATTGCTAGGACCAGTAGTATTTTGAGTACTATTACTGGTCTCAGTAGTATTTGAATTACTACTGTCCTCATTGTCTGAATCACTACTGCTTCCAGAATTTGAGTTATTACTGTCCTCAGTATTAACTGTGGGAATAGTATCAACTACTATGTATCTCATCTCTTCTTGACCAGAATTTAAGGATGATGTTCCTTCCCTTTGAGTATGACCATTTGAATCACCTGCATTTAAATCTATGTTAGTGTTAAAGGATTTGGTTAGATTGTCTATGTTAAATAGCCAATCTGGACCATTTCCTTGTTCATTAGGAACACTCTCATTAAAGGATACATTGATGCTTTCTTCAATTATCCTTAATCTTTTGTTGAACACTCTGTATGATTTGCTTTGAGTAGAGTATCCCACAAAGATTCCATCATCAGCTTTGCAGTCAAACTTACCAATTTGTTCTCTTGTAATCAGAATAGTACAAGGACAACCAAATGATTTTAAAAAACTTATGGAAGGTTTTCTTTTATTAAAAAGTTCATATGGTGTTTTATAATGTGGCTTAACTATTAATACTCTGTTTTGTACATAACAGGCAGTATTAACAGCTTCTGCCCAAAAAGTGATTGGTAACTTTGAATCTGCTAACATTGATCTTGCTGCTTCAATGATGGTTCTATTTCTTCTTTCAGCTACACCATTTTGTTGAAGAGTTCTAGGTGAGCTGTATTGCCTGTCAATACCTTTAAGATCACAAAAGTTAATTAAATCAGAATTTTTAAATTCTGTGCCATTGTCACATCTTATGGCTTTAACTTTTTGATCAGATGAGTTCTCCAGTTTAACAATTAAGTTCTTGATGAGTTCACTTGTTTCATCTTTTGTCCTGAGAAAGAAAACCCATGTATATCTGGAAAAGTCATCAGTAATAACAAGACAATATTTTTTCTTTCCAATACTCATTACATTTGTAGGTCCAAAAAGGTCCATATGTAAGAGTTGTAAAGGAACAGAAATAGAATTTACCAGTTTGGACTTATGAGAAGACTTATGTTGTTTACCTTTTAGGCATGCAACATAGTGATGATCACACATGAACTGTTTTTGTGGTAATCCAATTACCAAATTCTTTCTTACTAAATTGTTCATGTTTTTAAAGTTTGTGTGACACATCCTTCTATGCCAGAGTTCTGATTCAGTGGTGTTTGCCTTGGATATAAAACAGTTGACCTCATTTGAAGAAATGAGTTCTCCCCCTATATCCAGGCAATACACATTATTTCTCCTTGGAGTTCTCAAAACTACATATTTTTCATCTAAAACAAAATCAGGAGAAAGAATGATGCACTCAATATCTGTGAAAAGAATCTTGTTCTTTTTTTCACAAACTTGAGACACACTGACAAGATTGTATTTTAGCTCAGCTACATAAAATACATCATCAAAAGTAATCTTACCATTAGTAACTATACCTTTGCCTGAAATCTTACCTCCCTTTGGGTTCTCACCAAAGGCCACATATCCTCCATCAAATGACTTGAAATCTTTAAGAATTTGCAGATTTCCAGTCATGTGCCTTGAGCATCCACTATCAATGTGCCACGTTCTACCTTCTTCAGGGATCTAAATGCTCTGCACAAGTAAGTAAAGGATTAATTAAGTTTGGGAACCCAAGCTTTATATGTCTTGGGTTCATCCTTTGAGAAATCAGATTTAGAACAGTTAACTTTAAACATTTTTGGTACCCATACCTTTTTAGTACTGGTGTTTTGATTTACTACTGCCCTTTTTGATTTGGTACTGGTGTCTGAGTGTACTACTGATCTTGGTCTATACCCATGATTTCTAGCTTTTGAATACTTTAATACTGATGGACCAGTAGTATTTGGGTACTTACCATGTTTAGAGTGACCAGTAGTGTTTTTAGCATTTGGTTTGGCAGCAGTAGTATTTTTAAAATTAGGGTTTTTACCAGTAGTGTTTTGGTACTGGTATTCAACAGCATTGTAATTAGGGTTATGACCAGTAGTAAACCTGTTAAAGTTTCTACTGGTGTTGGAAAAGTTAAAATATTGTGTATTTTGATTTGTTTCTCCATTATTTTTGAAATAATTGCTGTTCTTAGGGCTACCAACTCTTTTATTTTGCACAAATCTTGGTGCATTTCTTTCAAATTTGGGTGTTTCAGATTTTTGAAATTTTGTTTTATTTACTACTGTTAGGTCACAACACCCCTGGTTTGTTAGTTAATTGATTAGATTGATTATACAAGAGACAATTAAAGTGTAAAACACAGTATTAGAGTCGGTGTACAAATCCACTAAGTGTGGTATGCTGCGGAAAAGCAATACCACTGATCAATTACAAGATATGAAAGTGTAGAGTGAATTGGTGAGTACTCCTTTGCAAGATGATCTCTATTTATAATGTTATAGAGATCTTACATAATGAGCAAAGGAGTAACCGAAGGACTAAGTAAGGAAAATGACTAAGATCAAGGGATTTGATCTTAGTCCGTTACTATACTGAGTATCACTCAGTCCTTCTACTCAGTATCACTATCTGATACTGAGTACTGATACTGAGTTCCAATACTGATCACTCAGTATCAGACCTAAACTTAGCTATATTATTCTACATATAAATCAAAGCTAGTCTAGGTTGTTTTGTTATCTTAAGATCCAAAGGGGTAAGGCTTTTTGCCTTAACAATCTCCCCCTATCTAATGATAACAAAACAATTACAAAGAGATAAACAAAAAATACAACAGCATAGGTAGCAATATCTTCTTCTTCATTTGATGTTGATGGCTTCATTCTCATAGAAGACTTCTTGCTTAATGTGGACAAACTCTTCTCTGCTTTTGAGTTCATCCCTTCTACTATTCAGAACTGCAACAATCTTCTTTCTGAACCAAGAGTCTTCTTTCTTGGTGATCATCCATTTCAGTCCAACAAGGTGACTGATTTGAGCTCTTGGTAGATCTTCTTCAGAAATGAAGCACTCTCTATCCTCTGAGTCAGTATACATATATCCAGAAGTTGGATATATGACACTCTTTTGATCCTGAAATACAAGGTTAGGAGGAAGAGGGTACTTTCTAAGATACTTGTATGTATGAAGGCATTCTGGTCTGTTGTTTGAGTAAGCCTCAGTCATCACACTGAGTGTTCTGTACTCTATTTCATGAAGTAAGTCCTTCTCATAACATACTGCACCTACTGCACAGATCTCATCCAAGACTATTTGATCATAGGTTGATTTCTTTGGAAGCTCTTTGATCAGTCTTGTGATCTTCACCCAGTCTTGAAGACCAATTCTTTGAATATCATGAATAAATATCTTCATAGGGGGACTGGTTAAGCCAGTACAAGTGATAGTAATTCTTCCTTCTTTGAGCTTCACTTTTACTTTATTGACATCCAGATTTAACCAATGTATCCCCCTTACATTTTGAAATGTTTTGGTCCTCAAGAACTCCTTTCTTTGTTCCTTATACTGAGTCCTAGCAGCAACCATATTCCAATAATGTTGAATATGGTCTGGACCCTTTCTTGAGATTCTATGTGAAGGACAAGGAGTATCAGTATCTGGGTCAGATTCTGGTTCAGTTTTGACTCCCAACTCTTGCTCATATAAAAATCTTTCTTGTTCTGCCCAGAGTTGTTGAGGAGTCAGTCTTGGAGCCTGCTCGGTATCACTGTCCCTTGTAAGAACAGGTCTTCTTTGTCTTGTTACCAGAGGAGCAGATTCCTCACTTGATTCAGAAGAAGTGAGAACAGCATTGATAGGTCTTCTTGATAAGGAACTCCTTCTTCTAATTACCAGATTTTCTGGTTCTTCATCATCCGAGGATGATGATGAAGAACTCTCTTGTTCTACCAGATTTAGTGCATAGTTTACTAAATCTGGTTCTTCATCTTCATCATCAGCAATAGGCCAGATGAAAGGCCTATAGACCACAAGTTGCAAATTATTCTCTTCAAGAGCAGGTGGCTCAGAATAAGTTTGCTGTGGTTGGTCAGTATGAGTCTCCCCCTGAGCAGATGGCTCAAGTGGGTCTTGAACTTGTAATGCTGACCTTGTTCTTTGTCTTCTTCTCTCATACTGAATGCGAAATGGCTCAGTATGAGGGCTTTGCTGATGTTGTTGTTGTGGAGGTTGATCTTCATTCAATCTTCTTCTTTTCTCCCCCTGAGCAGAAGGCTCAGTTTGATCAACCTCAGTATCTCTTTGTCTCTTCTCCCCCCTTTTGTTATCATTTGATGAGGAGGGAAGAGGATCAGTATCACCACCCATGTCCCCTTCAGGTTGTTCAAGAGTAGGGGAGGGCATGGGCTCAGTTGCGGCATCAGTATCACCAGCACCTCCTTCTCATTCTCCTTCTTCATTGTGGTCACCATGTGAACCTGTTGGAGTTTGTGGAGGCTGCTGTGGTTGTTGAAGGAGTGATACTGACTGTTTTATTAAGTCAATATCACCACTCATCTTGTCCATTCTGGCGAGTATTGTATTTTGAGTTTGTTGGATGGCCAGAATGTGCTGCATGATTGCTTGCAGAGTCACTTGGTCTGCTGCAGACTGAGATGCCTGAATGCCCTGCACAGATGGTGCTAAAGAAACAAAAATATTTAAAACTGGTTAGAAAGAAAGGTTTATCAAATAGAATTGTGGTG
The DNA here is from genome assembly GCA_963853835.1 of Calendula officinalis. Classification (NCBI taxonomy): domain Eukaryota; kingdom Viridiplantae; phylum Streptophyta; class Magnoliopsida; order Asterales; family Asteraceae; genus Calendula; species Calendula officinalis. The sequence goes on from OY970833.1 coordinate 39,687,617, forward strand.
TTGTTTAATTCTACAATCATATAAACAGAGTTTGTGAAGTCTGTATTTCATCTGGTATAGGATGAAATATTGTGGACTTGTGCATAGCATGTGTAAGAAGATTTTAGTAAAGGTAAGTGTGAAAATTTAAGTAGCTCAGTATAGGATAAGTCACATTACTAAAAGGTTTGGGTTTGGGAATTCGAAGCCTGGGATGTGCTTCTTGATATTTTCAATGTTTATCACTCGGTATTAGAGTGATAACAGAAATGCGGCTAAACCCCATGGAAATATTTGGATTTTGTGGCTTAAAGGTTTGTGATCATTTCTTGAATGATGCTACCCAACTCAAAAATAAGTTGGACATGATTCAAGCAGCACCAGTGGGTGTCAGTATGACATCAACCACCATTGTCCCTTTAAATGTTGAGACAACTGTAGACTGACAATGATCAATTTAGTGTGCTCAGTATATGAATTTTGCATAGCAGCAGTGGGCTAGCTATGTTGGCCATAAAAGGATATATATTTGAAAGATCGTTTGAGACTTTGGTCAGTATTGAGTTGGTACTGGCCAATACTTAGTCTCTATTTGGGAATGAAATATATATATAGAAGTTTAAGGGCTTTTTAGAAATTCATACCTGAGACTCTGTCAGATTCCCTTCGAGCATCTGCAGAGGTCGGTGCAGGATCATGTGTTTGTTGATGTGCAGCACCGACATCTTCAATACCGACCCCTCTGTCATGCTGAGCACCTTCCAGTGCAGTTTGTGCATATTGAATCTCCACATCAAGAGGAACATGAGGTTCCTCAATTGGTTGAGCAGATGGAGGTAGTTCTGGACTTGGAAGGTCAGCGGTGGCTGCAACTAGGCTTTGGGCTTGAATAGAGGCAGTTAATGATGGAACATTTGCAGGCTGCACCTCCTCAGATGATAAGTTTCCCATAATGATAGGAGAGAGATTCCTTCTTCGTCTATGAAGAACCAATGGTGTGTCTTCTGAGGACTCAGTTTCAAGATCGGTTTCAATATGAGGAGCAGCAAGATCTTGTGCAGGTGGAGAGATAGTTGGTTCTTGAACTTGTGGGACATCCTGCATCTCAATATCTTGACCAGCCTGGGCTCCATTGCCACTATTATCATCATTATCATCATCACCATCATTGTCTGACTCAGTATCAGACATATCTTCTTCATCATTTATATGTTCTTGAACAATGGCCCACATAGGAGGACTTAGAAGAGGCTCTCCTTCTCTTGGCCTATAAAAGAAAATCTTCTCACTAAGCGGTGGAAGATCAACTCTTGGACTATGAAAATCATCATAAATGTGTGTGGGCATTGAGTGTTGAAAGATGAGTGATAGAAATCTGCAGAAAGGGACATTGCATTCCCTTGTGTTTGCTCGGACCAGAGTAGCTAATTCATTGAAGATTAGGCGAGCAAAATCAATATTTCTTCCATAGTACAGAGCATGTACTATTTGCATCCCAAATTCGTTTATTTGGTCCAAAGCTCCCGTCTTGTGGGTCATACATCGAATTATTGTTGTGATGAGAATACCCCACATAGGACCAAATTCATTTCTTTTGATTGTGCCCGTTGTTCCTCTTCGACCCAAAAATGGCAGTACAGAGCGTGCCTCTAATCTATCAACAAATGAATCATACTGAGCTTGGGCGGGAAGTCTCAGTGCTTCACGAATGATAGCAGTAGAAACAAATGCCCTTCTTTGATCTCTAATTACCCACCCAGCAATCATATCTGGAGAATCGAGTGTAGCAGAGTACCAAAACTCGCATAGCATTTCTGGGTAAATTGCTCGAGGAGACAAGGTCAGTGCACGAGCAATTTGGCAATTTTTCAGAAAAGTCACAATGTTTGTGAACTCTTGGCATGCCCAGGCTTGAGGAATATTGAAATTTGCTGTGATGTTGTTCCTCGCAAACCTGGGTACTTCATTATTTCGGAATTGGATTTCCGATTGAACTTCTGGAGCAACAAAAGTGTAATTCGCCATCTGTGATTTTGATTTGAAAGAATTTGCTTGCTAAGAGAAAGTGAAATCGTTAATCGCAGAGAGAATTGAAAATGAAAGAAAGAAATAACAGTTAAAAAATTTGAAGTAAAAATAAACGGTTATTTATAGGATATATGAAAGATAATTAAGGTATTGGGAAGTAAAAACGGCTGATTTGACTGCCTTATCCTCTGCCAACGGTAACTTTCTTATTAAGAAAGGTTACCGTTTGAGCAGTATGAGGATTAAGCTCGGTGTAAGAGCCGTCATACCCCAATACCGAGTTAAAAAAAATTTAATTTTAAAAAATTTTAAAAAATATAAAAACAATTAATTTACTCTTGAAATTAATAAAAAATAAAAAAAATTTAACTTTTGATGATAACAGACTAGTGATACTGAGTGGTCAGTATCAACAGGAGTGATACTGAGCGCTCAGTTTTAAAGAAATTTAATAAAGATTAAGGATTCAACATACCTAATTGCCCTAGTAAATACATAAACCTTTCCTCAGGAAGAGGTTTAGTAAATACATCAGCCAATTGTTCATTTGTTGGTACATAATCTACCTCAACCTTACCTTTTTCCACATTATCTCGAATAAAGTGGTGTCTGATATCAATGTGCTTGGTTTTGGAGTGATAGACTGGGTTCTCTGTGATAGCAATAGCACTCTTGTTATCACAATGAATAGGAGTCTTATGAAAGTTGAACCCATAGTCTAAGAGTTGATACTGCATCCATAATAATTGAGCACAACAACTTCCTGCAGCAACATATTCTGCTTCTGCTGTGGAAGTTGCTACCGAATTTTGTTTCTTGGATGACCAGCCAACTAGTCTTCCACCTAGGAATTGACATCCTCCACTTGTGCTCTTTCTGTCCAATCTACAACCTGCAAAATCCGCATCTGTGTACCCTTCAAGGTCAAAGTTTGAGTCTTTGGGATACCAAAGACCCAGGTTAGGAGTACCTGTAAGATATCTAAAGATGCGCTTAACTGCTTTCATGTGTGATTCTTTAGGATCAGCCTGATACCGAGCACACAAACATGTGGCAAACATGATATCAGGCCTACTAGCAGTTAGGTAAAGTAAGGAACCAATCATACCTCGGTATGTGGATTGACATACTGGTTTACCAGTTTCATCCTTACTTATCTTATCCTGAGTACCCATAGGAGTGTGCATGGAAGATAAATTTTCAAATTTGTATTTCCTTAACATGTCATGCACATACTTACTTTGATTTATAAAAGTGCCATCAGGCTTTTGTTCAACTTGTAAACCAAGAAAATAAGTAAGTTCTCCCATCATACTCATCTGATACAGAGTTGACATTATCTTAGCAAACCAGTCACACATTGACTTGTCAGTGGAACCAAAGATAATATCATCTACATATATCTGAATGAGTAAGATGTCAGAACCTTTCCTTTTTGAAAATAATGTTTTATCAATTTTACCTCTTGTAAACTTATTTTCAATAAGATACTCAGACAAGGTGTCATACCAGGCTCTTGGAGCTTGTTTGAGCCCATATAGAGCTTTATCAAGCTTGAAAACATAATGAGGAAATTTGGGATCAACAAAACCTGGAGGTTGTTTAACATAAACTTCTTCTTGTAGTTTTCCATTTAGAAAAGCACTTTTGACATCCATCTGATAAACTTTGAAATTCTTAAAGGCTGCATATGCAAGATACAACCTAATAGCTTCAATTCTTGCAACAGGTACAAAAGTTTCATCATAGTCAATGCCTTCTTCTTGCCTGTAACCTTGAGCAACTAACCTTGCTTTGTTTCTGATGACAACACCATCCTTGTCCATCTTGTTTCTGAACACCCACTTAGTACCAATAATAGTTTTGCCAGAAGGAGGTGGTACTAAGTGCCAGTCCAGCATGGCATAATAAAGTTCTTGCAGCTTCAATCAGTGTTCTGTTCTTTCTTTCTACAACACCATTTTGTTGTGGTGTGTAGGCTGCAGAGAAGTTTTGAATGATTCCTTTTTCTTCACAGAAATCTGCTAATACTGAGTTCTTAAACTCAGTACCATGGTCACTTCTAAGTTGCTTGACCTTGTTGCCTTTTTGAAGTTCCTCTCTTTTTATAAAGGCAATGATTTCGGTTGTTGCATCTGACTTAGTCTTGAGGAAGATGACCCAAGTATATCTTGAAAATTCATCAACTAAGACTAGAGTATAGATCTTTTTGGCCAAAGATGGTGTGCTTATGGGGCCAAAAAGATCCATATGTATCATAGTAAGAGGTTCATTGATGGAATGATTGACTTTAGATTTGAATGAACTCTTCTTCTGCTTGCCCATTTCACATGCTGAGCATAACTTATCTTTTGAATAAGTAATTGTGGGCAATCCTCTCACCAGTTTCTTTATACTGAGCTCGTTGATATTTCTAAAATTGATGTGAGAGAGTTTCTTGTGCCATAGCCAATGTAATTCTGGCTTGACTTTAGAAAGCAGACATACTCGAATAGTTGGGTCTATTTCAGATAGGTTGACCACATATACGTCTTTTTCTCTTCTAGCAATGAGTACAGGCTGCCCTTTATCATTGTAGATGATTCCTGCAACCTTTCTGAATCGAGCTTCATTGTCATCATCACACATCTGGCTGATACTGAGCAGATTGTGTTTAAGACCCTCTACATAGGCAACTCTTTTAAAAGTTATGTTGCCTGCCTTGATCACACCATAACCTCTTGTCTTTCCCACCGAGTCATCTCCAAACTTAACAGAAGGACCCTTCTCTGGAGTGTAATTGAGAAGGTATTCCATACTGCTTGTCATGTGTCTTGAGCAGCCACTATCTAAGTACCACTTTCTGTCACCCTGCACAAGACACAAAATAAGAGTTAGTTCTTTTTAGGAACTCATTTTTGAATGGGACCTTTGGTGGGATAAACATAATTTGACTTGATCTCTTTATGTGGAGAGGTCGGTATTACTTCAGGGGTAACTTTAGAAGTTTTCTTTGGTGATACTGACTTAGTTTCTCTCATTTTCTTTGGTACTGAGTACCTATGACTTGAGAGATCAGTCCAGCATTCATCTCCCTTATGACCAGTATGATGACATCTATAACACTTTCTAGGTCTATTTCTAAACATATTTTCATATGGTATTTTAGAAAAATGTTTCACTTTTGGTAGGTCAGTATGAACGAGTTTTGCAAATTGTTTACTTAAAGATTTGACCTGATCACCAAGTGTTTTTAAAATGTTAATTTTGTTATTTCTAATAGATGTATTAACATTGTTTTTAACTGGTTTAGGAGATGGAGGATCTGGTTGCTTATTTTTATTTGGCAGAGAAGTCTTTCTAATATTATTAGTGGTAGACTTCTTGTCTTTGCCAACCAAAGACCTAGTTGAAGTTGTTTTTTGTTTATCATGTTTTGAAGGAATAACTTTAACAGGTTCTTTAGATGTCTCAGTATATAATGTTTCTGTTCCTGCAACTTCTGTATTTGATGAAACATGTGAGATAGAAGTTGTCTTATTATCATTATATAATTCAAAAGTTGTTGTATTAAATAATAATTCAAAAGGTGGAACAGCAGAAGTGTCATACTGAACTATTGGTAGCTCGGTATCAGAAATTTCTGTTATCTGAAATTCAATACTGAGTTCTTGTAGCTCAGTATAGCACTTTGAGCAGATGGAAGGACCAATAGGTTTTTCTAAAATTTCATTTTCTTCATCATCTGACTCAGTTTGACATCCAACTTCACATAAAGTTTTAGCTTTTACAAAATTAATAGGGTTCATAGTAGAAAACTCTTCAAATAAATCAGCAAAATTGTTCATGTTTTTAAATTTAGGATCAACACCAAGTGCAGCCCTCACATTTTCTGGAAATTGTTCATTTAAACATTTATTTAATTTTATTGAAGCATTTCCCCAAGATTTACACTGTTTTTCAAATTTCTCTTTTTCAAGTTTGTGTAAATGAGCTTTATCAGCTAATCTTTGGTTAATGTCTTTTAAATCTGAAAAGTTTAGTTCTAAATCTTTATATTTTGCTAATTTATCCAAGTTTTCATTATTTACCCTTTCAAGTTCTTTAATTGTTAATTTTAAAGCTTTTTCTTTTTGTACAGAAGTTTTAAGATCAACAAGCATATACTCAAAAATCTTAGTTTTTTCATTCACTGAATAAGTTTGAAAGGAACTTACCTTGTACAAGAACACTCATCCTCTCAGCCTCTTTGATATCCTTTTCAAAGGAACTCTTCAAATCATCTTCAGTGAAAGCCATAAAGGCTTTATTCTCAATCTCTTCTTCATCATCACTTAACTCTTCATCCATCCAGGCTTCTGAGTAAAGTGCTTGATGAGGTGCTCCATTTCCTTCTGCCCTCTTTCCCTTGCTCCAATTCTTCAGCTTGACATATTTGTCTCTATATCTTTTTGCTCGGTATGCAATCTTGTCATTTTGGTCAGTCTCAGAAGACTTGGTATGACAATTTGCAGCAATATGTCCAGGCTTTCCACACCTATAGCACAGACCTGATCTTGGGTCAGTATTAGAAGAGCTAACACCAAGCCTCTTCTTCTTCAACTGATCCAGCTTCATAGACATGAGAGCCATTTGAGTTTCAAGCTCTTCTGCCTCAGCATCAGCAAGATCAACTTCTGGTTCATCTGGCTCAGTCACAGTTGATCAGTCTTGCAGCATTATTCTCCTCATGATTCAGCATTAGACCATACAAAGTTTGAAGAGTGTATGACTCAATGTTGTTAGCAGCATTGACAGAGTTTGTCATGTCAAGAAATTGTTGAGGAAGACTATCCAGGAACTTTTGAACAAGCTCTCCTTCCTCTTTCACAATGCCTACACTAATTAAATCATGGATAACAGTATTGAACCTGTTATAGAGAGTGGTGATGTCTTCATTTGGAGTTGAAAAGAAATTTTCATATTTCCTTCTCATGTTGCTTTTTCTTTGCAACTTCACCTTTGCTGTACCTTCATAGGTGACTGATAGGCTATCCCACATAGCCTTTGCTGTTGGCAATTTCATAATTGCATTAAGTATCTCTTTGGTAACAGCATTACCAATCACCCCTTTAGCTCTGGAGTCTAAAGCATACAACTGACGGTCAGTATCAGTCCAGTTATGCTTTAGTTTAGGTACAGATCTTATGCCCTCAGGAGCATCATCAGTAGCAGCAACAGGTTCCACAGTTTGTGGAATGATGGGACCATCATTTAGCACAGTGAGCATCTCATGATGAATAGATTCAAGATACCACTGAGCTTTGAGCTTCCATTGATGGAAGTCTTTTCCATCAAAGATGGGTACTCCCTTTCCAGACATAATTGGTGCAACAATTGTAGACATTTTGGATTTTTGAGTGTTGGAGGGATAGATGTAGGAAATGGCTGCCAAGGTTATAGATCGACTAAATAAGAGATTATTTAGCCTGCTCTGATACCAGTTGTTACGTCACAACACCCCTGGTTTGTTAGTTAATTGATTAGATTGATTATACAAGAGACAATTAAAGTGTAAAACACAGTATTAGAGTCGGTGTACAAATCCACTAAGTGTGGTATGCTGCGGAAAAGCAATACCACTGATCAATTACAAGATATGAAAGTGTAGAGTGAATTGGTGAGTACTCCTTTGCAAGATGATCTCTATTTATAATGTTATAGAGATCTTACATAATGAGCAAAGGAGTAACCGAAGGACTAAGTAAGGAAAATGACTAAGATCAAGGGATTTGATCTTAGTCCGTTACTATACTGAGTATCACTCAGTCCTTCTACTCAGTATCACTATCTGATACTGAGTACTGATACTGAGTTCCAATACTGATCACTCAGTATCAGACCTAAACTTAGCTATATTATTCTACATATAAATCAAAGCTAGTCTAGGTTGTTTTGTTATCTTAAGATCCAAAGGGGTAAGGCTTTTTGCCTTAACAACTACTAAAGGATCAGTAGTGTTTTTTGACCTTTGTGTTTTTGTTTTTTCTTTAGAATTTTTAAATTCTTGGAACTCTTTGCAGTTTATTGGATTGAAGTGACAATCCTTTGCTAAATGGTCTACTTTGTTGCAAATAACACATTTTAATTTCTTATCCTTAGCACTTATAGACTTTCTTTGTTCTAAGAGTTGATTCCTGTTTCTTTGATTTCCCCTTCTTAAAATTTTTGGTATATTTTCAGCATTATATTTGGGAGATTCATTTGGACTTTATGCTGTGTGAAAACTTGTATCAATTGAGTTTGTAGTTTCAGTTTGAAAAATTGTAAATTCAATTGAGTTTGTAGTTCGATCATCATCAGAAAAACCACTTGATTCAGATGTTTCATTGCAAGTTTCAGTTTTATTGGACATTTTTAAATCTTCTAAAATTCTTTCTGTGCTTGATTTAAGAGGAGGGATAAAATTAGTTGGAGGTGGAACTGCATGATATCCCACTCCATGCACAACCTTTTCAGTGGTTTGATTACTTGTTAATTCATTGACAATTTGAGAGCTTCTTTCAAACTTTTTAATGGTTAACTTGTTTTGTTCTAATTCCATTTGAAATTCTTCTAGTTTGATCAGAGTTTCTTTTAATCTTAATTCAAGATGTTCTTTTTCATAAGTGGTTTGTAGCAATTCTTCTTTTATCTTTTGATCAGTTATTTTATAAATTTTAATTTGATTTTCAAGATCAGCTATACAACCATTATATGCAATTCTTTTGTTTCTATTTAGAATCATCTCTGCAAGTGTTTCTTTATTTAGTTTTTCTAAATCTTTATAAGCTTTAATGCATTCAGGAGTGCAAGATTTAGATTGTACCTTAGTAGGAGAGTCAGTGAAGGCCATGAGAGCTTGATTCTGTGCATGCTCTTCTGCTTGAAAGCTCCAGTCATAACCTTGTCCTTGTTGTGAAACAAGATCGATTGAGTTTGATCTTTTGTCTGGCTGAGGACATTCTTTAGCAAAGTGCCCAAGGTTGTTACAGTTGTAACATTTGACTTTAGTCTTGTCAAATCCAGCCTTGTCACATTTGTTGAAGTTTAGGTTTGTTCTTCCTGTCCTCTTCAAGAACCTTTTGGTTCTAAGGCTCAGCATAGCCATCTGCCATTTAAGATCCATCTCTTCAAGATCATCAGGATTCAGTTGTTCCAAGTCATCACTAATTAGTGCAGTATGCACATGACTAGTGAAGAAGGATTCTCTTGCAGCATCTTCACAATCTGCAGCCTTTGCAGTTTCCTGACATGTTCCTGTACTAGACACAAAAGCAGCATTGGTTGAGGATAAATTAGGAGTTTTAGAACTTACCTCAGATTCAAACACTCTAAGCTCATTGTACAATTCATCCAGCTCCTTTTCTTCCAGGGCATCACCTTGTCTATATATGACTGTGTACATAGACCATTCTTCTCCAAGAGATCTGAGAAATTTTCTGTTGACATCATCATTGTCAGGTTTCACACCAACTTGATTTAATTCACCAATGAGTTTGTTGAATCTATCAAAGGTTTGAGATAGAGATTCATTCTTTTGGCCTTTGAAGTTTTCAAAGTCCTGCTTCAGTACAGACTTCATGTTTCTTTTGGTGCTTTTAGTGCCAATAAATCTCTTTTCCAGTGCCTGCCACAACACCTTTGCATCATCATATTCAACAAAGAGATGTTGATAATCATTAGGAATGGCCAGAAGAAGAGTGCTTAGAGCTTTGAGTTCGATTCCTCTGTCTTTCTTCTCCTTTTCACACTTGAGTTTGTCTGCTTCAGTTGCAGAACTTGTTGCTTGACCAGGAACAGTTTTGTTTCCTTCGACAACGACTTCCCACAAGGAGTAATCAGTAATAAGCATGTATTGCTTAATACGATTCTTCCACATCCCAAAGTTATTGGGAGTGAGTATAGGGATTTTATTAGCTTGAGTACTTTCATTGTTATCAGTCATGATTAACAATTAGTGTGTTTTAAAAGATTAAAACTTTTTGTTGTTCTTAAAATTCATAGATCTAGAACCAATACGCTCTGATACCACTTGTCATGATCGATTAACTATGAAGAGTTAATAAACACCTTTAGATCTAATTAATTATAGAAGTTACAGCGGATTAACACTATATCAATATAATTAAGAACAATGAACTGTAAGAACAATATGCGAAAATATTAAGAACACAGTTTCACAAAAAGCTTCAATGTATATTATTGATTAACAATACACACGTACGTTTACAATTCGTAAGGAACTATATATAATAGTCATTGAAGCCTAACCATTTACCCTAGTTATTCCAGGACTTGATTTACATCGAATAATAAAAGATATACATTGAAATACATTCTATAACTAATTCTGCGAAGATCTCGGACTTGATATGTTTCCAAAACGTGTACCAGTAGTAACTGCAATCACCAGTAGTAAATATGCATCGTCAGTAGTAACTCTGGTGACCAGTAGTAAGTCCAAAACCAACGTCGGTAGTAACTACTAAGATCAGTAGTATCTTCAATATGTGTTTGATCAGTAGTAACTTAGTTATAGTATTCACCAGTATCAACTCATCAGTAGTAAGTTATTCTGCCCCATCAGTAACAACCATAGTATTCATCAGTAGTAACTATGATCAGTACTAACTGCAGCATCAGTAATAAGTTGAACTGTGAACTGCTCCAACACTTGTCATATGATTCGAATTACACGTAAAATTTGTATTCTATTTATTACTAGATGCATAATAAGTCAAGATTCGTTGTTTTTAAAAACTTACGTACAGTAAAGACTGATGATAGAATGAATGTGAACTTAAAAATGGCTCTCTGATTTTACTGTCAACGATGAACCAACTAAACTGCAAGCTGCCTAAACCTAACTTTTGATCTTTTCTCCCTGTTCTTATAATTGAGAAGGTACGTGAAGATCTTGAAAACTCTCACCTGTTTTCAATATTCCAGCTGGAACCTCATTTGTTAAAGTCATAAGTTGGATTTACTTCGCTTTCATTTTTGTCACCTTCTTTATTATGTATTAAAAACCTAACCTAATTAGTCAAACTTAAAATGTTTACTTATCCATATCCCTCTATCTTGAATTTCTCCCCATTTTTGCTTGTTTTCGTCTTTCACTTGTTTCCATTTTCATGGTAAAACGCGTGAAATCATGGATTTTCTTTGATCATGCGGTTTCTTAGTTCAATTATGTTTATTTTAATTTTGAATCTTGAGATTTTAACAATATACGTGCCAAATTAGATATCCACATTATCAATGCATTTTCTCAATTGTGCACTACACACTAGCTTGTTTATGATTCCGTGCTGCACCATAAAGCATATTTTATGTGTATAAGAATTACTTACGGAATTGATTAAAATGAGCGTTGATATAATACTTGATTCATTAGATCATGGATATTCAAACAATTAAAAAGCCAAGAATATGCATGGCACACATCTTAATTTGTAAAGTCTGGTAATTAACCGTCCAATTTACATGCCAGCTGTACCAATTAGGCCAAAAGGTTTCCTAGAAAAATGGAATTGCAATATCTTGTAATTAATGGCATTGAAGACGAGTACTTAGAAGATCTCACTAGCTCCTATGTCTAAATTATGAGCTTGGTCAGATCTCAAGTACTCGTCTCCGTCTAGCCTAGTGTTACATTTGAAATTGTAAATAAGCTATTTAACTTAATTACTCTAAGTTGGTTATATCTCCTTTAAAGAAAGAGAGAGCATTGTATTGATTTCAGGAGTACTTCTCTGATGATTCTCTTCATCTATACCTTTATTTTGGCTCAACCTAAGCTGTAAATCAGGCTTCCTTTCCTTATCCTTCCATCCCTTTTCTTGTTTTAGCTAAATAAAAGCATGAATTATATAGGAACTTGTTAGAATTAATTTTGTGAATCTTAACATTGTTAAGTGATTAATTGGTTCTAGATCGAGTAAATGATACCTCGGGTACAAATGATGCTTCGGATTGTAAACTGAATATTGTTGTAGAATCATTGAAACTTGATTGAAAATGCACATTCCTTAATTCTCTCTCTCTGCAATACCATTGACGTTGAGAACCACTAATTACCGGATCAATGGATGTAGTGTTGGTGAAGATACTTTTATTAGGTAACCATTTGTCTTTTCTTTGATCGTGTGTTGGCCATTTCTTTTCCTCAAGAAATTGGCTAGGTCTCATAGGTCCATATCGGGTCCATGTGTCGGATTTTTGGAATATATTTGAACCGGAAGTCTTGTCTTGTATTTGATTCATAATATATTTCATCGTATGATCATGTCCAAATTCTCTTCTGACGGGTGAAGACACTAGACTTTGATTAGATTCCCATAGTTGGTGCCTTTGGAGAGAAATGGATAAACACATAATCAAATAATGTAGCATGTCAGGAAACTGGAAAAGGAGAACATGATTTATGTTCACATTTGCCACTTCATCTTGCCATGTGATGAGGTGACCGCAATGCCCTCAATAAAAAAAAATGCAATTAACGTAATGATGCTCTAGCTGTGGTTAAATCGCTTGTTATTATTTCTTTTGGTTGCTAGCTTCTTGCTCATTTGCCTTATTTATAAATAAATCTATCTCCCGAGGTTAAAAAAGTAAAAGAACAAATCACCCATAAGATGCTTCTAATAAAGTGAAAGTAGATATATAGTAATAGTGAAAACATCCATAACAAACTTTTTTTTCTTTCTTCATGATCTGTCTTTAATTAGCCTAGTTCTTATGGGTGTTGTGCACAATTTTATGTTTCTAGTATCTACTTATGCACATTTTTCTTTGTAATCTTTAGTTTCTTGCTAGTTTTTCAGTAAATTTTCTAATTTGCCGTTCAAAAAAAAGGAAGAGATGTTATCTAATTATCAAAATTTTATCTAATTATCAAAAGCGGAGATGTTTCTTAATTAATATGTACGGGGTAGGAAAACTGTAAAAACAATAATGCATTCATTCATTATACCTTGAGAAGAAATGTTGGATACCACGTGTTTGTCGAAAAGCAGAGTCATGCAGATGACTTGTAGAGTGATGATTATGATCATCTTCCAAATTGCTTGTTAAAACAATCCCACCATTTGCTACTTTCAAGTTTTCCAAGGGACTACTTCTGGAGTACAGATTACTATATATGTGTGGTCTTCCTTGCATCGTCATTGTAGACCTTTGAGATAATACTGGAGATCGAAACAACAACGTAATTTATTAAACTGTAAGAATACTTGGTTTTAGCAGTGTTTTCGTGACCGGGTCCGACCGGCCGGTCGGACCGGAAAAATGATATATTGCCGGTCCAATTTAGCCGGTCCAACAGCATGAAAACAGGCCGGATTGAACCGCCCGGTTTATAAGAAAACCGGGTTGAACCGGATCTCAAAAACCGGAATTGGGCCGGATTTTAATTAAAATTCACTCAAATGAATCACGCCTTATAGGTAAGACTCTATTGAGGTGCTTTGTAAATGTTCCCTGCATGGCCAAATATATACTACTTGTGCTGATTCACCTTTCTCCTCCTACAACGATGTGGGATGGAGGTAAAAACTAAAAACAAACTTTTTTTTTCTATCTTCCTAATTACTTGAAAAGAAATTGGTCAAGTAATAGCTAGTTTTCTACCAGTAAGCGTGTTGCCACCTATATGAAGAAAATCGAAGAAAATCGATGGACTGCTATTAATTTACACTTAATTAAATACTACTAATCTACCGATTAGTTAAAGAAATTACAGAATATATATTTGTATTCTTGTCATATTTGGATGCAAAATAGAGTAATCCAAAGTTTATAAAACATTTACTATAAATAATGAATAACATAACTATAAATAATGAATAATATTATAATCCGGTTCAACCGGTTCGACCGTTTTTAAGGCATCGGCCGGTCCGGTTCAAAACTCCGGTTTTAAAACATTGGGTTTTAGAACCAATGCTTTGTAACGGTTAAAAATGTAGTAACCGTTCACTACTAACTAGAAGTGCTAAAAATGTTGTAAGACTGCTCCCAATAGTGGTGGTTACTGATACCGTCAGTCACTGGCGGATCCAAGGCTATTAAGGGGGTGCAAGGCCCCACTTGGTGGGACACTTTCATGTGGAAAAATTTTGATAAAAGAAAATTAGTGTAAAAATTATATATGGTCCCCGGTTAAATTTTTGTGAAAGCCCCGGTTAACTTTAGTCCTGGATTCGCCACTGCCGTCAGTTGTTGCCAAATCAGCGCCACGTCAACTCCCCTTCAACCGACACTAAACTGATGTACCCATGCCAACAATACTACTTCCCTTTAATTTTTTTAGGACCCACAATTAGAAAACCCACACACACAAAATACCCCTTTGGGCCCACCCACCAAAACTAACGCTGCCTTTTCTTCCGTATCCAAACCGGCTTGTGCAAACCGGCGGAACCACTGGCGGACCCGTGCCAATGGTGTCCCCAAACTGGCTGAAAAGTGGCGATAAAATAACGTGATTGTTGGTACCCGTCTAATATAATTCTAAAAAGCAAGGAAGTATTTTAATATGTCAGAGCTTTAATTAACGCATTTTCTAGGTTATGGAAGTATATCAACTCGAGAGAAAATGTTGATTAATTTTCCGTTTTGATCAATATATTTGCAGAAGACGACATATTGTAGGATTTCCATTTTCTATTTTTGAATGCTCACTATTTATTTTGGATCGCAATGTTTCATTTCTCGGAATAAACTTTTATTCTATATTACTTATCTCTCTATAATCATCCTGATAAATTATTGATTTAGAGTTTTAACTGTTCTGTCATCATTTATGGCATTAAAATAATTTTTATGTGATGCACCCGTTTGTAATATTAGATCAAGATTTATAATGTTTCTTAGATCAAGATTAATTATGTCTTACCTTGCCCAGAATCATCAAGTTTCTTGCTTCTATACATCTGGCATTCAAAAAGAAATTCTTAATTAAATCGAATTGGGTGAAATTCGATAATAATAGGAATTGAAAGCAATGACAATGTGGATTTTACTTACCTGCAAATGACTTTTTACATGAGCGATGCTGAGTCCTCTTATGTTCATTAGCTGGAGTACTGACTTGGGGGTTGCTTCTGCAGTAAAGCCAAAAACATCTCATGTGTTGACCAACTCACATAATAAATTAAAATAAACGTTTGAATAATAATTCAAACAACACCAACTAAACATTTAATCTATTCATATATATATTTTAAGTTTTCCATTTTTGGATTCAAGCTAAGACTAAGGAAGCAATTCAACGAATTAGGTAGTGTGTGTCCTACTTGTGATACTTAATATTTAATATTGCAACAAACTACAGGAATAATTAAATTACTGCGAATATCATCATGAGAGTGATCAAATTCTTAACCGTACTTAAAGTTAATTTGACCATTTATTGAAGGAGGCTCTTTAGGGACATGACCTTGGTATAGTTAAGTTAAAGATACCACAAACCAAGTAATTAAAGAAAATAACTTTTTGATCAATTGCTAATTAAATTATTGAACGAATTTAAAGAGCTTAATTACTTTCTTGTCCACCGAGCCTTTCGATAGCATTGACAAAAGTGTGATGGAGTTGAGGAGTCCAACGAAGTCTAGGCATTTTTGAGCGCACGTATTGCCTAACCGCACCTTTTTTAATCCTTGACGCACTTCCTTCTTTGTCATCCTCAATGGATAAATCATTATCTTCTTGGCTACTTGCTTCTTCATTCAAGTCAAAAGGTGTGACATGCTTATTTGTCCAAGAAATAGATGATGAGTTCTCTTCATATTGATCAAAACTAATATCTTCATTACTCTCTAGCATATCAAAATCTCCTGACATGGTTCACCTCTATATCTATATAGAATCAAAATGTTGTAGTTCTAAAGATTAAGTTCTCCTGCAATTAGTAATTAATTAGACCGGATTAAGCATACAATGTAGTGTACACATTACATAATGGATAGCACAAAAAAAAAAGTAAGGTAGCAGAAGAGAAAAGAATGAAGCGACAACACGCGATCGAGCTATTGTAGGAAAGAAATAACTCTTGATTTAACTAGCTTAATAAAAAATAAGGCATGTGGGAAATCTAAGTTTAAAATTAACCTCTTGTGCAATGATCTAGCACTACCTATTATATACCACACCTACCATGAAGAGAAAACCTAAATTTAGTAGTTAATCATTTGAGCACGAAAAATCTACAATCTTTCAATTACTTGCATAGTATACTTGCAAATGAAACATAAATTTTGAAGGTAAAATGTACGTTTGTTTTGCAACTTTGGTATAAACTTATGAGTCGTCATATTTAGTCTATATATCCCTATTGCTCTACACATATGTTTCATGAAATTGATCAAATCAAATACGCAGGTGCCTCGATCTACACATATGTTTAATGAAGTGAAGGTGATGAACCAATATATATATAAGACCAGTTTTTTTTTTTTTTTTGTTCAAATTCTTGCATGTTCAACTTAATTATACCTATCTATTGATGGTGCTTGTGCTTTGTTCTGAACAATAATCTTCCTTCTTCAACCCCTTCTAGTTTTCTTTTCCTTGTGATGATCGGCTTCAAAAGTTTGAACAATCCCTAAACAATTTGATTGAAGTCAGCTGCCCTTAAAAGCAACAAAAAGAAAGTGTCTTTTTATCAAAAGATTGTTTGGTGGTTAAGGAACTTGAAGAACAAAACCAGAAAAAGAATATGAGAGACAAATCGGATGAAAATCAAGAACTCATCAAATCATAAAATAATGATACATACTATATGATTATATAATTTATACCAGTACGTACCTTCGATCATGATGGATTCTTAACAAGTTACTGAAATCGATCAATCAAAGAAATCCATGATTGAACCTCATCACGCTCAAGATATAGAGAGAGTTATATTTATAGAAGTTTGGAAGTTATCGTTTGATTCAGAAATGGAATAAAACCATCATTTTTCCGACCCAAATTCGGATGTCTATAGTATTATTTATATTCTTTGAAGACTTTTGTTTCTTGGGGCTTTTATTCGTCTACAAAAAATCAACAGAAGTGTCAGGATCGATTAACTATGAAAATGTTAATAAACACCTTAGATCTAATTGATTATAGAAGTTGCAGCGGATCAACACTATATCAATAAATTAAGAACGATAAACTGTAAATAATAAACGAAAATATTAAGAACACAGTTTCACAAAAAGCTTCAATGTATATTATCGAGTTAACAATACACACGTACGTTTACAATTCGTAAGGAACTATTTATAATAGTCCTTGAAGCTAAACTATTTACCCTAGTTATTCTAGGACTTTGATTTACATCGAATTATAAAGATATACATTGATTTACATGCTATAACTATCTCTACGAAGATCTCGGACTTGATATGCTTCCAAAAACGTATACCAGTAGTAACTGCAATCACCAGTAGTAAATAAGTAACGTCAGTAGTAAACTTGGTGACCAGTAGTAAGTCCAGATCCATCGTCAGTAGTAACTACTATTGATCAGTAATATCTTCAATTTGCCTTGATCAGTAGTAACTAAGTTATAGTCTTCACCATTATCAACTCATCAGTAGTAAACATGTTCTGCCCCATCAGTACTAAGTATGATCAGTACTAACTGCAGCATCAGTAATAAGTTGATCTGTGATTTTGTTCCAACAATCTCCCCCTAAACTTATTGATTCTCTTTCAATTAATCAAGTTTCTATTTACTTCTTCTTTTCTTTTTCCTTTTCTTCCAACAGTTTTGCTCTTCTTTTATCACCTTCTAATGTCTGTTGGTTTTGTTTCTTCCTTTGTGCAACAATATATTTGCTGATCTTTTTCACAAATTCATTCATCTTATTTTGTAACATCACAGCATCATGAGGTTTAATGAAGTTCATGCACCATAGTTGATAAAGAGTTTTCTCAGAATGAGGATACTCTTTTTCATAAAGGAATAACTCACATTTCTTACTTGTATATTCGAAGAAGTACATGTTGACAGTTGGCAGCACATTCCAGGCTTGAACATTCTCTGGATTTGTATACTTCTCTGGATAATTTTCTGGATAGAAAGCAGCATCAATCATTTCAGTAAGATAACCTGCAGCTGAATTCTTCCAGATCTTCTTAGTCATTCTTGGTTTACGAATGATCAACATTTTGATAATGTCACTTCTGGTTAGGGACATGACCAAAGGTTTCCAAGCTCTGAATCTTTGAGTGACCTTATCTTCTCTGACAATCTCAATCATATCATCTATATATCTCCAGTTGATGATTGGATTATTTTGTAGGGGAGCAATGGGAAGATCATAAACTTGAACCATTTGTAATTTCTTCTTTGGTTGTTCAAGTTCAGAAGTAACTGTCTTCCTTTTCTTTGAAGTTTGAGAGGATACACCAGATGATTCTCCAGTTATTGTTTTTCTTTCTTTCATTTCTTTGGAGTCTGTCTGTTCAAGTTTAGTGGTGTATTTCTCATTAATGTCTTGTTCAGTGAGATCCTTCTTCTTCTCTACACAGTACTTTTCAATTAAATTGATCAACTTCATTCTTCCAAAGGCCTTTGTGTTGTGACCCCTTGATTTCAAGAATGTGATCATTTCTTTCTTTTTCTCTGCAAATTGTTCTGGCATATCAGCCTTCTGCTCTTTGCATTCCTGTACTTGTGCTTCAAGAAGTTCTAGTGTTTCATATTCAAGTTGCCTTATTTTTTCTAGTTCTCTTCTTTGTAGTTCTTTTCTTGTTTTAGCAACTTGTTTGGTTTTGACCTTTTGTTGAAATTGTGGCAGTTTTGATATATCTGCTATATCTGCCAATTTAATTTCTGTAAATGGTTGTCTCAATATTCTAGCCCTTTCTGCTAATCTTTTGTTTTCATTTGCTAGAGAGACTTCAACCTTCTTTAAATATTTTGCTCTCTTAACCTTCCACCTATCCTGTTTGGCTGATTTGGCATAGTTGATTTTGTTGACCATTTCATGACCTTGTGCTCTGTTAGGTTGTCTTCATCAGCAACTTCCTTTCCCATTCCTATGTAGTTGTCTTTCTTCATATTTGGTTCAGATTCAATAACAAATTTGGGACCATAGTAGTGTATCTGTGACATGGGAAGTATTTTAGGATGTGGAGGTAGTGAGCATTCATCAACTTCTAACCAGTTGATATCATCATCAATATCTTTTACCACCATTTATGTTGTTTTTCTTTTTGGAGATGGTGGAAGTATCACTGTAGGTTCTAGTAGTGGTGGCAGCTCAATAATGTCATCAGTAGTAACCAAGGTAGTTACTACTGGTATGTCTTCAGAGATTACTACTGATAGGGCATCAGTAGTGTTTGCTGCCTTTTCTTCATTTACTACTGCTATGATATCAATAGTAGGAGTTACTACTGATACTTCTTGTTCAGCTTGTTCTTCCATATGAGCAGTAGTAATAGGCTCATCTTCAGTAACCATCATTTCTGGGCCTTCATCAACTGTTTCTTTTAAATTTAAGAGAGAGGATGCTGCTGCTGCAATTGATTCATCAATTATGGTTTGAATGTTGTCCTTCTCCCCCTTAGTGAGCTCAACTGGTGGAGCCTCACTATCACCAACTTTCTTTTTCAATTTTCTTATTATCTTGGTTTGTAGATGAAGCCTGTGTTCATATAGCCTCATCCGTTTGTTGATGGTATTAACATGCTTTTTCATTGCAGCCATAGTTTTCCCTTGGTTTGTGAGATATGTAAGACAATTTTGTACAATGGATTCAAGAGAATCCACTTTTGCCGTCAATTGTTGGATTTTAATACTGCCCTCACTCCATCTAGCAAGATCATCGGGCTCACTAACAGGTACATTGGTTTGAAGGTTTTCCATCCTATCCGTCAAATCAATAGATCTGCCCTCATCACTTCTTGGTGATTCATTGGGTCTTTTAGACATTCTCTTCTTCCTAGAAGAAGCAGAGATGCCCCCCCTTGTGGTTTCTTGGCACCGGGGTCCTTTGAGTAACTCCTCAAATGAGTCATCACTCAAAGTTGCCGAGGTCTGGGTCTTAGTGATGTTCTCACTATCCTGTGCACCCACCTTTGGGGCATCAGTAGTGAGAGCCCTCGCCTCATGTCCTCTCTCCTCCTTGGAGGACAACTCTTGGAGCCTGAGGTTTGACTCAATTTGTCCCCTGGTGTCCTTAGAAGAAATATTCTTTCTTTGATAAATTGTGGAAATATTTTTGGTTTTATCTGGTAGGTCTTCCACAGAGTGAAGAGTAGCACTCTGCAGATTTATGTCAAGTTCCTGGGACACATTCAGGACTTCTATGTTAGTGGGTGATTGAGTGGCTATTTGGGGTGGTGTTTGGGCTGTATTTGGGGGTGATGGAGTGGGTTGAGGTTCAACTTGGGTTGTATCTATGATTGAACCCTCTCCAATTTATGTTTGATCTTTGATCATATTTGGAAACAATGGGGTTTCCTTGCCCGAAAATTTAAATTGTTTTCTCATATTTGAGAAAACTTTCTTGTTCAACTCTGGAATAATAAAAATGTTTTTGGGAGTTGACAAGTTTTGTAATTCAATGTTAATGATATGTTGGAGAAATCTGTGATACATTAAAAATTTTGTAGAACTAAGATTTCCCAACATACCTTCAAAAATCATTTGAGAAAAATTAAATACTTGGTCTGTGCATAAGCAGACAACAGCAGAGGCTATTGCCTTATTAAACTCATTCCAAGTACTTCTTTTTGGAGAAATACAATGCTGAATAGTATGTACTAAAAATTTCCATTGTGGGGAGAGAAGACCCTTTTGAAAAGTTACTATGTTGAGTCTCCCCTCATAACCCATTTTGTTTAAAATTTCAGCAATGAATTCCTTAGTAAGAGTAACCATACCTGCATCATCGTGTAGTTGGAGATGGTGTCGAATTGATTGCTCTGTGATCGTGATCGTCTTTCCATCCACCGATGATTTTATCATAGGTGCAGTTGCACCTTCTGTTCTTTCTGCATTGGTCCAAAAATCCACCAAGTGCTGTTGATAGGCTTTCGGTTTCACCGTTAATGCGAACTTAATGTATGAGTTCTTTAAAAATTGCACTATTGGTCGAAAGTCTTTAGTGCCGTCTGGATTGCGTAAAAACGCACACATATTATGGAACTCTGAGTATTTAAGATCGGTTTGAACGTTGAGAGATTGTAGAGTTGCCATTGTTGTTGAATTTTGTTACAGACTCAGGATTTTTGATCGTAAGCTAGGGTTTATCGAGAGGATTTAGCAAATCGAAGTGAAGATAATGCTAAACTAATCGACTGCCGCCTTTTATATCTTTCGATTTAACCTGCAAAAAGACTAAATTGCCCTTCGAATCATAGCCTAACGGTTATTTTCACGGGGGTTAGTTTGGTAATTGTGATTCTGAAAGACCAGTAGTAAATTGATACCAGTAAAAGAACGTCAGTAGTATCTACGAACATCAGTAGTAACTAAGGATTTTGACATCAGTAGTGACTATAGACATCAGTAGTAACCACCAACACACAAGACCAGTAGTATATGTGAATACCAGTAGTACTGACCAACCAGTAGTATTTATGTATACCTAATACACACCAGTAGTAATAAACTACCAGTAGTATTTTGTGCACATGCCTACAATCAGTAATACAGATCTACCAGTAGTAAAACACTTTAAATAAATAACTTTTTACAATAAAACTTTACACATGATTTTAAGTGAGACTTTAATTTATTAAAATCATTCCAATACTGCTAACCAAGAATTTGAATCTTCCTACATCAAATGCTTTTGTAAAAAGATCTGCTAATTGATCATCAGTATGAATTTTAACAACTTTGATTAATTTCTTTTCATTACAGTCTCTTATAAAATGAAATCTTATTTCAATGTGTTTAGTTTTAGAGTGTTTTACTGGATTGTTCACAATACTAATAGCACTTTGATTATCAATAAAAATAGGAGTTTTAAGGATAGAGATACCAAAGTCTAGGAGCTGGTTTTGAATTCAGAGTACTTGAGCACAACAAGCAGATGCAGCTACATACTCTGCTTCAGCAGTTGATGTTGATACATTTGTTTGCTTCTTGCATTGCCATGACACCAGTCTTGATCCAAAGAATTGACATCCACCAGTAGTGGACTTTCTGTCTTGACATTCACCTCCATAGTCACTATCTGTGTAGGCTATGAGTTCAAAGGGTGAATCATGTGGATACCATAGACCTAGTGATGGTTTGCCTTTCAAGTATCTGAATATTCTTTTGACACCTTGCAAGTGTAGTTCTTTAGGTCTTGCTTGATATCTTGCACACACACAAACACTATACATAATGTCAGGTCTTGATGCAGTTAAGTACATCAAAGAGCCTATCATTGATCTATATAAGTGTTCATCTACATCCTCCCCCTCAACATCAGGATGTAGGTGTTTGTGTGTTTCCATTGGTGTACTTGCACTCTTACTGTCTTTCAAATCAAATTTCTCCAAGATGTCTTTGACATATTTTGATAGATTTATCAAAATACCATCTGTTCTTTGACTGACTTGGAGTCCAAGGAAGAAGTTCATTGGACCCATAGAGCTCATCTTGAATTTAATCTGCATCAGTTCTTCAAATTCTTTGCATAATACATCATTTGTTAAACCAAAGATGATATCATCTACATAGATTTGTACCAGTAGTATATCATCTTTGACCTTCTTTGTAAACAAGGTTTTGTCAATGGCTCCTCTTTTAAAGTTATTCTTCAATAGATATGATGATAATGTGTCATACCATGCTCTTGGTGCCTGATGTAGGCCATACAGAGCTTTATCTAGTTTGAACACATAATCACCATGTTTTGGATCTTCAAAACCTGGAGGTTGGCGTACATAGACCTCTTCTTCAATCTTCCCATATAGAAATGCACTCTTCACATCCATTTGATAGACTTTGAACTTCTTGAATGAAGCATATGCTAGAAATATTCTTATGGCTTCAATTCTAGCAACAGGAGCATATACTTCATCATAGTCTATTCCTTCTTCTTGAGTGTATCCTTGGGCTACAAGTCTGGCTTTGTTCTTGATCACTATACCTCTTTCATCTTTCTTGTTTCTGAAGATCCATCTTGTTCCAATGGCTCTTTTTCCTTTGGGTAGAGGTACAAGTGTCCAAACAGCTTGTAACTTGAATTGAAGGAGTTCTTCTTGCATTGCCTCAATCCAGTTTGAGTCCTTCATTGCTTGTTGGATCTTCTTTGGTTCATCCTGAGACAGAAAATATTCAAACATACATTCATTAGCTATTAAACTTATGTTACACATGTTTGCAGTTAAGCTTTTGTTTAATTTGCTTCTTGTTTGTAGTGGTGAGTTAACATCACTTAGAACAAGGTCTAATGGATGGTTCTTCTGAGTCCTTGTGGTTGTAGTTTTATCAACTACTAGTTGATTTTCAAGATTGGACTCATTTGTCTCAGGCAGTTGTTCCTCTAGTGATCCTTCATTGTCATAGATGTTTGGTTCATCATCATCTTGGTCAGAGTTACTACTGCTATTGTCTTCATTGAGATCAGTAGTATTGTTGTTGTTACTGGTATCAGTAGTATCTTGAGAATCTAGGTTATTGTTGGGACCAGTAGTATTTTGAGTACTATTACTGGTATCAGTAGTATTTGAATTACTACTGACCTTATTCTCAGAGTTACTACTGGTTTCAGAATTTGAGTTATTACTGTCCTCAGTATTAACTATTGGAGCAGTATTAACTACTATGTATCTCATCTCCTCTTGACCAGTATTAACAGATGATGTTCCTTCCTTTTGAGAGTGACAATTTGAATTACCTGCATTGAAATTCATGTTAGAATTAAAGGATTTGGTTAGATTGTCTATGTCAAATAGCCAATCTGGACCATTTCCTTGTTCATTAGGTACATTTTCATTAAAGGATACATTGATGCTTTCTTCAATTATCCTTAGTCTTTTGTTGAATACTCTGTATGATTTGCTTTGAGTAGAGTATCCCACAAAGATTCCATCATCAGCTTTGCAGTCAAACTTACCAATTTGTTCTCTTGTAATCAGAATAGTACAAGGACAACCAAATGATTTTAAGAAACTTATAGAGGGTTTTCTTTTATTAAAAAGTTCATATGGTGTTTTAAAATGTGGCTTCACTATTAATACTCTGTTTTGAACATAACAAGCAGTATTAACAGCTTCTGCCCAAAAAGTAATTGGTAATTTTGAGTCTGCTAGCATTGATCTTGCTGCTTCAATGATGGTTCTATTTCTTCTTTCAGTTACACCATTTTGTTGTGGAGTTCTAGGTGAGCTGTATTGCCTGTCAATTCCTTTAAGATCACAAAAGTTAATTAAGTTAGCATTTTTAAATTATGTGCCATTATCACATCTTATAGCTTTTACTTTTTGATCAGATGAGTTTTCCAGTTTGACAATTAAGTTCTTTATGAGTTCACTTGTTTCATCCTTTGTCCTGAGAAAGAAAACTCATGTATATCTGGAAAAGTCATCAGTAATAACAAGACAATATTGTTTCTTTCCAATACTCATTACATTTATAGGTCCAAATAGGTCCATATGTAAGAGCTGTAAAGGAACAGAAATAGAGTTCACAGATTTGGACTTATGAGAAGTTTTGTGTTGTTTACCTTTTAGGCATGCAACACAATGATGATCACACATGAATTGTTTTTGAGGTAGTCCAATGACTAAATTTCTTTTTACTAAATTGTTCATGTTTTTGAAATTAGTGTGACACATCCTTCTATGCCATAATTCTGATTCAGTGGTGTTTGCCTTAGATATAAAACAGTTGACTTCATTTGAGGAAATGAGTTCTCCCCCTATATCCAGGCAATACACATTGTTTCTCCTTGGAGTTCTTAAAACAACATATTTTTCATCTAAAATAAAGTCAGGAGAAAGAATGATGCACTCAATGTCTGTGAAAAGAATTTTATTCTTTTTATCACACACTTGAGACACACTGACAAGATTGTATTTTAGTTCAGCTACATAAAATACATCATCAAAGGTAATTTTGCCATTAGTAACAGTACCTTTACCTGTAATCTTACCTCCTTGTGGGTTTTCACCAAATGCCACATATCCTCCATCAAATAACTTGAAATCTTTAAGAATTTGTAGATTTCCAGTCATGTGCCTTGAGCATCCACTATCAATATGCCATGTTCTTCCTTCTTCTGGGATCTAAATGCTCTGCAGAAGTGAGTAAAGGATTAGTTAAGTTTGGGAACCCAAGCTTTGTATGTCTTGGGTTCATCCTTTGAGAAATAAGCCTTTGGGGATTTAACTTTAAACATTTTTGGTGCCCATACTTGTTTATTACTGGTTTTTAATTTTACTACTGCCCTTTTGAAAGTGTTACTGGTGTTTGAATTTTCTACTGATCTTGGTGTATACCCATGATGTTTAGCTTTTGTATACTTTACTACTGATGGACCAGTAGTATTTGGGTACTTACCATGTTTATAATGACCAGTAGTGTTTTTAGGGTTGACACCAGTAGTATTTTGAAAAGTTGGTTTAGGAGCAGTAGTATTCTTGTAATTAGGGTTTTTACCAGTAGTGTTTTTGTACTGGTACCATACAGCATGATAATTAGGGTTACACCAGTAGTAAAATTATTACAGTTTTTACTGGTGTTGAAAAATTTAAAGTATTGTTTATTTTGGTTTGATTTTCCATTGTTCTTGAAGTAATTGCTGTTCTTTGGGCTTCCAACTCTTCTGTTTTACACAAATCTTGGTGCACTTCTTCCAAATCTTGGTGTTTCAGCAATTGGAATTTTTGTTTTATTTACTACTGAAGGACCAGTAGTATCTTTTAACTTCTGTGTCTTTGCTTTTTCTTTAAAGATTTTAAATTCTCTTAACTCTTTGCAGTTTATTGGATTGAAGTGACAATCCTTTGCTAAATGATTTACTTTGTTGCAAATAACACATTTTAATTTATTATCTTGAGCCTTTATGATTT
Source organism: Calendula officinalis (assembly GCA_963853835.1). NCBI lineage: Eukaryota > Viridiplantae > Streptophyta > Magnoliopsida > Asterales > Asteraceae > Calendula > Calendula officinalis. The sequence continues at coordinate 39,713,651 of OY970833.1, forward strand.
TTCTTTGTTCTAAGAGTTGGTTCCTATTTCTTTGATTTCCCCTTTTTAGAATTTTGGGTATATTTTCTGCATCATATTTAGGAGATTCATTTTGACTTTGTGCTGTGTGAAAACTTGTATCAATTGATTTTGGAGATTCAATTGGAGAAATTGTAAATTCAATTGTTTGGTCATCATCAGAAGAATCATTTGATTCAGATGTTGCATTATGTGATTCAGTTTGCTTTTCAGTTTTTAATTCATTAATGATTCTTCTGAACTGTTTTTAAGTGGTGGAATGATTTTATATGGAGGTGGTACAGCATGATATCCCACCCCATGAACAACTTTTTCTGTAGTTTGATTATTAGTTAGTTCATCAAGAATTTTAGTACTTCTTTCAAATTTTTTAATTGTTAATTTATTTTGTTCAATTTCAAGTTGACATTCTTCTAATTCACTTGTTAATTCTTTGTTTTTTAATTCATAAAATTCTTTCTCATCTACAGCTTGAAGTAAATCTTCCTTTATCCGTTGATCTATCATCTGGTACACCTTTATCTGATGTTCTTGATCAGCAATTACACCATCAAATTCATGATTTCTTCTTACTGCTTTTGCTAAATCTTCATTTAATTTAGTGTTTTCTTTTTCTAAGTTTTTAACAATTTTAGCACATTCAGAAGTACAAGGTTTAGGTTTTACCTCAGTTTTGTTGTCAGTAAAGGCCATGAGAGCTTGATTTTGAGCATGCTCTTCTGCTTGGAAGCTCCAGTCATATCCTTGTCCTTGTTGTGAAACAAGAGCAGGATTGTGATCTTTTGTCTGGCTGAGGACATTCTTTTACAAAGTGACCAAGGTTGTTACAGTTGTAACATTTGACTTTAGTTTTGTCAAATCCAGCTTTGTCACCTTTGTTGAAGTTAAGACTTGTCCTACCAGTCCTTTTTAAGAATCTTTTGGTTCTTAGGCTCAGCATAGCCATCTGCCATTTAAGATCCATCTCCTCAAGATCATCTGGATTTAATTGTTCCAAATCATCACTAATCAGTGCAGTATGCACATGACTAGTGAAGAAGGATTCTCTTGCAGCATCCTCAGAATCTGCAGCCTTTCCTATTGAGGTTTCTTGTCCTTGACCTGTACTAGACACAAATGCAGCATTATTAGAAGAAATAGAAGGGTTCTTTTGATTTACCTCAGTTTCAAATACTCTGAGGTCATTGTAGAGTTCATCCAACTCCTTTTCTTCTAGTGCATCTCTTTGTCTATATACCACTGTATACATGGCCCATTCTTCACTTAGAGACCTTAGGAACTTCATGTTGACATCTTCTTGATCCATCTTAACCCCAACCTGGTTAAGTTCACCAATTAGCTTGTTGAATCTGTCAAACACTTGAGTGAGTGTTTCATTGGGCTTTCCTTTGAAATTTTCAAAGTCTTGTTTGAGAACAGACTTCATGTTCCTTTTAGTGCTCTTTGTCCCAACAAATCTCTTCTCCAGTGCTTCCCATAGCACCTTTGCATCATCATACTCAACGAAGAGATGTTGATAATCGTTAGGAATGGCCAGTAGGAGAGTGCTTAGAGTTTTAAGTTCGATTCCTTTGTCTTTCTTCTCCTTCTCACACTTAAGTTTGTCTGCCTCAGTTGCAGAGCTGCTTGCTTGACCAGGACCAGTTTTGTTGCCTTCCATGACAACTTCCCACATGGAGTAATCTGTAATAAGCATGTATTGCTTAATACGATTCTTCCACATCCCAAAATTATTGGGAGTGAGTATAGGAATTTTATTTGCTTGGGTGCTCTCATCGTTATCAGTCATGATTAACAATCTGTGTGTTTTAAAGATTAAAACTTTTTGTTGTTCTTAAAATCGTAGATCTAGAACCAATAAGCTCTGATACCACTTGTCAGGATCGATTAACTATGAAAAAGTTAATAAACACCTTAGATCTAATTGATTATAGAAGTTGCAGCGGATCAACACTATATCAATAAATTAAGAACGATAAACTGTAAATAATAAACGAAAATATTAAGAACACAGTTTCACAAAAAGCTTCAATGTATATTATCGAGTTAACAATACACACGTACGTTTACAATTCGTAAGGAACTATTTATAATAGTCCTTGAAGCTAAACTATTTACCCTAGTTATTCTAGGACTTTGATTTACATCGAATTATAAAGATATACATTGATTTACATGCTATAACTATCTCTACGAAGATCTCGGACTTGATATGCTTCCAAAAACGTATACCAGTAGTAGCTGCAATCACCAGTAGTAAATAAGTAACGTCAGTAGTAAACTTGGTGACCAGTAGTAAGTCCAGATCCATCGTCAGTAGTAACTACTATTGATCAGTAATATCTTCAATTTGCCTTGATCAGTAGTAACTAAGTTATAGTCTTCACCATTATCAACTCATCAGTAGTAAACATGTTCTGCCCCATCAGTACTAAGTATGATCAGTACTAACTGCAGAATCAGTAATAAGTTGATCTGTGATTTTGTTCCAACAAGAAGTCGGTCGGATGCTCCACTTGCAAATAATGCAATAGTACATTACATTTACATATAGTAAAATTTCTAATTCGAAATAATTTTTATTTAAGTGTACTGATCAGTGGAGGTCCTTTCTGATTGAAATAAATTATATCATGTGATTCCAATAAACCTCTTTCTTCTTCTCTACCTCTGTCTTTGACAGTTGTCTTAATTACCCAAATAAATCTCTCTCTCTCTCTCCCTCTTATCTTAATTAATTGTTTGACCTTTGTTTGAGACTCTTCTAGCTAGTGATTAATACAATTAACAAACTAAAATACTCTTCTCCTATTTAGTCAATGGAAATCAAGAAGAAATAAATAGAAGGAAACAGTTAGGTTGTGTTTGGTTCAATCGAATGCTAAAATATAGAATTGAATGCTGAAATAATTGGATTATGAAGGAATTGAAGTATGCTGGAATTGAATTATTTTGCCGATTTGCCTACAAAATTGAATTATGTTGCGCATTTTTAAAATTTATTAAATATTAAAATAAATAAACAAAATTTTTGTTTTTTTTTTAGTTTAGTTTAATTTTTTGTTTTTTTTTAGTGTCAGTTTTACAACTTCACTGTGCATGCTACTCGGCTTCTAACAACACTCTCTGTCATGCCGCCAAAGCCACGCCAAATGACACCATCACCATCACCAAAGACCCGATCATTTGCCAAGCAAATAACGGGCGCCAAAGTAATTCTTTTTTATAAGAATGTTAAACGAGAGTGTATAATTTTGAAATGGGTGTTAAAACCATATTAAAGAGACAAAAATACTTTTTATATGACTTTAACATTTCTCCACCTCTAATTGTTTTTGCGGATTAGGTCAACAAATTGATTTATGGATTACAAAAGGCATGTCAATGCGTGACTACATAACAAATTCTCTTTCGTAGATTAACCGAACCATTGTTTGGATAAGAATGTAACAGTGAGCAAGGGCCATTCTTAACATTGAATTTTTTTAATAAATATTAAATATTAGGAAAGTTATTAAATAAAGAGAGAACAGTAGATCACCATTTAAAACAATCAAGTATGAATAGTGTACTTCAAAGAAATGTTTATATATAATTGTTGCAGCTCCAAAAAGGGGACCATTTCCAATCAATGCCAAGGACCCATAATTTCAATTTCTTCCCACCTAAAACAAAGACTTTATTTCCATTTCAGTAAACCCTAAAATTTATGCCCCTGTGCATGCGTTCATTCTCTTGCAGATTACAATCACGGTATGTCAGTATTGCGTATGCTTGCTGAAAAATGACAATATTTTACTCAAGAGGTTGGTCAATTTTGGTGGGCCTTCCACATTTAAAATAAGTCTGCCCTAACTTTTTTTTTTTTTTCAGGAAGAAAATATAATCGACGTGCATTTTTTTTGCTGATTGAAAAGGAATATTTCCTCATGCAGCACAATTTGATAATATAATACAAATCAATGATAGCATCATTTTGCTTTGATTACTAACTTTGACTTCAACATACTATAAAAATAATTAATAAAGTTTGAAAAGGAATCTTTGAGTTTTTACTTCAACACTGATGAGAAGCTGATTTGTTCTCACCAAATTTATAAACTTCATAGTAGGATCAGGATGGTAAAAAAATTTCTAAATTGTGACAGACTTGTTGTGAGGATCTGCACAAACTCTTTATAAACGTCGATCTTTAGGCTCAAGAATAGTTAGTTCTTATCTGGAATAAGCATATACAAATCATAAAATTATGGAATTAGATAAACATATTTGTATAGCTAAACAAGTTTTCATCATTAAAAGCCTCAATTCTATATATAAATACATAGAACGGTTCTTCGTTAAACAGGATCAAACGACCTTGAGGCTTAGGTTTTACACACAAAACACGTTATTACTCTGTCCTCATTCTCAGAGTTACTACTGTTTCCACAATTTGAGTTATTACTGACATCAGTATTAACTATGGGAGCAGTATTAACTACTATGTATCTCATCTCTTCTTGACCAGTATTAACAGATGATGTTCCTTGCTTTTGAGTATGACAGTTTGGATCACCTGCATTGAAATTCATGTTAGAATTAAAGGATTTGGTTAGATTGTCTATGTTAAATAGCCAATCTGGACCAATTCCTTGTTCATTGGGAACATTTTCATTAAAGTATACATTAATGCTTTCTTCAATTATCCTTAGTCTTTTGTTGAATACTCTGTATGATTTGCTTTGAGTAGAGTATCCCACAAAGATTCCATCATCAGCTTTGCAGTCAAATTTACCAATTTGTTCTCTTGTAATCAGAATAGTACAAGGACAACCAAATGATTTTAAAAAGCTTATAGAAGGTTTTCTTTTATTAAAAAGCTCATAAGGTGTTTTAAAATGTGGCTTCACTATTAATACTCTGTTCTGAACATAACAGGCAGTATTAACAGCTTCTGCCCAAAAAGTAATTGGTAATTTTGAGTCTGCTAGCATTGATCTTGCTGCTTCAATGATGGTTCTGTTTCTTCTTTCAGCTACACCATTTTGTTGTGGAGTTCTAGGTGAGCTGTATTGCCTGTCAATTCCTTTAAGATCACAAAAGTTAATTAAGTTAGCATTTTTAAATTCTGTGCCATTGTCACATCTTATTGCTTTAACTTTTTGATCAGATGTGTTCTCCAGTTTAATTGACAATTAAGTTCTTTATGAGTTCACTTGTTTCATCCTTTGTCCTGAGAAAGAAAACCCATGTATATCTGGAAAAGTCATCAGTAATAACAAGACAATATTGTTTCTTTCCAATACTCATTACATTTGTAGGTCCAAAAAGGTCCATATGTAAGAGTTGTAAAGGAACAGAAATAGAGTTCACAGTTTTGGACTTATGAGAAGACTTGTGTTGTTTACCTTTTAGGCATGCAACACAATGATGATCACACATAAATTATTTTTGAGGTAGTCCAATGACCAGATTTCTTTTTACTAAATTGTTCATGTTTTTGAAATTAGTGTGACACATCCTTCTATGCCATAGTTCTGATTCAGTGGTGTTTGCCTTGGATATAAAACAGTTGACCTTATTTGAAGAAATGAGTTCTCCCCCTATATCCAGGCAATACACATTGTTTCTCCTTGGAGTTCTTAAAACAACATATTTTTCATCTAAAATAAAGTCAGGAGAAAGAATGATGCACTCAATGTCTGTGAACAGAATTTTATTCTTTTTATCACACACTTGAGACACACTGACAAGATTGTATTTTAGTTCAGCTACATAAAATACATCATCAAAGGTAATTTTGCCATTAGTAACAGTACCTTTACCTGTAATCTTACCTCCCTGTGGGTTCTCACCAAATACCACATATCCTCCATCAAATAACTTGAAATCTTTAAGAATTTGTAGATTTCCAGTCATGTGCCTTGAGCATCCACTATCAATATGCCATGTTCTTCCTTCTTCTGGGATCTGAATGCTTTGCACAAGTGAGTAACGGATTAGTTAAGTTTGGGAACCCAAGCTTTATATGTCTTGGGTTCATCCTTTGAGAAATAAGCTTTTGGAGATTTAACTTTAAACATTTTTGGTGCCCATACTTGTTTATTACTGGTGTTTAGTTTTACTACTGCCCTTTTAAACGTATTACTGGTGTGAGAATATTCTACTGATTTTGGTTTATACCCATGATGTTTAGCTTTTGAATGCTTTACTACTGATGAACCAGTAGTATTTGGGTACTTACTGTAGGACCTAATGAAACTATAATCATGCTAATCCATTAAGAAATGATGAGAAATTGAAGAATTAGTGTGTGTGTTCTTGGTGTATTTGGTGTGTGAAGTTGAGAGAGAATGAGATGAATGAAGAGCTTTCAATTTGATAATTCTGTAAAAGTGTAGGAAAGCTTACATTCTAACTCAATATTACAAGTATTTATACCATCTACCACCTAACAAGGGAATTGTTAGTTAACGAGATTAAAGGTCAAAACCTATTACAAAAATAGTCCTAACAATCTCCCCCTTTTTGATCTTTAATACGTCATCCCAGTATTCAAACTTCAGATTCTTGTTATCATCTATCTTTGGCAAGAAAATGTTTTTCTGTATTTTAAGAACAAAATATTTGCAGAAATCTGGAAGTTTAAGGTACTCAAAGGGAATATGTTTTTCGTTGATAATATTTGAGTGAGGAAATCCTATAACTGATTTACTAAAGATTTGAAAACTTTGGGAAATGGAATATCAGTTAAGTAAGGATTTGACTGGGTTTTCAGATAATGGAGAGGTTGTTTTTTGGAATTTTGTGGTAGAGGATTATATTGAGTATAGAATGATGATGTTTTTGAATGATTTGTCAGTTAAAGTTTTGGATGTGTGTGTTTGTTTTTGTAAGAATGATATGTAGATTTAGGATTTGGGTGAATGTGGATAATTTGTATTTGATGTGGAACAAAATGTTTGTACAGTTAAGCTTTTGTACGGATAATGAATGTTATGGAATTTTGGAAAGAATGGTTTAAACGGTTAAGCTTTTGAATGTATGTGATCGTTACGGAATTTGAAAAGAAAAATTTAAACGGTTAAGATTCGGATGGAAATGGATGTGGATTTGTGGTTTGGATAGAAAGATTTATTCGATTAAGTTTCTGGTTGAAATGATTGAGTTTTTTAATGTAATGGTTGAGATTTTTGAGAGAGATTCTGTAGATATGTCGATTTCTTCTTCTTCTTCACTTGTCTTTCTTTTTAAAACATTATTTATCACTTTCTCTTCCTCTGAATTTCTTGATATATACTATATTTGATTTTGCCGATAATTTGAGTACATTAGACATGAATTTTCTTCGTTGATGAGATGTTTGTGGTTCTTCTTAAAGTTGTACATTTCTTGCTCATTTATTTCTTACTCATTTCTCCCCCTCATGAGGATCATAAAGAAGGAGCCTCATGTTAATGATGAATATATGCTTTGTGAAAACGGAGAGAGGATAGTTGTACGGTGCAGTTCGGAATCGAGAACCAGTAACATGTAGTACTCATGAAGTATCCAGCTAGAATTGATTTTCCAGAATCTTTGAGAAAAATATTTGAAAAATAGAGAATAACAGTGTCAAGAATCACCTGAAGTCATAAACAGATGCAATCTTTACTGAAGAACTTCAGTAAAGAGATCGACGAATTTGACAGACAGGATGATTGAAGACATTGTTAAGCAAAGATTTGAGGATTAAAAGAAATCAATTTGAAGTGGATCAAAGATCAGTGCACAAAGACGATTTTGTGTGTGAGATCATATGAATAATCCAGAATTTAATCTGAACCATTTGGAGAAAAAGTAAAATACATTCTCCATTGCTATATGTTTGTACAAATTGTTTGAAAAATGGTAAGAACAATCAATTCAAGAAGTTCTTATAAACAGATGCAATCAGTACTAATCGAAATTAGTAAAGAGATCGACGAATTTAACAACAGCTTGTGGTGAGTGTTACAAACAAATATTTGAAAATTTAAAAATTGTGCAAAATCAGAAAAATGATTTGAAAAATTATGTCAGCAACGCAAGAGAAAAAAGTTGGTCATAAACAGATGCAATCTTTACTAATCAGGTTAGTAAAGAGATCGACGAATTTGACCAAAATTTATATCCTACGTTGTGAACACATCATTGTGAGCACAAAGTATGAGTAAAAATTTTGTGAGGAATATACAGATGTTGAGCATAGAGTGTCAACTCTGTATGAGAAAGTGAGGTCAACAACGCAAGAGAAAAGGGTTTGACATAAACAGATGCAATCTTTACTAATTAGATTAGTAAAGAGATCGACGAATTTGTCAAAAACTTATATCCTACGTAACTAACACATGAGTTGAGTAAAAAAAATTATAACAGTTAAGATTGAGTTGTGCTAAAGTTGTAGCAACAACGAAACTCAAAATGTTGAATTTAGTAGAGAAATTTGAGTTTCACAGGAATATGAAAAATCAGAATGTGATGTCAACAATGCAAGAGACAAAAAGGTGTCATAAACAGATGCAATCTTTACTAACGAAAGTAGTAAAGAGATCGACGAATTTGACAACAGTTTGTATCCTACATTGGTAACATATGAGTTTAAGTAAAAATTTTGAATATAGTGTGAAGTTGTGCCAACGGTATGACAACAACGAAACTCAAATAGATTTTGAAAGATATTGAGTTTAAGTTTGAAAACAAAACTGAGGAGATGATGTCATCAACGCAAGAGACAAAAGTATGTCATATACAGATGCAATCAATACTAATCGAAACAAGTAGAGAGATCGACGAATTTGACAAAAATTTGTATCCTACGTAGACAACATATAAGTGAGGAAAGCATTTTTGAACTAAAATAATGAAACTCAATTGAACAAATTTTGAAAATATTGAGATTGAGTTTCTGAAAAATTTGAATGATGAATAAAAATGGGTTAACAAAGACTATGCTCCCCCTTTACCGATGAAGTTTCATAAAAATGCTCCCCCTTGACGAATGAATGTCAATTTTCTCCCCCTTAACAAGTGAATATTGATTTTCTCCCCCTCAACCAATTAAGAGCTATTTGCTCCCCCTCAACCAATGAAATCATTGAGGAACGGGGTTCAAGCTGATTTACTTGAAAGCCATTATTTTGAAACGCGAGTTATACACTGAGGCGTGTATAAGTCATTATCCTGCAAAACAAATCAAACAACTTTTGGTACCCATTTTTGTTTGGGTCCGACGATGTTAGCGTGAGAATGAAACCACCGATAAGTTGTATCGATTTGATTTAAAGATTGAGAGTTCCAAGAAAAACTGAAACTTGATGTTTCACTTTCAAATAATTTCCGGAGAATTATTTGAGATGTTGGAGTTTTGGGAACCCATTTTGCTTTTAAGATTGAGGATGTTTTGTAAACATAAACAGGAGATGTTTTTGGCACTTGTGTAAAAGTCATAGTAGGTGCCAATGAAAGTAAATCATTTCTTGAGTATTTTAACGATTTAGTTTTGGAAAAGATTTTCTTTGAAGCACTCGAATGTTTCAACACGGTTGATGGTGTAGGTTTATCCACTTGAGAATGCTTAAGTCTATAAGAGGAACCTAATTTATTTGGAGTTTTAGGTGCGGAATTTCCTCTAATAACTTGTTTAAGAGCATTCAGTTTCTCATCAGAGTGTGACGGGACCGTGGATCTCCTAGGCTTAGGCTTGGTAGAGGGTCTGACTTGTGATTTCGGTTTAGGTGTAGAATTTCCTCTATGAACCTCAGTTTGCTTGATTTTATAAAAATCACGATATGCCATGACAGGAGAAAACATTCTTGAGTTTTTACTTTTATTCGTTGTAGTTAAAGGAGAATCTAAGTTCATAGATGCACTAGGTTTCTTAAGTTTCTGAAGATTAGATGATTTAGATTCTAAATTTTGAATTTGTGCTTGCAACTTTAGTTTCTCTTTCTCATAGGATTTATGTGTTTCATCAATTTTATTTTCTAATCCATGAATTTTTGTTTGTAGAACTGATTTTTCTTTGTCAAACGCCTTATGTGTTTCATCTATTTCAATTTCCAATTGACAAATTTTCTTTTCAAGAATTAGATTTGGTACATAAATCTTTGGTGTAACCTTTTGTTGAATAACATCATTTCCCTTAATTTCAAATTCTTCTGCTTTTATAATGGGAAAGTAATCATCATTTTCAAATTGAGCCCTTTTAGTTTCATATGTTTTATTTAATTCAGTGTAATTGAAACTAATTTGAGCATTCTCCTTTTTAGCTCTGTTGAAGGTCTCAATTTCTTCTTCCTCGTCAGTCATCCGAATGAAACGCTGCGAGATTCCATTGAGTAGATATCTTGAATCATATAATGTAGGGGCCATTTTGCACGCGGTCTTAAGATATTCTGGATTGTCAGCTCCTAGCCCTTCTCGAGAGTTGAAATATTTGAAATCTTTAGGCTTGTTAAGATGAATGGTTTGATCAGTGTGTCCTCGTTTAACAATCAATTCCTCAAGATGTTTGATATGCGAATTCAATTTAATTGTTTCATGCTTGAGTGTGTTTATGATATTTTGTTTGTTTAGCATTTCATTTGATGAAATAATGTTTTGTTCATGAAGATTTTCGGTTAATTCTTTGATTTGCGAATTTAATGATTTAAACTGTTGTTCATTTTCATCAAACTCTTGTTGTTTACATTCCAAACAATTTTTAGTTATTTGATATTCATGCCATGTGTCAATGTACAATTTGTAATATTTGTCATTTCGATCGTTTGAAATTGTATTTTGGGCATTTTTAAGATTTGTTATTTCCATTTCTTTTTCAGAAATTGTATGAGACAAATTCTTAACATCATTATCATATTTGACATTCAATTCTGATACTTGATTTTGTAACTCCAGATTCTCAAGTTTGACATTTTTAATTTGTTTAATCTGTTGAACAAGTTGTTCATTTTCATTTTGCAAATTATTTAAACGTTCTTGAAATTGATTATTTAAATCTTTTTCATCTAAAATGTTTTGTTTTAAAGAATCAATTTCAGAAATCTGAGTTGTAACAAAACAAGTATCCGGACCAATAAGATTATCAGAATTTGAAAAGTGGGAACTGATTACCTCAAGTTCTTTGTTGGCCTCTTCATTAAATCGATCAGTAACCTCCATATGCTTTTCAGCCTTAGGATCTGAATCTTCCATCCATTTACTATCTTCAACTAAGAACACTTTTTCATATTCAATTTGTTTAGCCCTCGACATTTTACGTTTATAATACTCGGAATCCCGAACGATTAATTTCTTTGTAGCATCCAAAGGTGTGACGGTTGGCTTTTTAGTTGAGATTGTAGCAGATATATCAGGCTTAATGTCGAATGAAGATCTCAGATTATTGTTTGTAGGCTTTGAATTATATTTCTTCTCATAGTCTGAAATTTTTTCCATAACTCGTAGTACGTCTTGATGTTCTTTATCCAAATCATCATTCATAGCTGGTGTAGGTTTTTCCATTTGTTTATAATATTCGGCAGCTTTTCTCGCATTGGCAAGGTCTTTATCCATATTTTTTTTTTTTGTTTTGGTTAGGGGTAAAAGTCCTTGAGTTTTAGAAATGTGAAAAATTGATCGGGTTTGGGTTAAAATGAAAATGTTTTAGAGTGCGGGTTAAAAAAAAATTGGATTTAAAAATTTAAAACTTGTGATATGTGATATTTTTGAAAAACAAAAAAAAAATAAAATAAAATGACGGTGTTACCAAACAAAAGACATCAACAACATATTATGTTGAAAATCAAAATTCTTTTTTTTTTTTAAAAAAAATTGTTGGATTTAATATGGCAGTGTTCGTTGAGCTGAAATCTAGTTTTAAAAAAAATGAGATTTGTTAAAAAAAAATTTAAGATAAAAGAAATTTGATTTGTAAAAAAAAATTGATTTGTAAAAAAAATAAAAAATTAGATTTTAACTCTTTGTCACGGTAATGGATTTTGTGTTAATATGATTGAGAATTACTTTGGGCAAAAAAAAAAAAAAAATTAGTGAAGTCAAAAACTAATGAAAACTTTGGGCTTTAAATTGCTTTGGTCGAAATCAGATTAAACATCCTGATCCAGCTTAATTTGGGCCGAACAGATCAATTTTGGGCCAGAAATCTTCACAGAACGAGTCTTCACGTTGGACTTAATTGGTTTTAGGCTGAAATTACTTTATGGGGCATAAACCCACAGACTAACACAAGCAGAGACGACGTCGAGTTCGTCAAGCAGAGATCGATTGTTGAAATCAAGTGAAATCAGAAATCGAAAATAGCTACTCAGGTTTGCTGAAGTTGAATTAATCGATTTTTAATCAAAGTTTTATTAGGATTTTTAATCGATTGTTTTGTAATCGAATCACAGAATCAGGATCGGAATCATGAAAAAAACAATTGAACAAAATTGAGAGATCGATTGTTGAACACAGTTTGGTCGAACCAAATAAAGCCGTTTATGTGTTGAACCAAATGAGAGATCAATTTATGTGTTGAATCAGTTTGGAATTGATTGAAGACGAACTCTGATCGATTTATGTGTTGAATTGGGTGTGTAGCCGAACTAGGTGATCGAACAGTGATCGAATTTTGTGAAGCCGAACTTAGTGTCGAACTTGGTGAAAGAAACTGGGCCGAACTTGTTGAAAAATCTACTTCGGGCCGAACTTGTGTTGGGCCGAACTACCTGTGGGCCGAAGTTCTACTTGCTCGGGCCGAACTACTTGGGCCGAAATTAAAAGAGCCGAAGTTGTTCTTTGTTCTTGAAGCCGAACTTGTTGACGGTAAAGCACAGACGTATTCTTCACCTTTTTGATCCGATTTTGCTCAAAACTTGACTGATTTGAGTGATTCTTTTTGCTAATTACTCGAAATCCAATTGCTAACACTTTGATCCGATCAATTTCTTCAATCCATAACACAAAAGCTTCGATTCTTCAATTTACAGCAACTTTTGAACTTTTTCACTTTTTCTCTAAAATCATCAAATTGAAGATCGATTGTTGACGGAATTGATCTGAATTTGATTCTATTATGCTTAGAAACACTGGAGAAACACTAATCCATGATCAAATCTTCGATTTGAACAAAAAATTTACAACATTAAATTTTCATGACGCTTTTTCTTCAAAAACTCAGATCTGGATGATTCTAGCTCGAAATTGGATCTTCTCTAAGAGAGATTTTGCTCTGATACCAATTGTAGGACCTAATGAAACTATAATCAAGCTAATCCATTAAGAAATGATGAGAAATTGAAGAATTAGTGTGTGTGTTCTTGGTGTATTTGGTGTGTGAAGTTGAGAGAGAATGAGATGAATGAAGAGCTTTCAATTTGATAATTCTGTAAAAGTGTAGGAAAGCTTACATTCTAACTCAATATTACAAGTATTTATACCATCTACCACCTAACAAGGGAATTGTTAGTTAACGAGATTAAAGGTCAAAACCTATTACAAAAATAGTCCTAACACTTACCATGTTTAGAATGACCAGTAGTGTTTTTAGGGTTGACACCAGTAGTATTTTTGAAAGTTGGTTTGGGAGCAGTACTATTTTTGTAATTAGGGTTTTTACCAGTAGTGTTTTTGTACTGGTACCATACAGCATTATAATTAGGGTTAACACCAGTAGTAAAATTGTTACAGTTTTTACTGGTGTTGGAAAATTTAAAATATTGTTTATTTTGATTTGATTTTCCATTGTTCTTGAAGTAATTGCTGTTCTTTGGGCTTCCAACTCTTCTGTTTTGCACAAATCTTGATGCAGTTCTTCCAAATCTTGGTGTTTCAGCAATTGGAATTTTATTTTTACTTACTACTGAAGGACCAGTAGTATCTTTTAATTTCTGTGTTTTTGCCTTTTCTTTGAAAGTTTTAAATTCTTTGAATTCTTTACAATATATTGGATTGAAGTGACAATCCTTTGCTAAATGATTCATTTTGTTGCAAATAACACATCTTAATTTCTTACTTTTTGCACCTTCAGGTATTCTTTGATCTAAGAGTTGAATTTTATTTCTTTCATTTCCCCTTTTTAAAATTTTTGGTATATTTTCTGCATTATATTTAGGAGAATCTTCTTCACTTTGTGCTGTGTGAAAACTTGTATCAATTGATTTTGGAGATTCAATTGGAGAAATTGTAAATTCAATTGTTTGGTTATCATTAGAAGAATCATTTGATTCAGATGTTTCATTATGTGATTCAGTTTGATGTTCAGTTTTTAATTCATTAATGATTCTTTCTGAACTGTTTTTAAGTGGAGGAATGAATTTATATGGAGGTGGTACAGCATGATATCCCACCCCATGGACAACTTTTTCTGTAGTTTGATTGTTAGTTAGTTCATCAAGAATTCTTGTACTTCTTTCAAACTTTTTAATTGTTAATTTATTCTGTTCAATTTCAAGTTGACATTCTTCTAATTTGCATGTTAATTCTTTATTTTTTAATTCATAAAACTCTTTCTCATCCACAGCCTGAAGCAATTCTTCCTTTATCCTTTGATCAATCATCTGGTACACCTTTATTTGATGTTCTTGATCAGCAATCACACCATCAAACTCATGATTTCTTCTGACTGCTTTTGCTAAATCTTCATTTAATTTAGTGTTTTCTTTTTCTAGATTTTTAACAATTTTAATACATTCAGAAGTACAAGGTTTAGGTTTTACCTCAGTTTTGTTGTCAGTAAAGGCCATGAGAGCTTGATTTTGAGCATGCTCTTCTGCTTGGAAGCTCCAGTCATATCCTTGTCCTTGTTGTGAAACAATAGCAGTTGATTTTGATCTTTTGTCTGGCTGAGGACATTCTTTTGCAAAGTGACCAAGATTGTTACAGTTGTAACATTTGACTTTTGTTTTGTCAAATCCAGCTTTGTCACCTTTGTTGTAGTTGAGGCTTGTCCTCCCAGTCCTTTTTAAGAACCTTTTGGTTCTTAGGCTCAGCATAGCCATCTGCCATTTAAGATCCATTTCCTCAAGATCATCTGGATTTAATTGTTCCAAGTCATCACTAATCAGTGCAGTATGCACATGACTAGTGAAGAAGGATTCTCTTGCAGTGTCCTCAGAATCTGCTGCCTTTCCTGTGGAGGTTTCCTGACCTTGACCTGTACTAGATACAAATGCAGCATTATTAGAAGAAATAGAAGGGTTCTTTTGATTTACCTCTGTTTCAAATACTCTGAGATCATTGTAGAGTTCATCCAACTCCTTTTCTTCTAGTGCATCTCTTTGTCTATATACCACTGTATACATGGCCCATTCTTCACTTAGAGACCTTAGGAACTTCATGTTGACATCTTCTTGATCCATCTTAACCCCAACCTGGTTAAGTTCACCAATTAGCTTGTTGAATCTGTCAAACACTTGAGTGAGTGTTTCATTGGGCTTTCCTTTGAAATTTTCAAAGTCTTGTTTGAGAACAGACTTCATATTCCTTTTGGTGCTCTTTGTCCCAACAAATCTCTTCTCCAGTGCTTCCCAAAGTACCTTTGCATCATCATACTCAACGAAGAGATGTTGATAGTCGTTAGGAATGGCCAGTAGGAGAGTGCTTAGAGTTTTAAGTTCGATTCCTTTGTCTTTCTTCTCCTTCTCACACTTAAGTTTGTCTGCCTCAGTTGCAGAGCTGCTTGCTTGACCAGGACCAGTTTTGTTTCCTTCAAGGACAACTTCCCACATGGAATAATCTGTAATAAGCATGTATTGCTTAATACGTTTCTTCCACATCCCAAAGTTATTTGGAGTGAGTATACGGATTTTATTGGCCTGAGTGCTTTCATTGTTATCAGTCATGATTAACAGTCTGTGTGTTTTAAAGATTAAAACTTTTTGTTGTTCTTAAAATCGTAGATCTAAAACCAATATGCTCTGATACCAATTGTGAAGATCGAATAACTCTTCATAAACATAGATCTTTAGGCTCAAGAATAGTTAGTTCTTGATCTGGAATAAGCATATACAAAACATAAAATTGCGGAATTAGTTAAACATATTTGTATTGCTAAACAAGTTTTCATCATTAAAAGCCTCAATTCTATATATAAATACATAGAACGGTTCTTCGTTAAACAGGATCAAACGATCTTGAGGCTTAGGTTTTACACACAAACACGTTAAAAGGTGGGTTCTAAGAACATCTAATTCTATGTCATTAGGTTTCTTTATATACTAGAAAACCCAAGATTTACAAGGAAAAGATAATAACTAAATCTTTTAAACTAATAAAGATATACTATATCTTTTACAATTATCATTATCTCCTAATTCTTATTCAAATCTTGAACTTCATATCATCGACTTAGGTCCTTGTAGTTTAATAGTTTTGACATATCAAATCTTTAATGAATATTAATAATAATATTCCTAACAATCTTCCCCTATTTGATTTGACAAAACTTATAGAATTAGCTTGGAATCTTCAAGTCTCTTCCCCTTTTTGACATAATCAAATACAAATCTGAAAAACTTGAACTTCCCCTTGAATGATCAACACTTTTTCTTCCCCTAAAAGTGTGCTATCATTCTTGTGTTCTTTAAGACTATATCAATCACATTGAAAACCAACTATCTTCTATTTGAAGTTGAAGTAGAAACTCAAACTATGCATCACATTCCGTCTAAATATAGTAATCAGCAACATCATATCTTGTATGAGGGACTTGCTTATCTTAGCCTTCAACAGATCTTTTCGTTAAGAGTGTTGAATTGCAGTTACAACAATACATAACATCTTATGTAGTAAGACTTTCAACTTCTTCTTCAAATAAAATATAATCAATTATCTTCTGTAATCAACTGATAAAGATTAAATATGTAACAAATAAAATCATCTTCTTTTATCTTCATCAAGCCTTCAACCTGTGTGTGTGAATAATGTGATTCGTTTCACATTGATATCACAAGTTATTTTTATTCTCTTTTTATCAAGAATAAAAATTAACAAGTGATTAACCAAATACAATCAATAAACCGTAATATGGAATGAACATGGTGTGTGTCATGTTTTCCAAGATTTGATGTATCGGTTGTAAGGAAGAAATCATGGTAACTTTGTACCCATGAAGATCAGTAACAAATTCTTCTTCGGTTAGTACTGATAAGTAACAAATTCTTCTTCTGTTAGTACTGATCAGTAAAAAAAATGTGTAGACGTACTATTTAGTACTGATCAGTAGTAACTTGTATAATGGATCAGTAGTAAAAATTTACAGCATATGTTTCACTACTGATCAGTAATTTGATGTTTGGCACTAATTGCTACTGATCAGTAGCAATTCCCCTTAGCAGTAGTAAAAATGAAACTTCCATGCAAATCATAAAATGTTTTAACTACTTTCCAGTACTTCTTCCTTCATTTCTCCAAATTCGTTTTTGCTGTTTCCAAATTCATTCTTGCTTTAAATGGCAGTAGTAAACTTTGTAGAAGTTACCAGTAGTAATTCATGTAAACCAATTTACCCAGTAGTAAACGTTTGATCATCGGATCAGTAGTAAATTAATATACTACTGATCAGTAGTGAGTTAATATACCAGTAGTAAAAATTGGAATTTACCAGTAGTAATTTGAAGGCAGTAGTAAATTTGGAATTGCCTCTAAACTTGGAGATGCTTTACTACTGACTCTAAGTTTACACGCCATATTTCTTGAACAGCAGTAATAAATAATTGTAACCAACCTTTTTCAAAAGCTAATGAGCCATCAATTTTCTTGAACTTTACACGCCATATTTCACCAATTAAATCCTTGAGCTCTGTTGACTTTTTACTTCGAAAAATGAGGAGCAAATTTTGGAGGCAGAAACAATATTTTTTTTTTTTTTTTTTTTGAAAAATCGTCTCCAAATATGACTTTGAAAAATCATCTCCTCAGTTCGGCAGTCAAGTTTGTACCTCTTCCTAGTTTGATTCCAGATCTGAGCCACCGTGCTCTGATACCAATTGCTGAGTTTAGAACAATTCTTCATAAACGTCGATCTTTAGGCTCAAGAATAGTTAGTTCTTATCTGGAATAAGCATATACAAATCATAAAATTGCGGAATTAGATAAACATATTTGTATAGCTAAACAAGTTTTCATCATTAAAAGCCTCAATTCTATATATAAATACATAGAACGGTTCTTCGTTAAACAGGATCAAACGACCTTGAGGCTTAGGTTTTACACACAAAACACGTTAAAATGTGGGTTCTAAGAACATCTAATTTTATGTCATTAGGTTTCTTTATATACTAGAAAACCCAAGACTTACAAGAAAAAGATAATACTAAATCTTTTAATTTCAAACAAGATATACTATATCTTTTACAATTATCATTATCTCCTAATTCTTATTCAAATCTTGAACTTCATATCATCGACTTAGATCCTTGTAGTTTAATAGTTTTGACATATCAAATCTTTAATGAATATTAATGATAATATTCCTAACACTTGTGGTAGAAATGACGAACGAAAGAAGTCAACCTTTTGACTAAATTTTGCGACGGAATAGTGCGTATTGGTGATGAACAGAAATCCCGTCGCAGATCCGTCTTGGATGTGATAAATTAAAAGTTAAAAACCTTAAAAATTAAAATTAAAGGGAGCAGAGCCGTCGCAAAATAAAAGGTAACTAAAAATAGAAAATAAAAACAAAGATCCGTTGCAGTACCGATGTAAAATAAATGGCAGTTAACATAAAAAAAAATATATCCACCGCAAACTAGCTAAAATATGTAAAAATAGATTCGACGTTGCAAATCCTTCACAAAAGAACCCGTTTCTTAGGAGCCATTTGTTTTGATGCAATCTACCGCAATCATTCGTAATTGGAATTCAATTACATCACGGAGGATGTTTGGATGATTTTTTTTGTTATTCAGTTACTACGTAATTCCGAAATACGTTATTCGTTGTAATTGAAATCATTCCCGACACTTTTAGTGAACTAACAAATTTGAATATTTTGTATGCTTCAGACTTTAAAATCGTTTAAAAATATTTTAAAAAAAATTAAAAGTTATAAATTATAAAAAATTAAAAAAATATATTTATTAAATATTTAAAAAAAATAAAAAATAATATAATCTAAAAAAAATAAAATCTAAAAAAATAAAAAATAATAATAAATGCATAAGTTTGAATTTGAATTCCGGCTAAAAACTTTATAACCAAATGCGTAATTGAATTACATTACGAACGATTACGACATGTCAAACGGTCCCTTTTAATTCTAAGCCTTTGTTTGTCCCTAGCTATTACATTTGATAGGTGCTTTATAATGAAATTCCATCGTTCAAAAAAAATGTTCCGTGTAAAAATTGACCCGTATTACATTAAATCAATTTAAATGCAGAATTTTTTTGTGAATTCCTTCATTGATAGTTGTATACGTATTGTAAGCCTGAAATGATTTATATTGCAATAGTTTGACCTGCGAATTTAAGTTGAAAAATAAGGTTGTGTGCTCCACTTAAACATCCTAATCCAGCCGCTTAAAACCAAAATAAAGTAGAAAGAACCACAAAAGTGTAGAAAAAAATGACATTTTACTGGTACACGTGTTCAAAGAGGGGAAAATTGTGCAAAAGAATGGGTTCATAATAAACTGTTTACTTTTAGTCAAAATTTGACATTTGGCAATATTCAAACTCTGTGTCCTGGATTAGGCTTACAAGAGAATTGGTCAATAAATTAGTAAAATGCAGGCAATTGTTTGATATTAGTCATTGTTTACTAGATTAATTTATTTAATGTTTCTTTTCTAACCCATTAAGGATGTCTTCATGTAAAATATCATAGAATCAGGCATAATTGTCAAAGACAAGTGATCAATAACGAGTCAAAACCCAGCTTACTAAAAAAGAAAATTAAAATCGTCTATAAAAACAATCAATTGTACATCTGAAAAACATTCAGTGACGATATATATTTTCTCTGTACAGTGCACTACTAGAAAATTATCCGATGCAATAAAACAGGTTGATTTAAGTCGGAAGACTAAATTAAAAAGCTTTTAGAGAGAGATTAATGACGGATTTGTTTATTGCAATCTATTAATTATTCATTTTTAAAACTATATATCCTTAACATTATTTATTTGTTTCACCTTTTGGATCGATTGAATTTGTATCCAATATCCGCCTTCTCTCATTCCTCGTAGAGAATTGTATACTCTGTGTTTCGAATACATCAGCCCACTTTTATATCGTAATTGATATCAAATATTCTGAAGATTAACGTTAGAAAGTCCGTATCAATCTTTACCAATTCTCTTTTGGCATTCTGTTGAATATTAATGTTAGGGAAATAATAATAACAGTTTTAGGGCTGTTAATAAGATGTTCAAAAATGCATTAAAAAGTTACGCATTAATTAATAATTGTTCCTACATTTAAAGAATTTTGTTTCGGTTGTTGAAAATACACTTTAATAATATATGTAATAATTCATTAAACACAGTCCTTAAAATTATCGTTAAAACTCTTAATATTATACCAATTTACATTTGATGTAAAGGTTAATGTGCCAAATTAAATTTATCTGCAACAGATTAAATACCTGATGTATAGACTAATAGGTAAAGAAAGAACATCATAATTTATCACGATTTTGACCTCTTGTAATGGTCCACTTCCTTTCAAGATTTGCAATTTATTAAATTTGATAGTGTCTTTTAATATGTAAGACAAAACTGGAATTAATGAAGAGTTTAAAAGCTCTTGAATTCTTTTAATAAAAAATAATATTTGTATCCTATAATAAAATTCATAATTCCCTTTAAATTTTTAAACTTGACAAGTCCACTCAATAAAATAATAATTTTTATATTAAAAACTCACTAATGACTACCTTTCCTTCTAAACTAATTTTGTATTTTAATAAAAAAAAATCTCTTTAAAAATTGTGAAAATAGGAATAAAAACTATTTTATGGGATATGGGATAGAGATAAAGTAGCAAACTATCATAAATCACTTGTATACCTAACAATTTATTACAGCATTTTATGTCTTATGACATACGTTGAATACATTTAAAAAGAGGAAATTTACATTATTAGAACCGCTAATAGGCTGGGGATAAAAGCCCTTAATTGGTCACCAAATTTAATTGGCGAGAAGTGAGACATCCCAGCCACACGATCCCTTACTTCGGCCTCCTCCTACTTTTATAGATTGTAGTCAGCTTCCTAACTTCCCTGCATCAGGCGATGTGGGAAGCGGAATACTTTATTTGTGTTTTCTTTTTCCAATTTTTTTTGGTAAATAAGAATACACAAGTTCGATGATGAGTTGATGACTTCGCTATAGTAGTAAGATAAGGTAATTCTAGTACTTCATCCGTCATGTTTTTATTGTCTACTATATTACGGAGTATTTTAATTTGTCCTACAAATACTGTATTTCTTAAATTTCAGCCAATTAATAAACATTTAAGTGAGAAAGAGAAAATTTGATTGATAATATAATTAATGTACTTTTCTTAAACTGTGTGTTTTTTGTAGTGGACAATAAATTTGGGATGGAGGGAGTAATTTTTATATATTCTAAAGGACAAATATTAACCATTGAATAAATTAATAGTTAAGATTAATCATATATTTTATACATGGATGAGTATTTAAAAAAATAATAATTTTTTTTATTTTAAAATTATTTTATTATTATTATTTTTTTATTATTACTAACTCCGTATCATAATAAGTGATACACTTTCCATTTATGGATGTTTCATAATAAGTGATACATTTCAAAAGTTACCTTATTTGGTAAAAATGTGGGACTCATCCTCCACTAACTATTCACTTTAATAAAATGAAATTACCCTTATATCATTACTTTTATTTTTAAAACTCATTGATATCACTTTATTTTAAAAAAAATGGGACACAACATCCACTAACTATGTACTTTAATATATTTAAACCCATACTTTTATATTTTGCCTCAAAAATCGTGAAACTCCAAATGTATCACTTATTGTGATATGGAGATTGTATTATTTTTTTTTTCTTAAAAAAGTCCGTTAATAACAAATATGTGATAATCACATGTGATTGTATATTTAATCACATATGATTGTATACTGAATCGCATGTGATTGTACTAAAATATCACATGTTATTAAATACACAATAATATGTGGTTGTACACTAAAATCACATGTGATTAAGTACCACATTATCAAATAATATTATTTTTTAACGAAAATAATAATAATAATAATAAAATAATTTTTAAAAAAAAATAAAAAATAAATCTTGACCGTTCATGAATAAAAAATAAAAAATATACATTCATATATAAAATATGTAATTAATCTTGACCATTAGATCTCTTTTTGATCAATGTTTGAGATTTGTTCCTTAGAACTACATAAAAATTAAAGATTACTTTAAACATTTCACTATATATTCCCTAAATTTTCGACACATATTGAGTGTTTATAAGCCTTCATATTTAGCTTTTAAATAAAAAATATATATGTATTCCTCTTAATTAGACAAATCTGACAAAAAGATTGAATCATTCGTACATATACATCATTCAAATATTAATATTTCAGATGTTAACAAATAACACCTGTGATTATATATTTATACACTTAGATTTGCATTAATTTTATTTTATAGTGTTTAGTATACAAGCATGAGTTCTTGGCTATTTGATGGGAAATGAGGGTACTCCAATGAGTTGTTCAAGATAAAGGTAAAAGCGTATATAAATTTCCAATCTCAGTTTTATATTTTTATTTACTTTTTTTAAAAATCATGTTTAATTATTAAAAGAGCTAAAATTTATCCGATCATATGAAAAAGACAATTTTTTTTTCTGTTATTTATTATACAAATCACATAAGTCAATCAAAGAAAATGGTTAGAAACCACGATCTAAAACAGTAATAAAGAAAAGGAAACTTGGGTTGGGGGAGGGGGGCCGTTTTTGGTATTGTCTGTTTTATATAAGCTATCAAGTGATGTGGGGTTATTATTAAAAGTTGAAAAGGATGGGTGCAATTTTAAACAGCTATAGTCTAACATTTGATTTTATTTCAGTCATAATTGTGGTCCAAACAACTCTACTTGCTTCGGATATAAAAATTAAAATGCTACTAAAGTTGGCGTTACATAGAAGAATTAGGAGTGATTTTTACCCCACAATTTTTATTTCATGTATTACAAATATTACTTAATTTAATTATACAATTAGTTGTAACACTTGTACAGTGTAATGTATTAATTAAAAATTATAGTGTAGAAATGAATTCCCATTAGATTTAGCCATGTATCTATATACCAAGAGTCATTAAGTTCAGTGCTACAAGGGTCTTTGAAATCGTTATTTGATCATGAAGTGGACCAAGAATTATTGTTTAAACAAACATTAAATACATGCTGAATATTGCGATGTTGAATTCGAGAAACATGTTTATCCGGCCCAAGATTTCATTTATTAATCTTTGCCAACTGAAATTCCTATTACGATTGGGCCTTGCAAAATTGTTAGTGGGTGCAGCCCATTGTTGGGCAAAACGTGATAGTTGTGAAGAAAAAAATGATTATGAGTCCAAGATTCTTCATTCCCACGATTATAGTTATTATATCGGCCATTGTTTCGATTATTGTTATTACCTCGACCACGATTATTAGTCCAATTGTTTTGCCGACCACACTTTCTTCAACTCGGATTTGATAACTGATTTTTCAAATAGAGCCGTAAATCCATAGTTTGATCGATTAGCATCTAACATATACAACTGTATATGACAGATTATAAGGATTAACTATCCGACAAGCTCCAAATTTGTAGAAATTTAAAGCAAAAATTATGGTGCACTCATGTTACAATATATTTTGTAGCTATTACGATTCCTTTCTTTCGCAGCCACATATTATACTTCATAAATAGTAATCCCATATTTCATAATCACTTTTAACGGCCGCAATCTCAACCAATCATTTCCACTTTTGCATAATCCCTTTTGTTTAATGAGGTAAGGATTTGTCTTCTATTTTTCCCTTGTGCTTCTCTCAAGGGGGCGTATTTTCTTTAGCACCTCTCCTATTGGAGGCAAGGTCCTAATCATAATAGCCCCTTTGATCCTATTCATTCATTGTTAATCAAACTTTTAATATCTTGTTAATCTTGATACATCCAGATTGTTTCTAATCAATTTGATTAAATCTAAGAGGGAGGAATTGAAATTAAAGTGTAGATATGGAAAACAAAAAAAGTAATATTTTGATGAACCGGTACGAGCTAGGAAGAGTGCTCGGTCAGGGCAGTTTTGCAAAGGTCTACTATGCCCGAAAGCTAACATCAAATAAAACCGTCGCCGTGAAGGTGATTGATAAAGAGAAGGTAATGCAAAATGGTTTGATCGAACAAATCAAACGAGAAATATCCGTCATGAAATTGGTTAGGCATCCGAATGTTGTCAAACTTTATGAAGTTATGGCTAGCAAGAGTAAGATTTATTTTGTGATTGAATATGTTAAAGGCGGTGAGCTTTTCGACAAGATCGCGGAAGGAAAGTTGAAAGAGGAATCCGCTAGAAAATATTTCCAACAATTAATCGCGGCGGTTGATTTTTGCCATAGCCGTGGTGTCTACCACCGCGATCTCAAGCCAGAAAACCTCCTTTTGGATGAATCGGGAAACCTTAAAGTGACGGATTTTGGGTTAAGTACTTTGGTTGATTCTAAAAGGCAAGATGGTCTTTTGCACACAACGTGTGGGACACCGGCTTATGTTGCACCCGAGGTTATTCACAAAAAAGGTTATGATGGCGAAAAGGCGGATATTTGGTCATGTGGGGTGATCTTGTTTGTTTTGCTTGCGGGTTATCTTCCATTTAGTGATTCTAATGTGATGCAAATGTATAGAAAAATTAGTAGAGGCGAGTTTCGATGCCCGCAATGGTTCCCACCAGAGGTAAAGAAACTGCTTTCAAAGATTCTTGATCCGAATCCAAACACAAGGGTTACACTAGTTAAAATCATGGAAAATCCTTGGTTTCAAAAGGGATTTAAGAATACCGAGACTAAGTATTTGCCAAAAACTGTTCTTGACGATGAAAATGTGTTCAAATATACGGATACCCCGAAGGGTAGTTGTATGGATCTTAAAGGACTCGAAGAGAGGACACTTAGAAAAAGTTCATCTTTGAGTACTTTAAAGCCTACTAGCATGAACGCGTTTGATATCATATCACAATCTCAAGGGTTAAATCTTTCGGGCTTATTCGAAAACGATGATGGGCCAAGTACTATGAAGCCCGAGGCCCGTTTCTCCACCAAAAATTCAGCGACGACAATAATGTCGAAGCTGGAAGAAGTAGCTGAAACAGAACAGTTTCAGATCATGCAAATGCCAGATGGGACAGTGAGGATGCAAGGACACAAAGAAGGGAGAAAAGGGCAGTTAGCCATAGATGCCGAGATATTTGAGGTGACACCGAGCTTTCATATGGTGGAGATGACGAAGTTGGCTGGTGACACAATAGAATATGAACAGTTTTGTGACAAAGAGTTAAAACCGTCACTAAAAGACATAGTTTGGACATGGAATGGTGATCAAGAAACAACAAATACAAGTACCACAGACCATCCATCATGAACATAAATCTTGATTTAGCTTTGGTTAAAGGGAAGTGATATTTATACCAAAAAAATATATCGCACACAAAAACTTATATATTAATACTAGCTGGTACCCGCGCAATGTGGCGGCGGCGGGTACCAGTAACTATTTTTTGCAGCAAGAATCACAATCCGGATTCCATATGGTTAGTTGATTCCATTTGAATTTAATGTATACATATTGATGTTTTACATTAGTCAATAAACACGGGATAATATTTTCTTCTAAATTTTCAAGTTGACATCATTCAATGAAAAAAGATACTATTATAACTAAAGTATGTAAAAAAACATTAAGTTTCTAATTGAAAAGATATACAAAAAGCAACAACTTTAATAATTTTATAATTGAATTAAAATGAAGTGGAAAGAACTTATTCATTTGTTGTTCATCATCCAGATCCAAATATTTAACCATACCCATAAATATACAAAAGGCTAAAGGCGTCGATCCTTAGAAAAGCAAAGGATAGAGCACAAGTGACACGTAACAAGATCCATAAATATTTGATGATCTCTCCTCTACAACACCTAGAATTTGTTGAGTAACATCCACAAAATGCAAAATGAAAACTAATACCATAGTATTCATGATTACCAGCTTTCTTTTTGTAAGTTCAAGATCTTTCTTTATATTGCAGTGAAGTTGAAGTTAGAACTATGTAAAGCAATAGTTGTAGTTGATCTTTATTTACATACATCTCCTATTTATTTTTTTTAGTTTCAAACCAATGAATTTTAAAAATGAACAAGTGTCATTAGCACTAAAAAAGATGATTATTATCACAACAATACAAAATAACAAATACAACACGATAAAAATTACAAATATGATACAATATTTTCGGAGTCTTAAAAATTTAAATAAAATGAAATATATTTCAAATTTTACTGGGCATGGCTGCAAGCTTGGCATACATCATAGCCATCGATTGAAATCATCTTACATCACCAGACCGGTCCCTATACATTTAAGAGATTTAAAAATTATTTTTCTTAAGGGAATATGACAATTTTAAAGAAATGTTTACCTGAATCATTGTTAAATGAGCCAAATGGTTCTGGATGAGCAATTAATGTAATTACAGCTCTCTGCAAATAGAATGAAGTGTCAAAACTGGGCTCTAAGCATTTTTCAAAATATCTGAACACATATCTTCTTTTCTTTAAACAAACTTTAAGAGTACTTTGAGATTATTACTCCTATTTATGTAGCCTAGTGGTATTGATGTAAAAATTAAGGTGTTGCCCATGACATATTGGTCATGAATTCAAGCCTCGTGGGCAAATGGAGTAAATTAGGTGTTGTTCAAAATAGAAATTAAAAAAAATAGAACCTTAACAAAATCACCCATCAATAGAGACAAATGTTTTGTACGTATAGCGGCTATAGCCAGCTTCTTGCATTACTTTGATCAAAAGTTCATGCATATTTAAATTAATACATCCATTTGACACTAAAGAAAACTACATATCTGCAAACAAGATCTCAAAATTAAAATCACAATCATTTGAATCTAAATAAAGTGTAACTTGCGTTCGATCTTCTCGGCCATGCTTACTTTTGTATTAAAAGCTGAATTGAATACATGAAAGTCCTTAAAGTTCAAACCATCCACCATCTTAAGCAATCTCTGTAAAAATTAAGCAATCCTTGTAGGCATTACAATAAATCATAACTAAGGATTATAAGATCAATACATTTATAATAAAAAAGAAAACATTGTATACATACCATTAGCAGTGCGATCTAGTTGACAAAAATCTTTGATACAACGAAACTGTTTCTTGATGCGAAACTGGATTGAAAATTCAAACAACACGTATATCTTTAATTTCAAATATATTGTAATGTGTGTGAAGTGTGATTGCATGTATATAAGATTTACTTACATAAATGATTACATTGTTCTTAAACATCGCCAGTATCATCTTGACTTAGAAGATGTACTACCCACGTTGACAGATTATAACAAGAAGATTGAATAGACAAATTATAACTCAAGACAAAGATAGAAAGAGACATGTATCTCCCATGGAAATTTGAATTGAAATATTGAACATTAAGATAGATTAAATTATGGAAAAACATGGGGGAATTAAACGACCATGTAACTTACTGGTTCTTTAATTGATGTTTATCCCCACCCTTGTTCCCAATGCTTCTCACTTCCCAATGAAGTTTTCATCTTCTTGTGACAAATTCAAAGTACGTAACTAAGAAGTTAGTGAAAGGAGTGAATAAATTTAGTTAAAGTGAAGGAATTGACATATTCATTATGTGGTCTGTTGGTTGAAGCGTTATGCAAGTGAACGAATGGTCTCAGGTTCGAAACCTGGCATGGCAGACTTGTTTTTTAATAAAGCAATAATATCCATAATTAGCAAGTGTGTTGGCTGAATTTTCAGTCTTGCTAATTATGGTAAGGGTAAACTCTTTATAATATAGTAAAGATACTTGTACAATCTGCTTTAAGATTTGTTAAATGTGGTGAATGAATTGTTCATGTGGTGTAGATATCACCTCCTTTGTCAAAATACACATCTTCATGAAGTTTTATGTTTGTACGCATGTAGAATTTGAATTCGGATACAAGTAATACCGATGTAAATCCATGAACTGAACGTCATTCATTTAGATGATGAGTCAATACGATCATATAATCTTTGTGATTTTTGTGACATAATAATTTAGTGGCTTATACTATTTATGCAAACCTAATTTCTAATCAAATTTAGTTATTTATTACTAGTATTAAGAAATCCACATTGAGTAAAACCATGTATACGTATGTATACACGCATTTGTCCCCGGGCCTGATCAGGATTCAGGACTCTGTTTTAGTGTGCTACAAAATAGGTGAGTATTATTCTGAAAACCCCAATTCAATTTGGCAATGTTCATGGGCCTACTAACTACAAAAGCCCATACCTCCACCTATAACTTTTATGTTTTCCGGTATGGTGTAAATAACGAAATGTTAATCCGACCAAGATGGAAGCACGTTTGTTTGTATTTCGCAAAGTTTATCTTTAACTTAAAGGATATTTGGTATGGGTCCAAGAGAACACACCTAAATTATTGTCACATCAGATGCTGCTTAAAAAATATATAAGATCATTTTGAAGGAGATATCCACCACATAACCACACTCATCGCATGTGGAGGGTGCACCAATTTTAATGCCCACCACACACGTGCTCTTCTGTGACCGTGGTCACACTCTCATCACGAAACCCAACATGGTGTTCCACATGCCTTCAAGCTATAGTTGCTTATCACCTAGAAAAACACCACGACAAAATTTGCCCATACTCATCAGCTTAATATATAAAAGAAGAGTGTAATTCCATCATCCACTTATAAATAAAAATTAGAAATCATAATCAAAAGTCCATAGGTATGGAATAATACTGTTAAAAAATTAATTATCTTTAACTTTTTCAAAAGTTTGAATTCTGTAATGCAAGATCGTAGTTGTCATTGTATAAGAGGATGTTTAATTGTGTGGATTAGGTGACACCGTTAACCTTTTGTCATGTTGGATTTGGATTATTATAATACTGATATTTTATTCATAGTTGATTGAATTTGTGGGTTAAGTTGCTTGTTGTGCTACGTTCCAGATCCACTGGAATACCATTGTCTAAAACAACATAAATTCAAAAGAGATATACACTTTGATAATTTACTTTGATAATTTACTTAATTTGATAGAAGGTAGTAGGGCATATGCATTAGCTATCTTTTTTAATATAATAAAATTGTCACTTTTACTCTTACTTTTGCTTTTAATAAACATTAGCATCACTTTATTAAAAGGTTGTAGATTCACACCCAC
Source organism: Calendula officinalis (assembly GCA_963853835.1). NCBI lineage: Eukaryota > Viridiplantae > Streptophyta > Magnoliopsida > Asterales > Asteraceae > Calendula > Calendula officinalis. Next base: position 39,743,164 of record OY970833.1, read on the forward strand.
TTATTATTTAATACTCCATATAATATATTCAAATTTTCATTATAATCGTCTACCTTAAAATCGGTAAAAAATCGGTAAAAACAACAATGTAACATTTACTAAAAATCAAGGAAGTATATTGTGATGTACGGATGTCTTGTTTTGTTTCGGGTCTGTTCCATAAGTCATTAAAATTAGGTTTGAATTGTTTTGTTGTATATCTGATTTAGGATGTTCAGGATGATGTGTATTGTTGTTCGGGTCATCCCGATCGTTGGTTTATTTATATTTTTTAATCTTGCGAAAAAAATATAGAAAACTTGATAATAACCGATCGAGGGTCTCACAAACCAAGTTAATGATTTTGATCGTATGGGTTACGTTTCAGTGTGCTTCACTAAAACCGATGTAATATACTACCTATATGAAAACAACATGACCATCCAAAGAAAAATAAAGTACAAAAGCTATTTGAATGCCTTTTTCTTTTTGTAAAGCAATAATCATTTGGTAATCAATTGCTGGATTTTCATACTTTTGTGATTAAATACTTTATCTAGTCTTTGTGTGATTAATGTTGGTAAAATACAATAGTAATTCAAAAAAAATCTTACCTACAATACTTTGTTTATTCATATTGAGCAAGAAGTCGTTGATATTGTCATTATACGGAATGTGATTGTTACATATTTGTATTTATCAAAATAATAAGTTAAACCACTAAAATATTAGGAAAAAGATAGCAAATTGCATTTTGATAAACATGTTTGATCAAATGCAAATATGGATGATAATTTGGTAATTGTCAACATCGACAATCAGTTTTTTTATATTTTGTTAAACATGTCTCGATTGTATGTAAAATTTTCGAATTATATAATTCGCTTTATAATTTCATATACTGAACTTAATTGAAACGAGCTGGTGTGGTCAGTTTCAGCGAGTTTTGCATCTTAATTTGACTTAGAAAACTATAACTAATTAATAAAAAGTAAATTTAGTATTATAGCTAGTCAAAACTGAGAAGGCCTTTGACTCGGTCAACTGGGGTTACTTGGATTCTATCATGGCTCAAATGAACTTTGGAGTTAAATGGAGGGGGTGGATTCGGGGTTGTTTAGCATCATCATATACATCGATCCTTATTAACGGCTCCCCGACCAAAGAATTTCACGTTACTAAAGGTGTTAGACAAGGTGATTCATTGTCTCCTTTTCTATTTATTATTGCTATGGAAGGACTCAATATTGCACTGAAAATGGCATGTGGTAAAAACTTGTTTCGGGGCCAAAAAATTGGTGCAAATGGGCCTTCTATTTCTCATTTGTTTTATGCGGATGATGCAATCTTTGTCGGTGAAGGTTTGGATAGCAACATGGCTAATCTTGCTAGGATTCTTAGATGCTTTCATGCTTCTTCAGGTTTGCAAGTAAACTTTCATAAATCAAAAGTTTATGGTGTTGGAGCGACTTCGGCTCAAATTAATGAATGGGCTAAAACCTTATGTTGTCTTGCCGGCACCTTTCCTTTCAACTACTTAGGTGTTCCGGTGGGTGCTAACATGAATCTCAAGAAACATTGGGTCCCGGTTATTAATCGCTTTCAATCTAAACTCTCGGATTGGAAAGCTAAAAACTTATCATTTGGTGGAAGGCTTACACTTGTTAAGTCGGTTCTTAGTAGTTTACCTCTTTACTATTTCTCTTTGTTCAAAGCTCCAGTTTGTGTGATCAACAATCTTGAACAAATTAGAAGAAGATTTCTATGGGGCGGAACTAATAACGGAAAAAAAATTTGTTGGGTGGCATGGTCCACTGTTTTGGCTGCCAAAGACCGTGGCGGTCTTGGAATAGGCTCTCTAAAAGCACAAAACTTTGCACTTCTTATCAAGTGGTGGTGGAGGTTACGGGACAATAATCACTGCATTTGGAAAGATGTGATTAAGGCGATTCATAATCTCCGTCTAAAGCCGACCCATATCATGGCAAAACATAAATTGGGTGTTTGGCGTAACATTGCCAGCATCTCCACAGATTTAAGCAACCTTGGTCTTGATTTTTTTTGGTGCTTTTTCACTTCGTGTTGGTACAGGTACATCTTTCTTATTCTGGAAAGATAGGTGGCTCGGCGATGAGACTTTAGAGGAGAAATTCCCGAACTTGTATGAACTTGAGAAGCTTAAATCAGTCTTCATTGCTCAGCGTATTTCGTCATCGGGATTCTCTTGGGATTGGAAAAATGGATTCAATAATCCCTCGGTTATGAATGAATTCTGCATGCTGATCCACGTCCTCTGTAATGTTCAATTACATGCACATAACGATTCTCTTAATTGTAATGTCTCAAACGATGGGAAATTCGCGGTACATTATATCAGAAAAGTGGATCGATTTCAAGCTAACAACTCCGGGGTATTTAAATATGCCATGGTCGAATGTGGTGCCACTAAAAACAAACTGCTTTGTATGGCGTGTTGGTTTGGGGCGCATACCGGTTGCTAAAAGCTTGGAAAAACGGGGAATTAATGTTAGATCTGTTAATTGTAAAATATGCACTCATAATGAAGAAGATGTGGATCATGTCTTTCTTCGGTGTTCTTTGACAATGGATGTTTTGACATGGATATTTAATTGGTGCGGAATTCCTACTCCCACATTCAATTCGGTGGTGGAATTAATAGAATTCGGGGCAATTTGGGGTAATTGTCCCAAGAAGAGGAAGGCGCTTACAATAATTATTCAATGCACAATATGGTGCTTGTGGAAGACGAGAAATGATATGGTTTTTAATAATTTATTCAAATCATACACGGCGTGTGCAAGCGATATCATCTCCATGAGTTACATGTAGGGGTGTTCAAAACCGGGTACCCGAAAATCCGGGTACCCGGAAATTCGGGTAGTAGATTTAGGTACCCGTATCAGTACCCGAATTTTCGGATACCCGGTTTTTGGGTACCCGAATTTTCGGATACCCGGTTTTCGGGTACCCGGTACCCGGAACTATAATTTCTTTGTCACAAAAATTACATAAATGGAAGTCGCCATTATTTATATATTTAATTTCTTTAAATCTTACTAATAAATTTGTTATTAAAAATTTACGTTATGATTTTCTTTAAAGAAAAATCATTACTAGTAATGAATCTAACCAAATCTTTAAAGACATCCAATGATTTAAAACCATAATTCAACGACGGATGTGAGAATTAGATGGTTTGTACGTGAGAATTGAGACAAGGTTTTAAATTTTAAACATTTGTCAAAATGAGCCAAGCATATGCACATATCTAATGATAATAAATGTCTAATAATAATATAAAAATATATATATAAAAATAAGTTGGAAAAATAAAATTCGGGTACCGGGTACCCAATTACCCGGTTTTTTAGAAAAACACTACCCGTATTTGATACCCAGAAACCGGTTACCCGAAATCCGGGTATCCGGATTTTCGGGTACCCGGATTTTCGGGTATCCAGATTTCGGATATCGGATATTTTTTCGGGTACCCATTTTTTCGGTTATTTTTGAACACTCCTAGTTACATGTGTTTAAAACATAGAACTAATTTATCGTGTAGTTGGATTGATTGGTGTGTTTCGCCTTTTGTGGCTTTGGTGTAACTTTGTAGTTTGTGTCCTTAGTGTCTTGCTAAGTTGATTTTTTTTATATATATTTGTCGTTTCCAAAAAAAGATATGACATGAAATCAAATTAAATTTAATTGTGGAAAGAAAAATTCCATTCGAAAAGAAAGGCATTCAAAGCCATTGTTGTGAGGCCCCACAAATTGCAGTCGTGAAATGGACACCATGGGAACCAAACACACGAAGAAACAATATCTTTTATTAACTTGGTTTTCAACTTTTGGACTTTTAGGTGACCTCTGCAATGGGGTTTTCACTCACTTAATCATGCTATGATTGTGGAAAACGAAAAAAAAATTTAATAAAATCTTTAATAATGCAATACTCGTCGGTTTTATAAGTAAAAACGTGAATGTTACATGCATGGTATAGGTTTTATATTCAAATTTCACGTGTGTTTTCTTATGTCATGTACAAAAACAATTGCATAACTTGCACAATTTAAGAAAGGAGTAATGTAAAACTTTTTTAGGAAACATTCATTTTTGTTTTGATTCTATACCCTTTAGTTATTGAATTTTTAAAAGGGTTTAAATCTTGCTTTTTTATTTTTTATAAAAATGACATTAGGTCCGAAAATAATAATATTTCCACTGACAAATGACCATAATAATACTTCAGACGTTGTTGCTACTAGGTATCACTCAGCGTCGTTCCTGAGCATGGATGATAATGGCGGCCGTCTAGGGCCCATAAATTTAGGGGCTCACTTTTAAAAAAATATGTTCATGTATATATGTATAAACTCATTTGAATAAAGGTAAGTTCAATGAAATATTGAAAATATGTGGACTATTGGGTCCAATCCAGACTTTTAACTTGGGAATTGGGATAACATTTTTAATTTGGCGGAATTTTTTTAGTCATTAGGAAAAAAACTTCAGAGAGCCCATTTTTTAAATTATGTCTAGGGCTCAAAAATTGATTGGACCGACACTCGTATCACTATGCCCATTGCAAAGCATTTATATAGTGGACAAAAGGGCAATTAAAACCAAACAAATTTAAAGTATATATTGAGCTTCTTTAACATCTTTCCTAATTGAAATAAGGAAATAACTACGACATGTTACAACCTTCTTATTCCCTTATATTGTTTAGGGTATGTTTGAAGTAGACTTATAAACATTTGAAGTGACAAAATTTAAGCATGTCAAACACAAATTTTTTTTTTGGTTATTATTATTATTATTATTAAGTCAATTTATGAGCATCAACTGCCACAACAACATATACAAAAGCTTTAGAACAGTTGGAGTTATTTTGACAAAACCATATTCTGAAGCATACCTTCTCCCACCATTTCAACTCCACTTCCCTCTCTTTCTCTCTCTAACTCTACCATCTCTCACCTCCTTAAACCCAATTCAAAAAACCTCTCTCAACTCATGAAATCAACAACCAAAATGAATCTTTTTTCCTAATGCTTCAAAACCCACAAAGAAATATGAATCTTTTTGCTTGTTTCATCAAAATATTGCTACTCGCCACACTTATATCCTTGTCAGAATCAAGAAACTGCAACAACATAGATCATATTCTCATTTCAAAAGCTTTTGCATCTGTTTCTAACTTCAATTCTTCATGGTTTCATTGCTCAAACTCATCAATTTCAGAAATTAATTTATCTTCAAGAAACCTAACAGGTTCTCTCTCATGGAACTATTTGCGGAACTTAACTCATGTTCATACAATTAACCTCTCCAACAACTCTCTTAAAGGCTACGTACCAACATGGTTTTGGTCAACTCCAAGTTTGACTGAAGTCAATCTTTCAAAGAACAAGCTTGGAGGTACAATTGGATTTGAATCCGGGTCGGGTTTATCTTCAATTCAAATTCTCAATCTTTCTTACAACAGGTTCACTAACTTAGCTCATCTTTCAAATTTCTCAAGTCTTTCTTTTCTTGATTTGTCTCATAATAATTTAAAGGTGTTACCTTTTGGTCTTACTTCACTTAAAAAACTCCAACATCTTGATCTTTCTAGCTGTAATATTTCGGGTCATGCAAAACCCATTTCGGATCTAAGTTCATTAGAGTTCTTGGATGTTTCAAATAATCATATGAGTGGCTCATTTCCCAAAGATTTCCCTCCACTTTCTAACATCAATTTCTTGAATATATCATTTAATAATTTCACGGGCTCATTGCCATATGATAAAGTTCAAAGATTTGGGAATTCTTCCTTCATTAACGCAGGAATGTTGTTTAAATTTTCAAACTTTTCAAAGAATCACACCGTTCACCATACTCCAAAAGAGTCAAATATCAAACCCATAAAGAAAGATCCAAATTTACCCATTAAAAAGGATCCAATACCCATTAAAAACGATAAAAAAGATCCAAAACACAGTTCGAAAAAGAGGTTAATTTTGATAATAATCATATCTTTAGCATCATTTGTAGTGTTATTTGCAATGGTGGTATCAATATTTTGCATATATAGAAGAAAAAAGATAGCAAAAAGAAACAAATGGGCAATTTCAAAGCCGGTTAACCAAAACCAACCGTTCAAGATTGAAAAATCCGGTCCGTTTGCATTCGAAACGGAGTCCGGTTCGTCATGGGTGGTGGACGTCCGTGAACCGTCGTCTGCGGCGGTCGTGATGTTTGAAAAACCATTGATGAGTTTTACTTTTAAGGATCTGATGGCTGCCACGTCACAATTTGGGAAAGAATCCTTGTTGGCGGAAGGAAGCTGTGGACCCGTTTACCGAGCTGTATTGCCAGGTGAGATCCACGTGGCAGTCAAAGTGTTGGAGAATGCTAGAGGGATGAGTCATCATGATGCTGTATGTATGTTCGAAGACCTCTCGAAGCTTAAACATCCAAATTTGCTTCCTATATCGGGATACTGCATTGCAGGTTAGTTTAGTCTTTTCACATATTTACTTTTTTATTTTACACCAATAATTGCGACATCTAGAAATTTAAATCTTTTACTAATTGCATACCATGCAAAGAAATTTATACCCATACAATGCAGTTATAAATTTTGGCCTATGTATAGTAACGCATAACTTGTTTGTACCGTACAAGTATTGTATCAACTTAGACCGCCAAAAAGGTCAATTTAAGTCAACTATGCATAATAGAGGTTGTAGTATGTAGTTTACAACTTACATTGCATAACATACAAGTTATATTACATGATGTAAACGTCATCGTTATACTAAAGCCTTCCCCCATGCCTTGGGGGTTGATGCTATTAGTAGTTTCCAATGAATTAGGTAAGTCCGCTAGAAATACTTGATTAAGGAAATTACCAATTGGTCCACATATTTCAATTTTGTCAAAGCTTTAGAAACTAGAAAGTCAAAAGAGATCATGTGAAGGGCAGAGGATACGGGCAGAAAAGGGCAGAGATGGAAAGATGGTCAGAATATTTGCAATAAAGAACAAATTTTGAATTCAAATACTCCAAAATAGGCCATCATTATTTTCACAAATAACTTCTTGCCATAAATTGTGTGCATACAATTACCCTGTAAAACAGGGTGTACAACCAGAAAAATCTATAGCACAATTGTATATAACGATATTTGTTAAATGTTTAAGTAATTTTAGAACTTATGGTACAAATGCTTGAGACCATCCATAATGGTGCCCAAACCGTTTGGTCGCCCAACCCACAACCGCATCTCTCCCACTACGTGACCATTCGTAACACGTCCCACCTCTATTGTTTGTCTGGTTTAGCCGCTCAGCCAACCTGAATTCTTGAGAGAAAGAAAGATGTGGGTGTTTTTTGTATAATGTATAAAATGTTGTATATTATTATTATTACGAGAGTTTTGTCATGTGTTTAGTCTGCTAAAAGAAAGCTCAGATAGCACTGATGTGCTATTAATAGCCAACACCATTACTATCCTTATTGGTAACGACAATAGATTAATGGTGCTTAAAAAGTGCGATTTATAACATGTTTCATGAAATTCATACATTACATGTGAAGCAGTATAGAAAAGGTGAAATCATTTATTAAATTAATTACCCAAGGCTTCTAGCCTAGTGGTATCCAATGAGAATTTAAGGTGTTGCCCATGACTGGTCATGGGTTCAAGTCCCGTCGTGGACAAAAAGGTGGAGAGTTCGAGGGAAGGCATACTGCCCCTTGTGGATGTCACTGTCTAGGCTCGAACTACTAACTTACTAACTAGCCGTTCAAAAAAAAATTATTAAATTAATTGTCTTCAACTACTATTTTTTTTGGAAACGGCACATATATATTAAAAAGACCAACTAGCAAGACACTAAGGACACAAAGTACATAGCTACGCCAAAGCCACAAAAGGCGAAACACACCAATCAAACCAACAACGCGTTAAATTAGTTCTATGTTTTAACCACATGTACGCATGGAGATAATAACGCCCGCATACGCCGTGTATGATTTGAATAAATTGTTAAACACCATATCATTTCTCGCCTTCCACAAGCACCATATTGTACATTGAATAATCATTGACTTCCTCTTCTTGGGACAATTACCCCAAATTTCCCCGAATTCTATTAATTCCACCACCGAAATGAATGTGGGAATAGGAATTCCACACCACCATAGTGTTTAGCGCCGCTTCAACTACTATTGGTATTATTTTTCTAGGGATATTTATGAACTAATAAATTTTGGATATAAGTCATGCATAATTTCATAGATCATTTAGTACGTTTGTTGGGTATTTATTGCATTTTCTATAAGTTATATTGCACTATAAAATTAAAAATATTAATTACTCAATTTCCGCTTGTTGTGTAGGTAAAGAAAAACTGGTGTTATACGAATTTATGGCAAACGGTGATCTCCACCGTTGGCTACAAGAGCTCCCAACGGGTAAAACCGACGTGGAAGACTGGAGCACCGACACGTGGGAGTATCCCGTCGATTCATCATCACCGGAAAAAATGGAATGGCGGACCCGACACAACATCGCCGTCGGAATAGCCCGTGGTCTAGCTTACCTCCACCACGCCCAATCTGTACCGATCGTGCACGGCCATCTCGTTCCTTCAAATATTCTATTATCTGATTATCTCGAACCCCGAATCGCCGACATCGGACTGAGTCGCGACCGAGTTGAATCACAAACCACCGATTCCGACGTTTATAGTTTCGGTGTTGTTTTAATCGAGTTGTTAACGGGTGAAACGGGGTGTGAAGAAACGGTTGCGAGAGCGAGGAAATTGGTTCGGGAAGGACGAGGGGTGGATGCGCTAGACTCGAGGTTGCGACTCGGTGATAACTCAGTGAGTGAGATGGTGGAGTGCCTCCGAGTTGGGTATTTGTGCACGGCGGAGACACGTGGCAAAAGACCCACAATGCAACAGGTTTTGGGGATGCTGAAAGACATACATCCCGTCACAGCCGAGTTAAACTGACGGACTTTTTGCTTTTTAACTATTACGTCACGGCATTACTTTTTACCGTGGAAATTCAGAGCTTATATTACTAGATCCAGAATATTTGTCGTTTGGTGGGCTGTACATTGTGCATGTAAAGCTGTACATGGTTTTGGATTTGTTTTTTTTTCATGTTGGTGGATTATGATTACTGTAGTTTTTGTTGAATGAGTTGAGAGTGGTTGCTTTCAAATGGGTACATATTTGGCATTTGAGAAAAGTCCAACTTCCATTTATGGTAAGCGTACTGATAAAATTGCATACCGTATAAGTGGTGATGCGATATGTCATATGATACGTAAAGGATAGGGAAAGGTTACGGATAGGGGGCTTCTTCTTCTTTTTTTCCTTCATTATTTGAGACTAGAATAAAACCCGCGCGATACGGCGGGCTGCGAACTAAATATTATTGGCGATTAAAACTTCATTCGTAACATATTTTTAGAACGAGCACAATACATAATTGCAACGAACTGTATGTTTTTTATTTCGATTGCCAACTTGTGCTTGCTTCTGTCTTCACTTGAAGAATTAAGGCTTTCAACGACGTAAATTTCTCCGGTTACATCTAAAAAAAAATTCATTAATTAGTAGGGGTATAGGGTTATATAACATATAAATCCGACATAGTAAAATGGAGTTAATTTTACCAATTGACTTCGAGGCTAGTAATGAGTTATTCAAAATGTCCTTGTATGCAGCAAACTCAAAATCATGTAATGGACCAGACCACTCAGCGCATTCTTTAATCGTTGTGCTTGATTGAAATGAAAGTTTTTCATTCAGGCCAGTAAACGTAAAACTTGACTTGGCCTGCCACAACTTACCTCATCTGATATAGTAAACACCGTCTTCCTTCAATTGTTTTTAAAATCTACTCATCAGTTTAACGTAAATAGAAGCGTGAATCTTGCCTCCCTACAAAAAATGGATAATACATACGATGTTAATTAATAGTTAAATCAGTAAAGACAATATTTTTACGTAATGATCAATTATAGAATATGGTTAAGTGTAATACCTCATCGTCAATTAACAGCATCTCAAGTGATATTATCTCATTTTTATTGTTAAAGTTCGTGTGGGGCCACATTCGTAGAACTCTAACCTTGAGGTGAATTTTGTCCTTGAAATCATGAATGTTTCTTATATAGTGCAATCCGATTGTTGACATGTTAAGAATACCTTACACAAAAAAGATTACGAAACTCATACACGGTAGGAATTGTAACGACCCGAATTTTGTAAATAAATAAATTGTACAAAAATATGATAAATAAGGATAAATCGTTTAAAACACGTAGGAATTGGTTTCGTGTCATTTGGAGTCCGTATGAGAAAGTTATGGACGAAACCGTGTTGAAACCTAGACCGAAAAGTGCAGCCCTGCTGCACAGGTAAGTTCGCGGCGCGAGCGAGGCGCGAGCGAAACGCGAGGTTGAGCAGAAGGATTGGAGCTGGAACGCGCGTATGTCGCGTCGAATTCGCGTCGACTTCGCGTCGACTTCGCGACGCGAGCCAGGCGCGAGCCTGGCGCGAAGTCTGGTAAAAAGCGGCGACTAAGGGGAAAACCCGCGTCTTCTCGCGGCGCGAGCTCGGCGCGAGCTCGGCGCGAGCCCTTCCGACCAGAGCAATAAATTCGGGTTTTAGCCATAAATGCATCTCCATCAAACCCTAGTTTTCTCTCTTCAAGTGTGTGAGCGTTTTTGAGTGTAATGCATCGTTTGGAGCTCAATCTTCATCAAATCTTGGTGATTCTTGCTCCTAAGTTGAAGATCTAAGGTAAATCTTCATTCCTCTTGAGTTTTTAGCCATAGATTCAAGTAGGGAAAGCTTAAATCTCAAACCCTAGTTATGGAATCGTTCATGAATGGTTAAAGGGAAGTAATATAACTTAGATCTATGGTAGTTGGTCATGAAAAACGTGGTCATGCTATGAATACATGAAAATGTGGTGATTTATGATATTAGGGTTTGGTAATTTTGGGGAAAATGGTGCTAGTAGTTAACTAGCCATAGATTATGTAGTTAGTATAGATGATTAATGCAACCATTGTATTGGTTTTGATATAGATTGTCGGTTGGAGGATTTGAGGCATTCAAATCTTGGAAAGTGATATTGGTGTTCAAGGAAACACAACATTTGGATAAGCTTGGCAAAGGTGAGTACATGTGAACTTTCAAACTGGGTACATAGCTAGTAAATGTTTTATGATTAAATGATTTTGTCGAGTCTTTAAGTAATTTAGTCTTTCATGTGATTTATGATAAATTGCTTGTATGATGATGAAATGATTGAATGATTGAGAAATGATGGAGCTATAAGCTCATAACGATAAAAGATAAGTAATGATGACGATGATGATGTCCCTAGGGCCGTAGTAGATTGGAGGCATTCCGGTTATTACGGTACCTTAAGGTTAGTGGTAGATTGGAGGCATTCCGATTACCCAATACCTATGAGTCCCGGTAGATTGGAGGCATTCCGATTACCGTGGAAATGATGGTCTTGATAGATTGGAGGCATTCCGATTATCTTGACATTGGCCAATGATGAAAGTGATAAAGTGACCCAAAATAAACTTAGTAATATTATTTTAAGATTTAATGATATTATTTGACTATTTGTTTATCGGGTCTAAAACCCATGTATCTCACGAGGCAAACTTTGTCTCACGTACTATGTTTGTGTTTTTGCTATGTACTCAGGTACGGGATCGAAGATCTAGGAGGCCCGTTTAGAAGAGGCCTTGTTGAGATTAGCTCGGTGTTGATGATTAGAGTCCTTATCCTATGGTTAAGATATAATTTGTAACACCGTTTTTGTAAACTCTGATAATCTCGAACAAGAAACCTTTTCGTTTTTGTAAAACCGGTATTTGACATTGATACAATATTATGTATTTTTGGATTAAATGATATTTAAATGTGATTTTGAAAATTGAGGTGTTACAACTTGGTATCAGAGCTATAGTTTAAGTGAACTAGGTTGAGTTGACCATCCTAGACTTAAACTGAGCTAGTAGGACCGTAGGTTCCATAGGATACTTGTGAAATGACTATTGAGACCTTAAGTGTAGGTTCAATAGGGTTGACCTTGGAGGATTAGGTCATGTTTGGTTTTGGGACGGTCAATGTTACCGTTACTTTGATAAATTGACTTCTAAATGATTAATGTCTTATTATAGCAAAATGGTGAGAACTAGAAGTACAAGAGGCCCACTTGATCAAGGGCAAGATTCGAACAACATTGTCGAACCGGTGTTTGGTCCTCCACCTCGGGAAGGGGAGGAAAATTCGGGTGTTGAAAGGAATACTCACACCCCGGTCACCGTAGAACACCTCCAAACTATGTTCAATCAAATGAGGGACATAGTGAACGAGGATGTGAACCGACTTCTCAATGAGCATAGGGCACGTGAAAGGCGGGAGGAATCTCCACCCCGCACAAAGAGCAAGTCAAGTAGTGTTGCTCAAACTGAGAAATCATCAACGGAAGAAGATGAAAGTGAGCCTGAGCCGAGGGAAAGGAAGGGGTGCACGTATAAGAACTTTATGGCCTTTAAGCCCGATAACTACTATGGTAGCTCCGAACCGAAAGTCACGATTCGTTGGATCCGTGAAACTGAGCAAGTCCTTGAAGCTAGTAAATGCAAGGAAGGTGATATGGTAATCTATGCTTCTCGTTTGTTGAAGGATGAGGCCTGTAACGACCCGAATTTTGTAAATAAATAAATTGTACAAAAATATGTTAAATAAGGATAATTCGTTTAAAGAACGTAGGAATTGGTTTCGTGTCGTTTGGACACCGTATGAGAAAGTTATGGGCGAAACCGGGTCGAACCAAGGATGAAAAAGTGCAGCCCTGCTGCCTAAGGGACTTCGCGTCGCGAAGTGTAGATCACGATCGGGAACATGGACCAGAGAGTTTGGCCTTTCGTCGCGAATAGTTCCCGCCAGCATAACGATCGCGAAGTATTGGAGAAACGCAAAGTTCGCGTCGCGAACTTTGTTCGCGTCGTGATCTCCTATCTGGCAGCATTAAAGTCGGGTTGAAGCTCATTTAATGCAATTATAAACCCTAGTTTTCTTCTCTCGAGTTCATAGGCGATTTTGGGTGCAAACCATCATTTGGAGCTGATTTCTTCATCAAATCTTGGAGATTCTTGTTCCTAGTTGAAGATCTAAGGTAAATCTTCATCTCTCTTGTGTTATAAGTCTTAGATTCAAGTAGGAAAGCTTGAATCATAAACCCTAGTTATGGATTTGTTCATGAATGGTTAAATGGAAGTGAAATAACTTAGATCTATGGTATTTTGTCAAGGAAAACGTGGTCATGTTTTGGATACACAAAAATGTGGTGATTTATGAACTTAGGGTTTGGTGATTTTGGGGAAAATGGTGCTAGTAGTTAGCTAGCCATGGATTATGTAGTTGGTATTGATAAATGATGCAAACCATTGTATTGGTTTTGATAATAGGTTACCGGTTGGTGGATTTGAGGCATTCAAATCTTGAGAAGTGATATTGGTGTTCAAGGAACACAACTTTGGATAAGCTTGGCTAAGGTGAGTACATGTGAACTTACAAACTGGGTACATAGCTAGTAAATGTTTTTATGATTAAATGATTTTTATCGAGTCTTTAATTAATTTAGTCATTTATGTGATATTTGATGAATTGCTTGTTTGATAACGAAATGATTGATTGATTGAGAAATGATGGAGCTATAAGCTCATAATGATAAAAGATAAGTAATGATGATGATGATGATGATGACGATGATATCCCTAGGACCGTAGTAGATTGGAGGCATTCCGGTTATTACGGTACCTTAAGGTTAGTGGTAGATTGGAGGCATTCCGATTACCCAATACCGATGAGTCCCGGTAGATTGGAGGCATTCCGATTATCGTGGAAATGATGGTCTTGATAGATTGGAGGCATTCCGATTATCTTGACATTGGCCAATGATGAAAGTGATAAAGTGACCCAAAACAAACTTAGTAATATTATTTTAAGATTAAATGATATTATGTGACTATTTGTTTATCGGGTCTAAAACCCATGTATCTCACGAGGCAATTTTGTCTCACGTACTATGTTTGTGTTTTTGCTATGTACTCAGGTTCGGGATCGAAGATCTAGGAGGCCCGTTTAGAAGAGGCCTTGTTGAGATTAGCTCGGTGTTGATGATTAGAGTCCTTATCCTATGGTTAAGATATAATTTGTAACACCGTTTTTGTAAACTCTGATAATCTCGAACAAGAAACCTTTTCGTTTTTGTAAAACCGGCAATTGAGGTTAATACAATATTATGTATTTTTTGGATTAAATGATATTTAAACGTTGTTTTGAAAATTGAGGTGTTACAACTTGGTATCAGAGCTATAGTTTAAGTGAACTAGGTTGAGTTGACCATCCTAGACTTAAACTGAGCTAGTAGGACCGTAGGTTCCATAGGATACTTATGAAATGACTATTGAGACCTTAAGTGTAGGTTCAATAGGGTTGACCTTGGAGGATTAGGTCATGTTTGGTTTTGGGACGGTCAATGTTACCGTTACTTTGATAAATTGACTTCTAAATGATTGATGTCTTATTATAGCAAAATGGTGAGAACTAGAAGTACAAGAGGCCCACTTGATCAGGGGCAAGATTCGAATAACCTTGTTGAACCGGTATTTGGTCCTCCACCTCGTGACGAAGTGGAGAATTCGGGTGTCGATAGGAACACTCACACCCCGGTCACCGTAGAACATCTCCAAACTATGTTCAATCAAATGAGAGACATAGTGAACGAGGATGTGAACCGACTTCTCAATGAGCATAGGGCACGTGAAAGGCGGGAGGAATCTCCACCCCGCACAAAGAGCAAGTCGAGTAGTGTTGCTCAAACTGAGAAATCATCAACGGAAGAAGATGGGAGTGACCCCGAGCCGAGGGAAAGGAAGGGGTGCACGTATAAGAACTTTATGGCTTTTAAGCCCGATAACTACTATGGTAGCTCCGAACCAAAAGTCACGATCCGTTGGATCCGTGAAACCGAGCAAGTCCTTGAAGCTAGTAAATGCAAGGACGGTGATATGGTGATTTATGCTTCACGGTTGTTGAAGGATGAGGCCCTTGTGTGGTGGGATACCTTGTATGAAACGTTGGGAAAAAGGGCGATGTATAAGATGATGTGGGAGGAGTTTGTGAGTCGGTTGAAGGCAAAGTTTTGCCCCGAGAGAAACTTAGAAAAACTTCAAGAAGAGTTTGTTCATTTGAAGAAGGGTGGTTTTAGTGTCGATGAGTACACTAGGAAGTTCACGGGGTTAATCCCGTTTGTGATCAAGTTGTATCCGGACGAGAGATCCCGGATTGTTCGGTATGCCAATGGACTCCCGTGGGAGTATGAGTTGGAAGTAAAGAGGGCCGCTACACTAGATGAGGCTATTAGTGCGGCGAGGAATGTGGAGGAAGTGGGCCAAAGGAGGATCAACGAGAGGCCAAAGTTTGAAAAGTTTGAAAAGAGGAAGTTTGAGGGGAGCTCGGGTTCGGTGAAGAGAGGAAAGTTCACCCCGACCTTCTCTAAACAAACAAGTGTGGGTGCTTGTAAGAAGTGTGGCAAAGACCACAAAGGAGAATGTTTGGTGGATACAAAGTCGTGTTTCAAATGTGGAAGACCGGGGCATATAGCAAGGGATTGCCGAGCCAAACCGTTGGATGAAATCGAGTGCTATTCGTGCCATGAAAAAGGGCACTATAGCAATGCATGCCCGAAGAAGGGAAGTGAGACCATGGTGTCGACCGCTCAAAAGAAAGCGGAGCCGACAAAGGTCAAGGGACGGTCCTTCCAACTTACCCGAGAAGAAGCCAAGGAGGCCCACGATGTCGTTTCAGGTACCCTACTCGTAAATTCTATTCCCGCCCGGATCTTATTTGACTCGGGTGCTACTTATTCGTTTGTGTCACATGATTTTGTTGTGATGTTGAATGTGCCATTAGAACTTCTTGATGAAATTTATGATATAGAAATTGCGGATGGTAAAACCTCCATAGTTCAACATATGTGTCGGAATTGTGAATTGGAAATAGATGGGAGAAAGTTTAAGGTGAATTTATTACCCATGGAAATTGCGGGTTTTGATATAGTTATAGGTATGGATTGGTTGGGTGAGAATCAAGCAAAGATTTTATGTGGGAAGAAGATAGTCTCGATAAGGACTCCCGACAATGAAAAAGTTTATGTGTATGGTGAGAGACGACACCATCTACCATGTCTTATGACCGCGGTTAAAGCTAGGAAGTGTTTAGCCAAAGGATGTTCGTCCTTTCTAGCTTATGTATTAGATGGAAGGAAAGAGAAGAAGTCGGTGGAAAATGTAAGGGTGATCCGGGATTTTCCCGAGGTATTTCCCGACGATTTACCGGGATTGCCACCGGAGAGGCAAGTAGAATTCCGTATTGATTTAGTTCCGGGAGCGACGCCGATAGCTCGTGCTCCATACCGATTGGCTCCCACCGAGATGCGGGAATTGATGTCCCAATTGCAAGAGTTACTCGACAAAGGATTTATTCGTCCTAGCTCGTCTCCATGGGGTGCGCCCGTATTATTTGTTAAGAAGAAAGACGGTTCTATGAGAATGTGCATTGACTACCGAGAGTTGAACAAGATGACTATTAAGAACCGGTACCCATTGCCTAGAATCG